>CM028355.1:51806382-52406382 GCA_016618105.1 Dendrobium huoshanense | reverse complement strand
AGTTGAAGGTAAACTTGAATTATGGAGGTTAACCGTAGAGTCTAAAAACTTTCATTTGAGTAGATCTAAAATCGAATATATGAAATATAATTTTAGTAATAATAGTTCTAGTGGGAGGATTTGTTATTTTGGGTGATCAAATCATTAATAAAAGTACACATTTTAGATATTTTGGATCTATTGTTCAAAGTGATGGTGAAATAAATGGGGATATTATTAGTATACTTCAAATTGGATGGTTGAAGCGAAGGAATGCATAGGGCTTGTTGTGTGATAGAAAAACCCCTCTCAAACTTAAGGGAAAATTTTATAAGATGGTAGTCAGACCTGCAATGCTTTATGGCGCAAAATGATTGCCATTACAAGAGAAGCATAATATTAAGTTAAGTGTTTCGGAGATGAGAATGCTCAGGTGGAAGAGTGGCGTTACTTTTGAAAACATGATACGAAATGAGCATATACGTGAAAAAGGTTGGAGTAGCTCCAGTGAAAGATAAGATTAGATAGAGTCACCTTAGATAGTTTGGTCACATAAAACGGCAGCCTTCCGATGACCCGGTTAGGAAAGTATATGTATTAGATTTGACTTATGTTAAGAAGGGTAGATGTAGACCTAAAAAGACTTGATTAGAAAATATTAGAAATGATATTTATTTATTAGATTTAAATGAGAATTTAACTTCTAATAGGGCACAATGGAGAAAAATGATTCATGTAGCCGAATCCATATGGTGGGATAAAGGCTTAATGTTGTTGTTGTTGTATACCTTGTAGTGAATTTAATGTATTTGCTTTGAGCCAGAGTGGCCATTAAGGCTGCACATCATTGGTTGAAATATTTGAACTATGTTAGCATATTTTTTTGACAATATAGTGTTACCATGTCTTATGTTTGTTATATTGATCTCTATTGCAGAACTTGATTTTAGATTTCCAGTTGGAGCACCTATTCATGGCATTAGAGCATTTCTAGCTACCAATCAACTGAAGGTATGGGGACTCCTTTAGGAGGTGACAAGCAGTTAGTTTACTGTAATGTGTATGCTATATTTTTCTAATAAAACAGTTTTTTTTTCTTGATTACTATCTCCTATTTTATGTTTTTATCAAGTTATACTATTATTTTGTTTCTGTCCCCTTAAAGGTTTATATTTTGGTCTGTATTTCCTTGTCTTAACAGCCTTATGACAAAGCAAGGAATGCACTCGCTCTAGCTCTAAGCCCCGTTGTTAGGGCTGTTGTTGATCCAGATGGAGCATTACAGGACATCAGGAACTTAGATAATGTAAGCAAAAGTTATAAATTATAGAATTTTCACTAAGTATAGTATAGTGACTTCCATCATCCTATTGTCTCTTGTTGTTCATATAGAAAAGTAATACTTTCTTAGAATTGAGAAGTTAGAAAAATAGAATCTTTTGATCTACAAAACAAAATTTCTTTTCTATGCTATTTGTGAATTGGAATCATGTCTCAGACAATGTAAGCAGGAGAACTGTGAAGTTTCCTTGGTTATCTTCTGCCTGCGCATTTATTAATTATTCTTTTGTCAATGTCAGTATTGTTTATAATTATGTTTGTCTCAACAATCCAGGTCAGTTTCTCTGATTGGTTATTGTCCAAAGGTGGTACTCGTGCAAGCATTCAAAGAATGTGGGATCCTGTAGCTTATGCCCTTGGTTTCATTGACTGTGATAATATAAGTGCTCGGTGTATGCTCACCATTTTCGCTCTGTTTGCCACCAAAACTGAGGCTTCTCTCTTGCGAATGCTGAAGGGTTCACCTGATGTTTACTTAAGTGGTCCTATAAAGAAATATATAACCGACAAAGGTGGTCGGTATGTAGGGGACAAAATTTGCATACTAATATGTTCGATCATTATTATTATTAGAAATTGGCCTGAAGCATCTGCTGCTGCCGCAGGTTTCACTTAAGATGGGGTTGCAGACAAATATTATTTGAGAAATCTGATAATGGAGATGCTTTTGTTACAGGACTTGCCATGTCCAAGGTTAGCTATAAGTTTTTTCTTTTGATATTGGATCCTTATATTTCCAGTTAAAAATAGCTCATAGATTGTAAAGGGTGGGCAACGGTGCAATGGTTAGGTTATACCTTTGTAACATGAAAGTCACGGCTTCCAAATTAATTCAAAGTTAATACATAGATTTTTTTTATGATTTGTAATGGTTTTGATTTCCAATGAATATACTGATTGAAGTACATATTCAAGTGGGATCCCAGAAGTGGTCCAATTTCCTGACTTATTATATTTGCTTGATGCATGGCTAACTCTTTATGAAAGCTGATGTAATTCCATCCTTGAATGGCTTCTTACCAGAGATGGTAATGAATGGTATCTTTCTAGCTTTGAAGGCTGTAGAAAACCATTGATAAAAAGAAAGAACCAAAAAAAAAAAAAAAAAGAAACTTGGAGAATAATTGTATTCTTACGAAGGTAGCGAAAATCCACGGTTTTTTTAAAATATTATTAACAAATGCCTCTGCCACAACTTTGAAAATTTCAGGCCACGGAGAAGAAGATTGTGAAAGCTGACGTCTATGTTGCAGGTCTGTGAATACTGATCTGTAAGTTTCTAACTTATCGACCTTTTGGACCTTATGTGCTGAAGCTGTGTTCTTAATTGCCAGCATGTGATGTCCCTGGAATTAAAAAATTGATTCCAGCTCAATGGAGAGAATGGGATATATTTGACAATCTGTTCAAGCTAGTTGGAGTTCCTGTTGTAACTGTGCAGCTTCGCTATAATGGCTGGGTGACAGAGTTGCAAGATATTGAGAGGTCAAGGTAACTAACTGCGGGCAAGCTAATTTTGTTTTTAATCTGTATGCTTATTTCTCTCAATTGGGGGCAGAATTTCAGTTTTCACACATTTATTTGTTACATACTTGCAGCTAAAATTCTGATTATTTGAAAAGTTTTAGTATTTGACTTCTACAAGAGTAGTCATAATCATTCCTTTGCTCACTCCAACTTCTCAGACAAATGAGACAAGCCGTTGGTTTGGATAATCTTCTCTACACGCCCGATGCCGACTTCTCCTGTTTTTCTGATCTTGCCCTTGCATCACCTGAAGATTACTACAGAGAAGGGCAGGGTTCCCTCATCCAGTAAGTGACTTTCTTAATGTTTTGGAAGTTTGTTAGCCATGTCTTAATTTTACCTCATTTTTAAAATTTTATTTGTGATTCTTTATCCCTAAATTTTAATTGTTACCGTTTCTTAGCTAATTCTCGCTAGGTCATTTTTTCCTGCAGAGCTGTTCTTACACCCGGTGATCCCTACATGCCCCTGCCTAATGATGAAATTGTAAGGAGAGTTCAGAAACAGGTCAGTTGTTAAATTCAGATCATACCCTTAAAGTCTCCTTTTTTATGTGAAGTATTCAGGTGGTAATAGCGTTGAGTTTGAATTTGGATCTGGTGTTTGATAAGCCACCATTTAGTCAGTGCCTGGAAATTTACTTATGTAATCCACAAAGGAATCTGTACCCTAACAGTTTAGTGATTGTTTATGAACAAGAATTTGTTTTAGCCTGCTATTGTTCGGTTGTTGGTGCTTGATAGCAACAGTGGGCACGGAAAATGCAGCAAACAACAACAACTTCAAGCCTTTTTATCCTACTATGTGGGGTTGGCTACATGAATCCTTTTTCTCTATTGTGTCTTGTTAAGAGTCAAATTCTCATTTAAATCTAATAAAGAAATGTCATTTCTAATATTTTCTAATCAAGTCTTTTTAGGTCTACCTCTACCTTTCTTAACATAATCCAAATCTAATACATCTACTCTCTTAATCGGGTCATCAAAAGTCCACTGTTTTAGGCGACTCTCTCTAATCTTATCTTCCATTGGAGCCACTCTAACCTTTTCACGTATATGTCCATTTCATAACGCGTCTCTTAGTGTAAAGCCACTCATTCACCTGAGCATCCTCATCTCTGCAACATTTAACCTAAATTTATGCTTCTCTTCTAATGGCTAGTATTTTGTGCCATAAAGTATTGCAGGTCTCAACACCATCCTATAAAATTTTCCCTTAAGTTTGAGGGGGGCTTTTCTATTACAAAACATGCATGATGCATTCCTCCGCTTCAACCATCCAACTTGAATTCTACTAATAAAATCCCCGTTTAATTCATTATCACTTTGAACGATAGACCCAATATATCTAAAACGTGTATTATGAATGATTTAATCACCCAAAGTCACAACCCCCGACTAGATCTATAACTACTAAAATTACACTCCATATATTCGGTTTTAGATTTACTCAAACGAAAACCCTTTAAACTCTAAGGTTGACCTCCATAATTCAAGTTTACCTTCAACTCCCTCTCTAGTCTTATCAACAAGAAGAATATCATCAACAAAAAATATACATTAGGGTACAACTTCTTGCAAATGTTTAGTGAGAACATCCATGACTAATGCAAAAAGACATGGGCTTAAGGCTGATCCTTGAATTAATCCAACTATCCAATGGAAAATGCAACACTACGAGAATAAAAAAATAGGAGCAAAAGATTTACGTGATTCAGTTAAATTGTGACGCCCCAGACATCCATAGTGAAAGGATTCGTCTGACAGTCACGATCAACCACCATTCCTGCTCTCTTGCTCTAACCTGAAATTGTTAACCACATATAATGAGCTTCAAAAAGCCCAGCAGGTCACCTAATACCTATAACTGAAATCTAAGCACGGTGCGGAAGCAATATGCTTGTCAATCAGTCGAATCCATAACAGTCAGTTGCACATGATCAGTGAATCTATGCAGCGGATACAAAATTCAGTAGTCAATGCACGATCGATAAAATCCATAGTCAGCGGTAGAAGAATCGATAAACAGTAGGAAGAAATCCATAAAGCTCAGTAAACCAGTACATACGATACATCTCGTAAGAATCCAATCAAATCAATAGAAGAAAATCATCATCTCAATAATAATCGTTAAATCAATATCGTATCAATATAATTAATCAAATCAATCATCCCTGGTCAATAACATCAATTGGTATGAAATCATATAAACAATTAAAACAATACATCGCAAGAACCGTTGAAATAAAATCAATACAGTAAAACATATTCCATATCAATCAATGAATCACATGCAGCAGTTCAATACGGTATATCAATGAAGCGATAGTATCACTGAATCAATATCAATGAATCAGTATCAATAAATCAGTATTATCCATGTCCATAGTATCAATAAGTCAATGCAATGTTGATATCCATATCAGTAGCAGTATCAATACTCAGTGAAATAATGCGAATATCAATGAAATCGTACAGTAAATTCGTAAATCCGTCAATAAATAAATTTCAATACAAATCCGTCGATATCAATAAATCCATGAATCCATAATGAGATCAATAGGTCAATACCGTACACATGCAATTTAGTACAGTAGTCTTACTGAACAAGTACAATCACTGGCTATTAAGGCGTTTTTCGAATCGATAATTCATAGTGCTGTTGTAGAAATTCATAAAAATATATCCGTTGGTTCAATAAGAGTCGTCACTCTGTGCCCGTCGGCATAATAATCTCCTTATGACTCTCAATCGTTATATCAATAATCAATAGAGGATATCGCCAAACCCTTTTTAAAGGAAAGCCCGTCGGCCCACCATCATGTACAGGTCAAGTCAATCTCCAACCAACGGTTCAACCAGTCTTCACTTGTCTTTCAGTAACAATAACAATAATTCAATCATATATTCACATTCGTATGCATATTCAATTATTCAAATCATCAATTCAGAAAATCAGAGGTCGTACGAGAAATCGGCGGCATACAGAATTTACACAGAAATCACATATTCAGAACTTTATCAACACTGATCGTCCCGGACGATCCAAAATTCATCCCGGGACGATTTGCCTCGGGCAGAATTTCGTACAGACGAAATTAAAATTCGTACTTGCTCTCTAGACAAATTTCGTCCAGACGGATCGTCCCGACCCTTCCAGGTTCGTACAGACGAAAATGACAGATTCTTCACAATTTTCTTCAGTTCGTCCCGTTAAATAGATCCCGTACTAAAATGACAATTCTTCCACGGCATAAAACCCTTGACTCCCAATCGTTAACAATAATCAATAAGGCCAAACCCTTTTTAAAGGAAAGCCCGTCGGCCCACCATCCTGTACAGGTCAAGTCATCTTTAACCAACGGTTCAACCAGTCTTCACTTGTCTTTCAGTAACAATAACAATAATTACATATATTTACATTCGTATCAACTCATTCGAATCTCAATTCAGAAAATAGTCTACGAGAAATCGGCGGCATCAGAATTTACAAGAAATCACAGAATCAGAATCAAATTATCACAGAACATGTAAAAAAAATATAAGACTTTCATTGTTGAAGCAACATTTTTCAACATCCTGATAATATTCTATTCGATAAAAATACAACTGGTAGAAACTTGAAAATACTCAAATCGTGCATAATAATCATCTCAGAAACATTCAAAAGTTGTGCAGTAAAACTTTCGTCAATACAAAATTAACGCATTTTTCGGTAACGAAAACCAAAATGAGCACAGAAATATCAAAACTCGAAATCTTTGAAAACAGAAATAGGATTCGGAGTCCTTAAGATAAACAAATCCTCCACTGCGTCGTCGGGAAACGCTTCCGCGGGCCCCAAAACCAAGCTTTCTTCTTCTCTTTCTCTCTCCTGCCTTTTCTCTCTCTTAAAAAATAATCCAAAATATCTCTGATATTTATCAACACTGATCTTGGACGATCCAAAATTCCCGGGAATTTGCCTCAGAATTTCGTAAAACGAAATTAAAATTCGTCCGGACGACTTGCTCTCTGGAAAATTTCGTCCAGCGGATCGTCCCGACCCTTCCAGGTTCTACGAAAAGACAATTCTTCACAAATTTCTTCAGTTCGTCCCGTACTAAATAGTTCGTACGGACGAGCTAAAAAAAAAGCTTTTTAAGTTTTACAATCTACCCACCTTAAGAAAAATGTCGTCCTGACATTTCATAAGGGATAAGCAAAATCGATACAAATAGTCCAATCAAAACTCAAATCAAATAGCATTTCCTATGTCCATGAGCTTATTGAGAGATAATTTCTGCCACTTCTGAGATGAGTTCAAAATCAATTATAAAGTACTAATACTTCCTCTCCCTTTTCCTCCCCTCTTTATTTTACTTGTCTTTTTTTAATTATTTATTTATGTTATCTTGCTTACTTTTTCATGAGGACAAATTCAAAGAACTCCGAAAATTAATAACAAACAATCATATATATCATTTTGCTTACCTCCTTTTTTTCCTTTTCCCACAATAATGCTTCTATCACTTATTATCAAATTTGTGATAATCTTCTTGCCAATTAAGGGTCGTCTATCCTATCATCGACCAAGGTCTTATCACCTCCCATATTCAAGATATCCTCTTTGATTCTGTCTTCAGTAGGACAATCATTAGTTTATGGAGAGCCTACTCTGCCCACAAAAGGAACCTCTCGCTTGTTCTTCATGCCTTCGACCTCTAGGAGATCATTATTGGCTCTATACCAGAGTAGCTACTCCTTATTGGAATTATCCCATTCACCTGAGAAGCTTATAGTCGCAAGTTCCATTCTTCCAAACAAGGCAACTGCCAGACTACTCTTAAAAATCTTAGAGAACCACACTCAATAACTTCTTAGTCATAATTTTCTCTTTATCCATGAGATTTTCCTTTTATCAACTTGGCCCCTTCTATAAGTTAATCTAAGGTTGGTATTGAGTAGAGTTTGAGTAAGTTGAACCAAATTCAAATTTGAAATAAACAAGTTTAAGCTAATTCAAACTCGACTTGAAATCAAAATGTATTTGAGTTGTGTCGATTCTACTCGAAAATAGTCTATTATACCTTTGATCTCCACAAGCACTCCATTAGATATGTAACAAAGCATCTAGCACTGTTGGTGTCCCACCTAGTTACCTGAGAAACTTGCAGTCTCTAGTTGTCCTCCTCCACGGGGCAACCAAGAGATTCCTCTTGAAGATCCTGGGGAACAACTAGCTTGAGATCCTTCCAAACATAAGGTTCTCTTACTTTACCCGTGAAATTCTTGTTCCATTTGACTCATCCCTTCTATGAGTTTAATGTGACATTGGGGTGAAACATGTAAATTGAGATATTCATGGCTTAGTTAGGCAACAAGGATAATAAATTTTGAACCTGTAACAGATATGGCTTGATTTTAACAACTATGTTTCACCTTAAAATCATCCAGAAAATCCAAGAATAATTATCCAGAATTAATCTTCAATTCAAATCCTAAGTCGAGGAACTTAAATTCCTCATTTTAACCTGCGTCTCAAGGGAGTTATTTGTTATATTTTTTTATGAGAGAGAAGACACAAGTTCCGAGAACCCTATCAAATAAGCTACCAAAGCTACCATGGCGCAAAGGTTTGAAGGAAAAGTAGAGCATGAGTCCCACAACCCTCATTAGCATGTTTCCAGTTGAAGCTCCTCGGGAGGGTTTGTTCTAAAAGAACAGGGATGTGTGGTTTTGGACTGTAGAACTACTTTTCTTTGCTTTTGCTACACTCAAATAAACTCACAAATAAATAGAATTGAACTTTACTTAGGCTTCGTTTGGAGCGGCTGTTTTATTGCTTCTTAAAGTAGCTTTTTAGTATAAAAAAAAGGCTGGTTTAACTAGTATGAAAGCCATCCCAAATAAAGCCTTAGTTGACCAATCAAAGTGGGTATAGAATTATATATGCTTTTCTTTTGGCGTGGGTTGATTATTCCACCTAATCGAAGTGGAGCAAAATCTCATATTTTGTGTGAAATTGTTTCGGGAATGGGGCTTTACTCTGCATGTTTTGAGAGACTTTATATTGAAGTGTTCAACCGTCTACTTTGCTGTCAGGTCTTGGATTTATTCCCATCCACTCAAGGTTTGGAAGTTCTATGGTCTTCAGTGGTCAAGATTGCGCAGTCTCTTTATCGTGAAGCTCCTGGAAAAGATCCATTTAGACCAGATCAAAAGACTCCGGTTAAAAATTTCTTCCTAGCGGGTTCCTATACAAAGCAGGTAAGTCAATCTTTAATGTAATTTTGTTGATGATCTCTCATTTTAGGGTTGTTTGCCTTTGTGATACCTCAAGCTGAGGAGGACAAAAAAAAAGACTATTGATGAGCTTTTTTCAAATTCAGAATAGAAAATTTTGATTTAAACTCGAGCCAAATTCAAGTTGAGTCAGTAGTGATTGTTTTCAAGTCAAATGTTTAGTAGATTCCAGTAAAGTTTATTAATTTCATTAAATATTTTGTAATCATAAATCAAGCTTACTATTTATATAATTTTTTTTAAAAAAATTTACTTATAAAGGTGCTTATCAAGTATGTTAAATAGAAATGTATATTATGTGTATATACATACTATTTATGTGTTTCATAATTTGGAATTAATATATTGAGTCAATTTAGAACTGAATTGAACATATTTCGAGTGAGTCATCTTTGAATAGGAGCAATTAATTTTAATTTCAAGTTGATTATCGAACTAATTTCAAGTTTTGGGCATAATCACCAGTCCCACCCTTGTGCATTCATTCATACTAATTCTACTGCTACCATTCTTAACTTTCATATTTTCTTCCACAATAATTTTGTTCTTAGGGAATTATTTATAACACAATATTTTATTTCATAGAATATATCATATATTTTTTCCGAATGTAATTATTTTTTTAAGTTCTGGCATCCTCGCTAGAAAAATATGGTAAAGGATTTTTCTCATTTTTAATCACATTGCGTTGCCTATGCTAGTTGCATCGTCATCTTATAACAACTTTTTCTTTTATATATCATAGATCTAATAAATTTAGCTGATTCTGCTTAAGTTCATTTGGTTCCACTTTATCCGCAATAATTTATACAAATCATTATCTTTATGTATCCATTAAAATTTTAAATTGAATACTTGGCTCTATTTTCTACTAAGCTAAGGTTTCTTCCTCTTTATAGCCTAACACTGACCATCTTGACACTGCTAGTTCGACTTGTCCACCTCTCCTGAGTTGAACAATTCCAATCCACATGGAAGAGCAACGAATCTGCTTCTACCTTATTCTCACAGTGTTTCCCGTGAAGTCCTTCATGACATTTTCTATAACCTTGTCAGGGATAATTTCCCTTTAGGGGAGGGGTTAAACCTCTTTCTCACTGAAACTTCCTGATTTCCATCCTATACTACCAGGATTTGAGTTTCAACCTTAGACCTTTAAGATGGAATTATAAACACCAACAAGTGTGTCAACCATTAAAAGATCATTATGCATATTCAACATGCCTTGAACTCACTTTTATGCTAGGCGTTTACTACTATACTTAAGGATCAAACATAAACATGGTTATACTTCCTTGCACTATAGTCAATACTTTTGTCGAGCTAGCTAGGTTATTCATCGAGCAATTAAGCACAAATTGAAGGCTTATTAAAGATTCTTTCCACTTCTCTAGCATTCGACAGAATACGGGAGAGTTGCTCTAATAAAACTTCTAAATTTTCTCAAATAAGGCACATTAAACCCCATGTGTGGATCCTAAACTTGTACTTGATTTATTCATTGGAGGGCTTCGCCCGCTTTCTACTTACTCAACCTTGATGCGACTGAATTTACACTTATGCAAAAGGCCCATTCATCATATTGAGGCGCAAAATGCTTTGCTGATGAAGCTGTGAATGCTCGCTGTCAACAATTCTTTAAAAACTCCAATAGAAGGAATGACTAACAATAGGGATTGGACCTGCATTTATAGTATTGGAAGGATAAACAATGTAAATATCAAGATCTCTCTCACCCATAGTGATAAAATAAGTAGCAACGACGAGCGGAGATGTATGTCAATTTAATACTTCTAGTTCTAACTTCATATTGGTTATACAAAACTATGAGCATGTTAAGTAGTGTAACTTATTGAAGCCAAATTAGGAAAATCATAACCAACACTAAGACTTCTTTCATAGTTGTGGGCACACCATTGAAGTCTGCCATCAGCTCAAGCAAGAGATGGTGGCTCATCAGATAGGATATCTTAGTCTTTCCTTTGATGCCAAAGTTTGCGTACCAAGTCTGATTGATTTGTGGGCCAACCTACGCATTACTGATCACAAGGCAATTTGCTTAAGGCAGTTGGCTTAAGCCAGGCAATTGTAGGATCAAGATAATTGGAGGACCTTTTCTATAGAGATACGTTCTCCTTGCCGCTCTTGAAGAACCCTCATTCAAGAATTCTTATCCCAATTGCCCATCATCTTTAATTATTCTCACTTTATGTGAATATAATGTTTGGATGAAGATCCACAGATAATCAATGTTAGGATTAAGGAATCTAGACCGGCCAAATTTAATTGGAAGGGAATTTGCAAATTTCATAATCAAGAGAGAGCTGTTTAGGAAGGTTCTTAATAAAAAAGAATTAATTAGGAAATGTTTTCTAATTGAAGAGGACATATTTAGGGGCTGATTTGGGGGGATTAATTAGGAAATATTTTCTAATTGAAGAGGACAAATTTATGGTATGATTTGAGGGCTGATTTGGGAGGGAAATAATTAAGGAAACATGAGGGAATTAGGGGTGGGGCTTTTAGGTATTTGTTGTTTAATTGTTTGCTTTAAATAAGAAGAGAGGATTAGGATTAGGAGTATGCAAATCATTGTGGCTATTCTTGTTCTTGGAGTTTGGTTTCTTGGGCTCTAGCGGCGTCTAGGGATAAGGAGAGATAGATCCTCCTCTCGAATTAAGGATCAATTGTATCTTGCTTTTATTTCTTCCGTTAGTTTGATTTCTTCAATAAAAACTACTGTTTTGCTTGTTTTTCCATCGGATTTGTGGACCGTTCTGACTGTTTTCGTCTCTCTTGTTAGGATTTACTTGAGATCTTCAAGTATTTCCTAACAGAATCATGCTTCAGCATTAAAAGCATCCTTATTGAGAACATGAGTTCCGTTGACATCCTCTTCCCCTTCTCCTTAGCATCAATCTTACCAGGGAGAAGCTCAAATTGGCTACTTGACCCCTCACCGAATTTGAAAATTGTTCGGTGAGAGTTGAAAGCACTATCACTTTAGATGTTACTCTTGATAAATTTCTCCGACAATTCTCATACGCTATCGAGTTTGTGATGGGCTAATTTGAGTCCACATATAATAGGATCTTCAGCAAACCATACTATTAATCTTTGGAGCTATCACATTTGTGCCTTATTTGGAGCTCAAGTTCCCCACACCTATTGGAATTGGAGTTAGCCAAAGGCAACCATCAAGTGGTTGCTATCTTCTATTAACTTCACTTATTTTAACCTCGCTTGATGATGAACTTCAGTGCCAAACAGCCCAGACCTTTAGACTGAGCTTTTCTTGTCCACCCAAGTACGACACGCCCAATTAAATTTCATTCAAGCTCATTAAGATGCCTCTACTTGCAGCCTCATGAAAGTTGGAGTTTAATTTGGAGCATGCACCATCTCCAGAACAATTATCTATATAGCTCATCTCTTCCAATTTTTTTGTTTATTCTGTAGGATCTCCACTTGTTCTAGTTGTTTGTTACTAAGCCACTTTGTAAACTAAAATTTCTTATCAACAAAAGTTACTTTTTTGACATCCCTATTTAGGCTTTGTTTAAGACTACTTTCTTCATGCTTTATGAAACAGCTTTCTAGTACAAAAATTTCTAATTAAAAAAAAATTTGTATTAAAAAAAATGCTTTAAAAAACAGTAAGAAAGTTGTCACGTACGAACCATATGGCTTCGTTTGGAACAGCTTTCTTACTGTTTTTTAAAAAAACTTTTTATTTAAAAATTTTCACCAGAGTTCAACTGAGTGCTGTTGTTTGTAGAAATTAATTCTCTTTTCACCTTTAGCATATTGCCCAATTATTTGGTTCACCAACTTTATTTGGCTACTTGGTTTTTTTTCTTCCAACATAAAATAAAGAAGAAATATGCTTTGCTCCATTAGAAAGGCACTTACTGCACTCGCTATATTACTTTGCTACCTGAACCAAACAAGCACAGCCTAACATCTTTGGCTGAAATTCCTAACATCTTTTTATATCATCTGCAGGACTACATTGATAGCATGGAAGGGGCAACTCTATCCGGCCGGCGAGCCGCAGCTTACATTTGTGGAGCCGGCGAAGAAATCTTGTCGCTTCGCCAGAAGATAGCTGCTGCTGAAGAAGCAAAAGACATCTTCAAGGAGTCCAACACATTGAGCATTGTCTGATTTCTATCTCAGCTGAATTTCTCAATAAGCATATAGAAAGAAGAACACATCAAATGGGCTCAATTTGTGCCATTGTAAATTAAAATAGGCTCACTTGCTCTTCTTCTTCTTGTTGGAAGGCCTTTTAATGATTCTATTCTCGTTTTTATGTAAACCAGATTGAAAATAACATATGAGATCCACTCAAGCAAAACTATTTGAGAAATATGGTTAATGTTTTTTTTTTTTGCTTTAGTATATTTGAGACATAATGTGTATTTAGTATATTTTTTCTTACATTTTGGTGATTTGTAATTTTTTATGTGTATTGTTTTACACATTTTTTTTATTGTTTCTTAAAATAGCTTTACAGTTTAAAAATTAAAAATTTTGTATTAAAAAATTGCTTTAAAAAATAATAAGAAAATTATTCCAAACGAAATCTTAACAAGCATTCGACTTACAACACTCAAATTCATATAACATTATCAACCTAACTGTATTTTTATATTTAAGTCTTAATGATATCTTCTTAAGATATAATATACATTTACAACATTTTTCATTTATATAAACATATCCAAAATATTTAAATAAATCACGTAAATATAATTTTATGCTATAATAAATTTAATTAATAATTATTAATAAGATTAATTAATTGATTCAAAATGTTTAGATAAATCACACTTAAATATTATTTTATACCTTATACTAAATTTTATCATAAACATTCTTTCATCATAAAAAAAAAACTACAATTAAAAAGTATATATATTACTGCACTTTATGTTATTGACTTATTGTTGTTGCAGAAAAAAAAAATAACTATATGAAATGAAGATGAAGTATATTCAATCAATTTCATATTAGTTTACTCAGCTATGAATTTCTCAAAGGGCAAGTTTTAAAAAGGAGGATGCTTAAAACATCATTATATAAAAAGGAGCATCATTAACAAAATATTTAAAAAAGAGTAAATTCGACAAATTTTTTAGCCTAATCTGAACAAACTAAATGATTTGACTAATTATGGATGTGCCAAATAATTTGGGAATGAGAAAGAGAAAATTGAGAAGAGAGAGTGCGGAGGGAGAGACGGATGGGGAAAGAGAAAGAGAGGGATTTTATCTTTGCAGCATTCCCGTATGACACAAATCTTCGTTCTCTTGGTCCTCTTTAAGAAGCTCCAGGATTTCCCTTGCATCAGCCTCGTCGGACGCTTCCTCCAAATTAGAGCGGCATACGGGACACTTTTTGTTCAGAAAAAGCCACAGATTGAAACAATCCGGGTGAAATACATGGTGCTTTGCAGTTTTTGCTTGCACATATAATTTTTGATGTGTATTGTTTTACACATTTTTTGGCCCCTCCCCCTTCTTAATGTTTTGTTTCTCCTCATAGTAGTTTTTTGTTTCCACTTCTACAATTGTAACTATTTCTATATTGGAATGAGTGGGCCTGGCCCTTAATTTGTCCAAAAAAAAAAAAAAATTGAATTGGTCAATAAACTCTTCTTCCCCTTGTCTTATATGAATGAGAGAATCATACCTCAAAAATAAGATTTATTTTAATTAATGTTTTATTATATATTTTTATGTACAAAAATAATTTTAATAGTATTTAAATAATAGTTTGAGTAATATTTAAATATTAATTTTAAGTAATGATTTTTAATTAAGATTTCAATAATCATTAAAATAATACTTGTTAACCCCTACACGTAAAATCATGCGAAAAGAGGCGAAAACGATGATTTAGGCAATACGTGCATTGACAAAACACATCACTTAAGGGGTCAAAATGACCTCCGAATGTCAAACAGATGACATCGTTGTGATTAGGACACTGAATTCTGCTGGGTTGAGGTCCCTCACAATTGAATTGGAAGAGATCAGTCAAAAGGGACGACCGACACCTGAAATTAAAGCGCGAGGCTGATCAAACGATGTCAGATCGACAAACGGACTTCGTCATTGTGTTCAAAACATTGCAAATACTCAAAAATTATATTATATTTGTTCAATTTGGATCATCCTAATGGGTGACACGAATTTCAAAACAACGCGTATTTCGAGGAAATCAGGCTTTGGCGTGGCTCGGTTGACGTTTGCTCACGAAACAGACAACTTCATTGCGACCGAAACATCAACAGTACTCTAAATTCACTATTAATTTGTTTAATTTCAATATTCGATGAATTTGACACAAGTCAATCTGCACGCAAATCGAGGAAAATAACACACAAATCGAGACGATTTTTTTATGATTGAAATATCGCTATCTTTTGAATTAATGCATAAGTGATAAAGCATCAATATGGTTTCCAACTTAAAAAATTTCTAAAAAATTAGATGCCAAAAATGGAAAGTCAAATTGAAGTTCAAATCACCATTCAATGTGAATTACCTGGTATCCCTGTCAAAACCCTAAAATCCCCGCTGAAGGCACATTAAATAGACGTGAAAACAGTCCCTAAAGCGTGCTCTTGATCTGCAACGAGTCCTCTGTGGTCATTAAAATGAGTTAAACGAGTTCTGTTTGCTTTCTCTTCTCTGATCTTTGCTCTTCTCAACTCCTCTTCCACTACTACTGTAGCTTCTCCTGGAACTGGAGCATATGAGACTACGGAAGATCTCAAAGTAAAGCTTTACCTGGAATTGCAAGAGTAGTATTGGGACGAACATCTAAGAAAAATTGAAGGTAGAGACGCTGATGGAGCAGCTGGAATCGAGGACTCCTACACCAAATCCAACTGGTCACCTGCTGGTAAGTGTTGAGAAAAGTTGTTGATTCAGCACATACACTTCCTGTCCAGCTTCCCCTGTTGCGATCGATTTCCTCACACAAAGCCGGCTCACTCTCTCCATCTCTTACACTAAACCACACTCCATCAGAGATACCGAATCAAGCAGCTTTGAGTTCATGGGGACTCTAAATAGGTCGGAGAAGCTTTGTGAAAACCTCAAAACATGGAAGATGTAGAAGCTGAAATGAAGATATGGATCAGATTAGAGGTAAAGCATACCATGGGCATGCATAACAATGTCTACAGTGAAGCAATCGGTGCTAAGAAAAAGGCAATGGGGGCTCCAGCAGTGGAAGATGGAGGAAGAAAACAGGTTAGAGAAGGCAAGGCTTGCAGTTCAGAGAGCATGCCTTCATCATAATTGATTGTATTTATGTTGCTTTATTTCCCTTCATTTTGATCTGAACCTTCTTTCTTTTTTGGTTTATTGTAAATCATATCTCCATTCGTTATCTTTTTCGGGTAATTTTAGTTTTTTATAAAGTAATTTTAAAATTCTTGCGGAAAAAATAAAATTTTTGAAAGGTTTTGCAGAATGTAGATTCCAAGTAAAAATAACAATCTAAAAGCAGTGGCGGAATAAAATTATTGTTTGCAGTATGAAAAATAAAACGGTAAAAAAGTTGTCCCAAATGAAGCCTATTTTTGGATTCTCTTTACTATTTCTCTTTGTATTTGGTTCGCCGTGACCTAAAAATAACATCTCTACACAATATATTTAATTATATTGAGGCAATTGCCTATTGGGTGATTGTAGTGGCATCATGTCACCCAATGTAAAGTGTATTGGGTGATTGTAGTGGCTCTTCGTACCAGAACAAAGGTGAATGCAGTGGCTGCGAAGATAAAAAATTTAAAAAACTAAATTTTATACAAGCAAAAATCAAACCAAACCAAACCTAAGTTTTTTTTGAGAAGCACTCAGCTTATAAATTTTTATCTTCGCATCCACTACACTGACCTTCGTCTTGATCTTCCACCATAAGAACCTCCAACATTGCCCTTGCATTAGTCTCGTAGGACTGCCTCCAAATTCGAGCAGCATGAGACACATTCTGTTAAAAAAAAGCCACAGATTGATATAATCTGAGTGGAATGCATGCCCACACACTATTAACAGCCAAACAATATCATTGCCGGCATAATTGACCAGGCACACGGCTAACTCGATTACGCATCTCCCCTCCAACAACGGTATCGCCTTACGTTGGGGAAGCATCAGAAATAAAGAAATTATAGCCGAATCTAATCCAACCTAAGTGCTCCTTGGCATGAGTCTTTAAGAGAGTCTTTTAATAAACTATTAAAGAACCAAATATCAACAAGATATTGTTTGGGAATTATTAACAACAAGATCTTTTTAGCGGACAAGATTCTTGAAAACTTTGTTGGAGATTAAAATTATTTCTATACCTTATTGAAAATTCTTCTTGGACTAGTCATCGTAATTCATCTCGTATGACATTGAGAGGAGTATCTAGAGCGGGTTGAAGAGTTTGCATGTAACGGGCTCTAGGTGGAGGATGTGTTGAACTTGCAGTATTATTTATCTCTGGATTATATTATGGAGAAGGAGCATTAACTTGATAATGAGCATTTTGGAATTGTCCACCCATATTATCTTGATGAGGATGTGGAAGAAGAGCTTCATCATTATGATACGACATCCATTGTTAGCTTGCCTCCTCCAAAATTTATAAGATTTGTGCCTGTTGTTCCTCCAATCTATGAATTTAAGTTTCCAGGGAACAAGGCCATTCTCTTGAGTTATTACGTCATCCATGATTGTCATATGTGAATCTAGTTTGATGCGTGTTAGAGTGAGATAATCTATTTTTGCTATTACTTTGATCAACCATTGAAAAAGAAGTATTGGAGGAACATTTTCCAACAGATGGCGCTAAACTATTGCGAGTGAGAACATATGCGGCAGAAGAGTAAGAGAATAAAACGTCTTAGTGATGTATGTATATCCGACATACCAACAGATAGTAGAGAGAGATAACAACACCATAAGTTTTTTACGTGGAAAACCTGAAAAAGGGAAAAACCATGGGGTATGGCCTAGATGAGAAAATTTTATTAAGTTTGGATGAATTACAAAACTTGATTTGCTCCTTTAGTTGGAGATAATGGAATTACAATAGATTGAAGAGTCGAACATAAGTCTGGTAATGATCGACAAACAAAAGTTTGGCAGTGGTCGATGAACGAACAGAGATCCGACAGCAGTGGGAAAGAACTTTGGTGATAGTTGATGAAAGGGCAGAATTCCGGCGGTGGTTGGAAAGAACTTCGACGGTGGTCGACAAATGGGTTGAAGTCCGACGGTAGTCGACAAATAGGTAAAAGTCCGACGGTAGTCGACGAATAGGTGAAAGTCCTACGATGGTCGAGAAGAACTTCGGCGGCAGTCGACGAATGGGTGGAATTCCAGCGGTGGTCGACGAATAGGTGAAAGTCTGACAGTGGTCGGAAAGAACTCTAACGGTTCAGAAAGAACTTTGATGATGGTCGACAAAAGGGAAAAAGTCCAATCGTGGTCGACGAACAGATGGAAGTATGACGGTGGTCAACAAACGGGCGGAAGTCGATGGTGGTTGACGAATAGGTGGAAGTCTGGTGGTGGTTGGGAAGAACTTCGGCGGCTAATTCTTCCCTTATCCTCCATTCTTTTCCTCTTCTTTCTCTCTCTATCATGAGAAAAATGGAGGCTATTTATAATTCTTTAAGAGTGGGTTGGCTTGTAAATATGAGGAGGATAAAGGTCAAGATGAGAGTGGTTTGAATGGATGTTTGATATTGATCCCCTTGATTATAGACCGTTAATATGTCATCTAAATGTCTTAATGATATCAGAATATGACAATCTTGGGCTCGTTGGATTTGTCTCGTCGAGCCGCTCGATTCGACTATAAGCATGTCAAGTTTGAAATTCATTTGGTAATCCAAATTATGCTTTGAATATTCTAAATATGTTTTGGACCATTGATTTTGGCTCATTCGAGCTTGAATATGATTGATTTTGGTGTCGTTGGGTTTGTCTTTTCGAGAATTTCAGTTCGACTATAAGTTTGTTGAAATCGATGTTTGGATAGTCCCAGATTTAATTTCAGAAGCTTTCAATTTAATTTTTCCTCGAGATTCATGCCCGATCAACATAAATTTTTTTATGATATATCAATCTTCTAGCAATTAAAGATGAAGACAGGAAAAACATATAGACGTGAAAAAATAGAGAGAGCAAAAAGTTAGTTTTCTGCTCTAGACAGTTCTTATGCTTTATTGCTTAAAAGTTTTGCTAAGTTCTCAATCAGGAGAAATGTAAAGATAAAATAGAATGGTATTAGAACTTTACCGGCAATATGAAAACCTGAAAAGAAAAATGCGAGGAGGTCAATCAATTTTACAGAAGAAGCTGCGGACGGAAGAATTGTGGCCTCCATGAGAAAATGGACATCCCCTAATTATCCAAGTGGCTATAAAACTGATAATCAAGATGAAAAAGGAAAGAAAATTCATGCTAACATCCTGAGCGTTGTGCTGTATGATGGAGCTTTGAGTGCTTCAAATTTCTTGGTTGCCTATGATTTTCATCCAATAGTTTCTCTTTAGAAGTATCATATGCTAATAAACCTTTTGTTTGTTTATTGTAGGTCAAATTGAATTTCTAGAAGTAATTTAAGGGACATGGGATGCTTTATATCTACCCCGAAAGATGCAGTTGGTTAAAGAAGAATACTTGGAAAACTTGGGGAGGTGGCTGTGGTTGCAAATGGAAAAATTATTACGTGCGGAGTCCGAATGTCATCAGGAGGAAAAAAATTCACATGTCTTCATGTGATTGGAATCCGGATGAAAAGCTACGTCCGAACTCCGCACTTAATAATCTCTTCTGTATATGTGTCTGGATTCTGCATAAGAACCACCAATTGAGACAAGGCCATTGCTGAAGACAGCTATGCACCATGGTATGCTGTCCTCTACAATGAATTTACTATTTCAATTTGAAGAAGTGAAGAAGTTAATGAGAAATTTGTATTGTTGCAGGAGGTTCTACAATAGCAGATCTTTTGCAGGCTATTGAAGATTACCTACCAGTCCTACTGGGTTTGACTAAGGATGATAGTTTTGATGATATAATGATGAACATACATGAAAATTCTGTCATTCTTGCAGTTATAATACTGTTCGTTTTGTTTCCAGAAATGATAAATAAATTACAGGAAGTGAGATCAAATATAAGGTGTAGTTTGTATGGATGGATTAATCAAGAGGGTGATGCAGAGGTGGAACAGCCTATCTTTTACTGATATTGATTTGCACTTGTACAGGAAGCAACCATGTCAAATGTCACCAATCTTTTACTTCTTCCTAAAACTTCTGTTGATATTTCTCACTGAAGGACTCCTGAAGGTGTGCTAAATATATTTACAGTTATATATGTTATGATGATATATTGTTTCAAAAAGTTAAACAATATTTTAAAACTACTCATTTAGCCTCCTATTGAAGATTACTTCTTGAAGGATGACTTTGCCATCCTTGTATTAGCAACTTATAATTTTAGGTTCAAATATAGTTTGTGATCAGTTCTATAAGAAAGACAAAACATCTCTATTTGGCTTCTAATGATTTGTTTTGGTCGAACAAACAGAGCACAAAAAATAATTATGTCAAAGAGGTGCTAACTAAAGAGATTAAAAGTTAATTATAATTAGTAAAGAGAATAGATGCTGGTATCATGCATTAGCTAAAAAATTGGAAGTGGATGTTAAAGACCAAGGGAACTTGTGGGTATAATGGAAATGCTAACTGGCCTAGGGAGAATGATGGCAATGGCAATGGTAGACAGCCATTAGAGCTCGTTGAGCAAGCCATGGAGACCTCCTACAAGGAGATTGAAGGCCCCGGCTGCAATCCTCAGACCTTATCAAGTGGAAATAAGATATGATGCTTTAAAGTTCTAAGATATACATTAATTAAGATATATGAGGAGTCTACCTATCATTTTCTTCATTTCCATTTGAACCTATTAACTACATTAAATGAATGAGGGATGTTCTGAGATGTCCTCTCCTTGCATGTTGCAGTCTTGTTTATTGTTATCATTCATCAAGCCTTAAGGTCAAGATCTTTGTCATGGTTTAGTAGCCAATTAGATAAATGGTTTAGTAGTCGGTCATTTTCCTATAACACAAACTTAAGGAAAAATTCTATAAGATGGTGGCTAGACTTGCATTGTTTTATGGCGTAGAATATTGGCCATTAAAAGAAACATAACATTAAGTTAAGTGTTGCAGAGATGAGGATGCTCAGGTGGATGAGTGGCTGTGACTTTACTCTTAGAGACAGAATACAAAGCGAGCATATACGTGAAAAAGTTGGAGTAGCTCCAGTGGCAAGTAGGATCAGAGATAAGTTACTTCCTTGTAGAGTGACAAAAATAATTGTGCTCGTAAGTGAGCTACAAATCATTTAGTTTACTTCAAAAAAAAATTTGCCTTACATTGTGTACGTTGGTTCTTTGTTAACTTAGGTTGGCATCACAAGATTGACAACATTCAAGGAACAACCTTTGCAAGGAATTACGAAATCAATGCCTGTCAAAAAAGACAAAGATTAAATGAAGATTCCAACCTAAGTTAACAAAGAACAAACGTATACTATGCAAGGTAAATTTTTTTTGAAGTAAACTAATTGATTTGTAGCTCGCTTACGAACACAATTAATTTTGTCCAGGCTCCAGACTATTTTTTTCTCTCCACAACTCCTCATTTCTCAAAAATCCTCGCACCCCTACCCTAACCCCATTTAGAATGCATTCCTTTAAGGTGAAAGAGGATTAATGCAGGTGAAAGAGGAATGCCAAGGAAAGATTCCCCAAGCCCGCATTTAGACTACAGGGGAAAGAGGAATGCGGAAGAAGATTTAATATATATCCTCGACCTTGCACCCGGCCTTGCAATCGACCTTGCAATCCATCAGACAACGTCAATGGTGGCGACGTCTCCTCTTTTTTTTTTCTCCATCTTCCTCGCCATAATCCTTTTCCTTATTTTACAATTATTTTCCCCCATCCACCGAGGCGGCGACGACGACGATGGCAGCGACGGCGACGACGTGATGCAGCCAAAGAACAATGAGGCTGGATTTGATCCGGCTATCATTTCTTCGTTTCCGATGCGATGCAGTTGGTGGAGAGGAGACGCGTAACAGAGTGCGCCATTGCTTCCACCCGGATTGTATCAATCCGTGGCTTTTTTTTTTTTTAAACAAACGAACCTAAGCATTTATTTATTGAGAAGCACCCAGCTTACAAATTTTTATCTTTGCAGCCACTACATTTCATCTTTGTTTTGGCACGGAGAGCCACTACAATCACCTTCGTCCTGGTCTTGATACGCGTCTACCCTCCACCAACTGCATCGCCTTATGACGGCGAAGCATCGGAAACAAAGAAATGATAGCTGGATCTAATCCAGCCTCATTGTTCCTTGGCTGCATCACGTCGTCGCCGTCCCCGCCATCGTCGTTGTCGCCGCCTCTGTGGATGGGGGAAAATAATAGTAAAATAAGGAAAAATGATTATGGCGAGGAAGATGGAGAAAAAAAAAGAAGAGACGTCGGCAGCATTGACCTTGTCTGACGGATTGCAAGGTCGAGTGCAAGGCCGAGATTCTTTTCCCCTGCATTCTAAATGAGTTAGAGAGAGAGAGAGATTGTAATAGGAATTTCATGTTAGAAATTAGGACAAATTTCATGTTATACTTCCAATTTTATTTACTAAAATTTGCTTCTTTTTCTTCTCCATCTTCAAAGTTCTTGATCCATTTATTTTAATTTTTCTGCTATTTTCTTCTATATAAAAAAAGTTTTAATAATTTTCTAACGGGTGTTTGGTATCGGATTTAGCTGTGTTTTAAGTAGGATTTAACGTAAATCCAACCAAACTAATTTCGCGCATATCTGAGATTTATGAATTTACGACATAAATCCTGATAAATTTGTGTAAATCATAATCCTATCATTTCTCGGATTTAACGAGATTTACGGGATTTGGCCGGAAAAGGGCGCGAAAGGGAGAAAGTGCATCCGATCAAAAATGTCCTAACTTCTGATCCGACAGGAAGGGAAAGTCATCGAAGGAGTGAAGTTGAGCAGCCACGAAGGAGCCCTAGTATCGACGCGTGCAATCTATACACCTCCTACGAAGCAACAAAGCCGAACAACAACGACGAAAAGAGAAGATGAAAGGCAAACCTTATGGGCCTCTTAAGTTATCACTGCTAAATTAATATAATTTAAAATAATAGTATAATTAGTGCATAAAATAATTATCTAATTTAACTTAATTGAATAATTAATGATATACAAGTAATTAAAAATAATATAATTAGTTTAATTAATATAACTTAAAATATATATCACTAAATATATAATTAATAGTATAAATAATAATTAATGAGTAATTTCAATTTAATAATCTCAATAATCATACAATTTAAATATATAACTATCATAAATCTCGAAATATATTATCAAACATCTTAAAATATATTATTGTCATTCATTTTCTCTTGGTCCACATGCATATTATATATTGACTTCATCAAAGGCATCTTCTAAATTATCACGTTATGATGGTGTCAGTGTTGCGTGATGGGAAGCAATCACCTGACACCATCATAGCGTGATAGATTTTATTCAGCTACAGACGGTGTCCAGTCACGTAAAGATTAACCATAAAAATGAAGCTTTGAAAATGCTTGCATTAAAGAAGAATACTCTTGAGAAAGAGAACAAGAAGTTGCAAGATTATTTTCATAAGAGAGAAACGACGACTTTGGATATTAAAGCCATATCATTGAAGGCCATTAAAGACTTCAAAAAGTTCGTAACTTATCACCGAAAGATCCATAAGTCGTGTTCAAGAGGCCTATGAAAAATTATTTGATGTTGAAGTGAAGAATATGGACCATCATAGTCTTGAAAAAGGCTTTACTCGTGATTTTCCTGAAAGGTGTTCGATTGGTTCATCGTAAGACTGGGGTTGAAGTTGAAGGATTAACTCCTAGCCAGCTTCATTTACATTTCGATGCCGTAGTGAAAATTACTGTAAATGAATTTTAGATATTTGGAGACAATTGCTTCAACCTTCAAATTTTTTTCCCTATTGTTTTATACAAAACTGAATCCGCCTCTAGTGTAAAAAATTTGATGCTCTTATTTTTAATGAATATGTGAGGTTTTAAAGAGATAAAATAATATAAATTATATTAATCAAGAAGTTATTCATTGTAAATGTACTGTATTTACTGTTAAATGTTGAAATATATGATAATAGAAAAATAATTTCTGAAAATTTTATGTATATTTTCATTTATGTAAGTACTAAAAAAATTAAGTATATTTAAGTTTAGTATATGGGTAATTTTGTCATTTAAGATAAAAAAAAATTGAAATTAGTAATTGTACTAAACACATATTATTTATTTTAAAATTTGAATAAGCACATAAAAATCAATTTAATCAAACAAAATTATATAATAATTCCATTATATAGAATATTATTTCTAAACTCCATTTTCTTCACAACTGCTTTAAAACAAACTTTTTCATGAACTTTGGCCAACCAAATGAGCCCAAACCGGTCACCTGACATGCGGACATCCAATCCGGACACGCCACCTCACCCAGATGCTCTGGGCCCCGATATTTTTGAGTGACGTGTCGCATTTTTATTGGTGTCCGGACGAATCCGGACACCAGACACAATAATTTACCCTAACATTGACCTCGCATCAGCCTCGTCTGGCACTGCCTCCAAATGAGAGCGGCATATAGAACATGACATGTTCTGTTCAAAAAATAACCCCCATTACGAGCACAATTATTTTTGTCACAATTAAATGAAGCTTGTGGGTCAGTTTTTTTTTTTTTTTTTTTTTAATGAATGCATTTTAAAAATCTAATATAATATGAATAAATAAATTGTAAAAATACATAAATTACTTTGTTATATTTTTATTTTTTTTTATAATGCAATTCAAATTCATCTATTTTTTAAATACAGTGGATAATCATCAAAGTGCGGCTTGCAATGACAAATGAAGGAGCCAGAAAATAAAAAAATTTGGTCTGAGAGCAGCCAAAAAGTAAGAATTTGTGTGTCGTAATGATCACCAGAAGGAGAAGGATAGCATGGAAGAAGAAAATGTTCGAATGCAAGGTTGGTTAGAAATAATAAGAAAACTATGATTTTATTTTATTGATTTACAAAGCTAATACAACAAACATATTTATAAATCAAGAATAATATCCTCAATAAGAGGGTAAATTATTAGGTCCGGTCACCGGACCTATTTCTAAGTCCGGACATCCAATAAAAACTTATCACGTGAACTGCGCTTTGATGCGTGTTTTGACTACGTTTTTTTGACTGCGCTTTACCTGCGCTTCTGATGCGCTTAACTTAAAATTTTGCGGACACGTGTACATGCGATGTGGCAAATTTTTAGAGGATGTCCGGACATAGAAATAGGTCTGGTGACTAGACTTAATAATTTGCCCAATAAGAGAGCATACATTTTGATAATAAATTTGATAGGTTATTATATTAAATATATATGGTAGAGATAGAAAAATAGCGGAGATGAACAGTGCAATGCCAATATTGGCGTCCCACTGATCACCCTCAAGCAAATAGCGGAAGTTTTACAGTTCTGCTAGAGCTATGGAGCAATGTCATTCAAGCGTTTAGAGTTCCGTTGAAGATGCCCTTAGGAACGGGGTTCGGTCGGCTAGGGAGGAGAGCAGGCCGTTTGCTAGGTCGTCAGATTTGGGCCGGACCACGACGAGAGAGAGAGAGAGAGAGAGAGAGAGAGAGAGAGAGAGAGAGAGTAATGTGATCAAACAAGATCTTGTTGATATTTGGTTATTTAATAGTTTATTAAAAGACTCTCTCACAGACTCATGCAGAGAATATTCAAGATGCAGCCAATGAGCACTTAGGTTGGATTAGATTCGGCTATAATTTCTTCATTTCCGATGCTTCGCCAACGTAAGGCGATACCGTTGTTGGAGGGGAGATGCGTAATTGAGTGAGCCTTGTAGGAAGTGATTGATCTGCTTGACTGTGGGTGAATCCTACCAATTGAGTGAGCAGTGCAGAGAAGAATTAGGTGAGATAACATGTCTTCATAAATAATAGTTTGAAGTGTGTTAAAATAATAATCTAGTATAAACGTGAATAAAATTAAAAAAAAAAAATACCATAAAAATTAAAATAAAATAATTTATGACATGCTTTATTAATGATATTAAAATATATATTAATATTAAATACAACATTTGTTTTCATATATATATATATATATATATATATATATATATATATATATATATATATATATATATATATATATATGAACTGTATTATTTTTGAAATATACTCAATAAGTTAGATGAAAAATTAAAAAAATAGTCTTATGTTTAATGGGAGGGGTTTGTAATTTATTGATATTAATATGACATCCATCACATAATTAAATTAGTTACTTAAAATAAAAAAAGTAAGCCTATAATAATAGAATATAACCTATAAAAGCTAAAATTTATCAGATAAACAATATTGAATGATCACTATAAAAAACAGTAACAATTAGCAACAACCAATCAAAACTCATGTAAATTGAATTAAGATAGACTTATAAGATAAATCTTCCACATATGAATGAGCTTATAACAAAATACAATAATACTAATAATAGAATTAAAAAAAAAAAAGATAAAGTACATAAAATTGAGTAATGAATGAATCATCTTTCTTATGTAACCCCTTCTCATACATCACATTAACGAGAACTAAATGAAAAAGTAAATTCAAACTTATTTCACACCAATGAAATATTACAAATTAAAGAATGTTGACGTAACGTACATATGCATAATAACTTTGATTTTGGTTTTCTTTGATTTGTCTTATTTCTCATGAGGTTACCCTTAATCCAATTCAGTGATCACATAAGAGCAACCATGAACAATGAAGCAAGTATTAGCCACAGCAGCAACAATTTCATGTCATAAACTCATGCTTTCTTAAGCAGAACATTTTTGTGAGAAGCAGTACTCATGCTCAAAATTTCATAACAAAAATAATTCATATTTTCAAGTCTGTATAAAGTTGAATATTTTATGTAGTACAAAATATGATCATTTTCTATGAACAGTTTGACTAGTTAATGAAATTACAATTAAAACCAACTTCAATAAATAAAGGTTTCCAATATATTCTTGCTACAAGATTCAAAATTGAAGGCAAAAACATAGATATAAATTTCTCAAAACATAAACAGATGCTTCCCGAAATACTAAACACTCATAATTTTAAGCACGATATTTCAACTCATTTATGATACTGATACTTCAAAATAAGCAATGAGATTTCACATATTTGTGAACTATATGAAATCCCTGTGAATCCTCTCCATAATCCTGCAAATTTAGAGAAAAATATAATGGTTCTAAAATACAGGCATAAGAACTTCAAGAATAAACTTTTAGAGCTAATGCAGAAGGTTAGATTTCATTTACCTTAACAACAACAACACGAGCACCATATGAATTTTCTTACCTTTCCCTCTGAGTCAATCTTGCACAACTGTAATACATAAAAATCAGCAATCAATGGATGATTTATGAGAAAAAATGAATGCATCCGCCAATGAAATAAAACAAACACAATGTGTACCATATCTTTGGTGCAAATGAATCAATTTACTTGTGTTGATTGTATACTTCACATAATTCCTGGACATGAAACTGAAAATCTCTAGCCATCCATGTCAAGCTCTGCTAATAGTTCCACATCTTCCTATAATGACAAGAAAATCATAAACTTAATTAGTATAAAATTAAAGGATAAATTCCATATATATATATATATATATATATATATATATATATATATATATATATATATATATATATATATATATATATATATATATATATATATATATATATATATATATATATATATATATATATATATATATATATATATATATATATACCGGTAGAAAAAATTATAGGAAATTTAAGTCCATTAATAGTATTCTTTATATCAATTGATAATCTTCAAAACGTTTCTATCGTTAAAACTTGACATTTGGCTATTAAGATAAAAATAGATGGAAAGATAATTCATCCATTGGTAGAGCAGTGCAGAGAAGAATTCGGTGAGAATTAGGTCGGTAAATTACAGAAGCGATTGATCTGCTTGACTGTGGGTGAATCCTAGAGAAAGGAGGTAGGAAGTGAAAGTAATGAACCACTGACGAGGGGCCTGTTTAAGGCCATATAGAGCTTTGTGAAGATGGCAGACATAATCCGGGTGTTCAACGTCTTCGAAACCTTTTGGTTGATGCATGTACACGATTTCTTGTAATTTACCGTGAAGAAACGCATTAGCTACATCTAATTGCTGAACAGGCCAGTTTTTATTGAGTGCGACTGTGAGCAGGATGCGAATTGTAGGGAGTTTCGCAACCGGGCTAAACGTCTCGAAGTAGTCAATACCGAATTCTTGATGGTTTCCTTGGGCAACAAGACGTGCTTTGTGAGTAGCTACCGAGCCGTCTGCATGTGTTTTGGTACGATAGGTCCACCTGCATCCAAGAATAGAGGCATTAGGGTGAGGTTTGACAAGATTCCAAGTACCTTGCTTTTGAAGCGCAAAGAATTCCTTTGCCATGGCCTGACGCCATTTATCGTGTTTGACAGCTTCAGAGTAAGCGGAAGGATCAGGGAGATGGTTTGAGCTAGTCACTACAGGAAAAACGTCGAAATCCAGCGGTTTTTTCCGGCGGTTAGCCTATATTAACCGGCGATTTTTTTGTCTACCGGCGGGTTTTGCGCCGCCGGAAAAAACCGCGTAGGAAACTATTACCGGCGGTTTTTTGCCGGCGGTTTTCCGGCGGCTACGACCGCCGGTTTTAACCAGATTTAATGCCGGCGGTTTTCCGGCTGTGACGCCGCCGGTTATTTGACCGACGGCCTACCGGCGGTCTTTTTACCGACGGTGCTCCAGCGGTTTAGTTAGTCGTCGTATGTTTTTAAAACCGCCGGCCTTCGCCGGTAGACCGCCGGTTACTTAACCGGCGAACGCCGGCGGTCTAACCGTCGGTATTTCCGGCGGTCAAAACCGCCGGATGTCCACCGTATAACCGCCGGTGGCCGTCGGTAACCGCCGGTAATAAACCGACGGTGTGATGCCATTACCGGCGGCTGGCTATTGGCCGTCCGGTATCGTAGTTTCCGGCGGCCAAACCGCCAGTTAGCCGCCGGAAACCTGTAGCACCTGCAAAAAAAAATTGACAGCATCCCCTCTATTTGAGGGAGGTTCACCCTAAAGTCTAAACCTGCAGAAAGAGCAATATATGTTGGGCAACACGCCGCTATATTCATCACAATCATATGTTGGGCAACACGGCGCTATATTCATCACAACCATATATTATAAATACAGTCACAAGCTCATCATAACATTACAATCACAGTTCACAAGTAAGTTCATGATAATGTTACAATCACAAGTTCTGAAGTTCACAAGTTCTAATTAATACAATCATCAAACATAAAATAGATCTAATCATCATCTGTATCCTCACTGTCTGCAGATGGCTGCTCCTGTTGGTCCTTCTTCCTCTGTTTTCCAGCTCTGTAGGATTGCAACTCTGCTTGCATTTCATTCTGAACCTTTCTCATTTCTTCAATCTCTCTAGATTGAACCCTTTTCATCTCTTCAATCTCTCTAGTAAGCACTGCAACCCTCTCGCTTACAGATTTTTCAGCTCCACTTGGATCATGAAATGCAGAGGTGTATGAATTGCTCTCAATAGCAAAAGCCTGTGAACCCATGCCATATACCCTCCCCCTCTGTCTTCCACCAACAACTTCTGACCATGTATGATACTCAGAAATGTGGGCCGATCCAGAAGATGATCCCTCGCCAGTGGACTGCCGACTTTCTCTAGCTCGTACGAAATCATCATGTGAGTTACAATTAGTTTTATTAAAATAAATTTTTATTCTAAAACTTCAATAAATTTTACGCACATGAGCCTTGTGAGATCTCGTTCCCTTATTGTTCCTCTATGAATTGGATTTTCCTCCCAGTATCGGCCAGGATGATGTTGAGATCGTCCAGGCCGATCAGTGCATTGAAACAACTGATTTATGGAGTGCTTTCTGGAATGATTTCTGGACGGGATCGTCCAGGCCGATTGTTGATCGTCCTGGGACGATCAGTGCTTGGCACAAGTCAGTGAGCAAGGGTTTTTATCGTTCAAGGAAAATTAATTATTGGCCTGAGGAATCGGCCGGGCCGATTTGATTTTGTTCTGATCGGCCAGGACGATGTGACGATCGGCGGGCCGATCAAACTAATGTTATAAGGAAATCAGCTCGATTCGAGGAGAGAGAAAATCATTTTTTTAAAATCAGATATTTTGAAGAGAGAGAAAGAGAGGAAAAGTAAAGGAAAATCTTAAGTTTCGGAGGCTGCGGAGCGCTTTTCGTCCGACGCCGCTGTTGGGAAAAGTGAAGATCTTGTGGTAAGGACTCCGAATCCTATTTATGTTTTCAAAGATATTGAGTTTTGACCGAGTTGTGCACTGTTTTGTGTTTTCGTAGTCGAACTTTTGACCTGATTTTGTATTGACACAACTTTCACCGCACAACTTTTGGTATGTTATAGATATGATTATTGTACACGATTTGAGTATGTTTTACGAAGATTTTATCGGTCGAAATTGATTCTACGCGATTTTAATTGAATAGAAAAATATCAGGACTTGATTTGATTTGGATTCTATAGAATAATAGTCTTGTATTGATGTCGTGGATATTCTATTGTAATTTGAAGAAATTTGGAATTTGTGCTTTTTGCAGGATTTTTGTGTAAATTTGATAGACTGCCGTTACTCTGCCGAATTTTCGTAGGATTTCTGATTTGTCTGAGATTAATAGATTGAATAGATATGAATGTGAATATTGATATGATTGCTTTAATATTGACTATTGAATTGATTATTGATACTGAAACACGTATAACCTGGTTGAACATTGGTTGGAGATTGATTGACCTGTACAGGATGGTGGGCCGACGGGCTTTCCTTTAAACATTGATTATTGATATATGGATGGGAGTCATAAGGAGTTTATTGATATGCCGACGGGCGAAAAGAGTGACGACTCTTATTGATAGAACCAATGTATATGGATATCTACAACAGCAATATGGATTCTACAACAGCAACATAGCCAGTTGATTGTACTTGTTCAATATTATCGTATTGAATGCATGTTTACTGTATTGACTTACGGATTTATTGCTTTATCGATTTCTGCTTTATTGATTTGATCGGATTTACTGTATCGTACGATTTCATTGATTTCATCGATTATTTACCGAGCATTGATACTATTGAGTATTGATATGGACATGGATGGATATAGATATTGCATTGATAGCATGGATATAGACCTTGTATAGATTTATTGCTACCTATAGATTTATTGATATTGCTGCTTATAGATTTATTGACAGGATTGCTGTTACTACTGTTTCTGCACCGTATTGACTGCTGTATGGATTCACTATTAGAATAGATTGAGATTTATCGTATTGCTTTTCCGATTGATTTTATCGACTTGATAATATAGATTAGATTTGATTTGATTTATTGAATAGATCGTATTGATTGATGATTATTGATTGATTGAGTTGATTTATCGATCTGCCTGCCGCTGCATTGATTGGTTTTATTGACTATGGATTTCTGGATTGCATTGACTCATTGACCATTGACTGTACAGATTTGATTGATTGACATGCATATTGATAGCATCGCCGTGCTTTGATTTCAGTTATAGGTATTAGGTGACCTGCTGGGCTTTGTAAAGCTCATTATATGTGGTTGATATTTTTAGGTCAGGGCAAGGGAGCAGAAGATAGAAACTGATCCGGATCTATAGGTTTTAGTTCTTTTGATGATTTTGATTCTTTTGTACTCAGGACATGATTGATTTCAGTACTTGTGATTGTAGTGTAGTCCCTGAGTATTGTACATGACCTTTTGAGATATAAATCGACTTGTATATTGATGTTTTGAATTTTATAGATGTTGTTAGATTGTTAATTGAAGGTTTTAGATAGCTCTGATAAATTATTGAGTAATTGATTGACATTCTTTCCAAGTTAGATCTTGGGGCATCACAATTGGTATTAGAGCAGTGTTATTGGAAGAATGGATTGTTACCAGAGTTGTATGATTGGATTGAGAATTGGGTAGATTGGGTAGTTGTAAGAGCTTCATTGGCATACATCGTTGCATGTGTGTATCATTTATTCTGAATTGTGCAGGTGAAAAGATATGGATCCTCCGGCTGAATCAAGTGTATCGAATGAGCAACACAGCGCAGCTCCAGTACCTTCAGAGAGTATGATTGTCACGACCCGACCCGACGGGGACGGATCCCGCCCGAGCCGGATCGCGACGGAGCTTGAACTTCTTATCCAGGATCTGGCTTTGGATTAGGTTACTGAACTGATCTTCCAAATACTTAACTCAACAGACACACACAGAACAACAGAGCTACTAAAATCATCAAATGCAGCGGAACAAAACATCTATCTTTTCATTTCCTCAAAAATAATCATCTACAGAACAGTACATGGCTTTCAACAGAAAGAAAGACAGAACAGGAAAGCCATGACTGTACAAAAATCAAAAATACAAAAGTACCTATACTGATCAGACTCTGAACTCTAGTCCTGAACTTCCTTGCCCTTCCCAGAACCTGAAAATCACCAGAAAGCAAGGGTGAGCTCAACAGCTCAGCAAAGCAACAAACCACCAATCTAAATTCTCAGAAACCAAAACCAAACTCATCAGACAGAAATCAGATCAGAAATCGGAACAGAATCGGAAATCAGAACTTATACGGACAGATATCAAATCAGAAACGGAATCGTACAGATCAGATCACAGAACAGGATAAATCAACGGAGTCAGAATCAGAAATCAAAATCGTACGGATCATATCATATCATAATCACAATTTCGTACAGAACAGAACAGATACAGAAAACAGAACAGATACATATAGCTAAATGCCCTGACACTGACGGAATCTCTATGGATTCCGGCCCCTTATGCCTCCCCTTCCCAGACACTGACTGAATCTCATAGGATCCAGGCCCCTTATGTCTCCCTTTGTGCTCACGGCACCAAAACAGATGTGCTTATAGCACCAGAACAGAATTCATCGGATCCGGAACAAAACAGATATCAGATTTCAGATTTGAGCTCATTTCAGATTTCCCGTTTCACTAACTGAATCTCATAGGATTCAGGCCCCTTATAACTCCCTTTTTATAGCTTATACACATAGCATTTCAATTCAGAAGAAATCCGGACAATTCAGAAATTACCCAAAAATCGGGCAGCACAACGGCAGTATACGGAATTTACACAAAAATTCCTGCAAAGAAAATTTACCGAATTCGCACAGAACATAGATAATCATATTCCAGAACATTTATTCTACTGCACAGAGAATTTACAATTTCACAGAAAAATCCGGTCGACTAAAAACACAGTCGATTCAAAAACACCCGGACAAAAATCTTCAAAATATAGTCAAAACGTGCACACCCGGCACGGCAACGATATACAGAAACTTACGCGGTAAAAACGGAACCAATCAAAAGATACGGACGAAAAACCGTAACGAAAACGAAATCCGGACAGAAAATACCGCCAACCGTGACGGAACTGAAAATTGAGAAAGACGGAATGTGCCTTACCTCGTGCACAGCAAATTCCTCAACAGTCACTTCGATCGAAAACGGCTCCGCGTCTTCCCGAAATCAACTTTTCCAAATTCTTCTTTTTCTCTCTCCTCAGAGCTGAAATCAGATATTTTTATTTTTAATTTTCTCTCTCTTCAAATCGGCTGAAACCCTTAAGTAATACTCAGATCGGCCCGGCCGATCGCAGCATCTTCCCGGGACGATCCGACCAAATGGATCGGCCTGAATTCTTCCCAGGACTGTTGTCTGGACGATATTTTCTACAGTGCCGATCGGCCTGGCCGATGTCTCCAATCGGCCTGGACGATGCATGCAGAAAATCACCTGGAGCAAAACTGGGCAAATCTGGAGCTGAATTTCTACTGATCGTCCCAGGACGATCCAGATCGTCCTGGACGATCCTGGAGCAGATTGTGATATTACAATGATGTAGTTGGCTACTGCGATTGCACATGTTATGGGTGATGCGCAGAGCAAAATGAGTGGGAGCAAAGAGGAAGAAGCTGATAGACACTTGCAGATGTTTCACAAGCTGAAGCCTCCATTGTTTAAAGGGGCTGTGGGACCCCAGGCTGCTGAGGATTGGATCATGAGGGTGGAAAAGATTTTCGACAGCATGCAGTGTCCGGGGAGTAGAAAGGTACCATTGGTTGTGTTCCAGTTTGAGGGTGAGGCAGAGAGATGGTGGATCGGACAGCAGGGAGAGAAATTCCAGGGGAAGACTAACGCTGAGATCACCTGGGATGAGTTCACTGCAGTGTTCAGGATGTGGTTTGTACCACCGTCAGCTCAGCGACAGATGCAGGAAGCTTTCATGAGATTGGAGCAAGGTCGCAAGTTAGTGATGCAGTACGAGGCCGAGTTTACTGCACTTGCGAGGTACGCTGCTCATTTGATTCCTACTGCCGAAGAAAAGTGTTATAGATTTCTGCACGGATTGAACAGAGAGCTGAGGCATCCACTAGTACCTTTTCGGATCCATGAGTTTTCTGAGCTGGTGGAGCGAGCTTGATTGATAGAGATTGATTTGGCAACACCGGTATCGAGGTACAAGGATACCAGGAGGAGGAGAGATGAGGTACGATGAGATGATTCTGGTAGAGACAGAGATAGAGAGAAGAAAAGCAGGTACGATGATTCGAAGGGATCTACATCGGTAGTATCGTCTGGTAGTTCTGGAGTGTGCATTCGCTGTGGTAGACGACATGCAGGTCGGTGCTACCTGTTGACGGGGCAGTGTTTTCACAGTGGACAGCAAGGGCACATAGTAGCAGATTGTCCTCAGAAAGGACTGGGTGGAAGGACTGATTCTGGTACGGGTACAGGACAACAGAGGACTGTTGGCTCGAGGGCTTACAGTGAGAGATCAGGGAACCGAATGGATGATAGGGCTGTCAGAGATCAGAGAGAGACAGTTGCACCACGACCTCCTGCACTTCTTCCAGTGGAGCCACGCATCTACGGTCTACAGAGTTTACAGCATCATGAGGAACAGCAACGACCGGAAAGTTCTACTGGTAAGATTGATTTGACTAACCGATTGACATTGACATTTGATCATGCATATTGACATGTGATTGATTGCATTGTGTGTTATGTATGGATTTTGACTAGTTTTGGATTTGGATCGATTTGTTTTGCGTTGTTTTTGCTTCGTACCTGTAGGGAAATATCGGTACGACATTTTTCTAAGATGGGGAGATTGTGAGATCTTGTTCCCTTACTGTTCCTCTCTGAATTGGATTTTCCTCCCAGTATCGGCCAGGACGATGTTGAGATCGTCCAGGCCGATCAGTGCATTGAAACAGCTGATTTCTGAAGTGCTTTCTGGAATGATTTCTGGACGGGATCGTCCAGCCCGATTGTTGATCGTCCTGGGACGATCAGTGCTTGGCACAAGTCAGTGAGCAAGGGTTTTTATCGTCCAAGGAAAATTAATTATCGGCCTGAGGAATCGGCCGGGCCGATTTGATTTTGTTCTGATCAGCCAGGACGATGTGGCGATCGGCCAGGCCGATCAGACTAATGTTATAAGGAAATCAGCTCGATTCGAGGAGAGAGAAAATCATTTTTTTAAACCAGATATTTTGAAGAGAGAGAAAGAGAGGAAAAGTAAAGGAAAATCTTGGGTTTCGGAGGCCGCGGAGCGCTTTTCGTCCGACGCCGCTGTTGGGAAAAGTGAAGATCTCGTGGTAAGGACTCCGAATCCTATTTTTGTTTTCGAAGATATTGAGTTTTGACCGAGTTGTGCACTGTTTTGTGTTTTCGTAGTCGAACTTTTGACCTGATTTTGTATTGACACAACTTTCATCGCACAACTTTTGATATGTTATAGATATGATTATTGTACACGATTTGAGTATGTTTTACGAAGATTTTATCAGTCGAAATTGATTCTACGCGATTTTAATTGAATAGAAAAATATCAGGACTTGATTTGATTTGGATTCTATAAAATAATAGTCTTGTATTGATGTCGTGGATATTCTATTGTAATTTGGAGAAATTTGAAATTTGTGCTTTTTGCAGGATTTTTGTGTAAATTTGATAGACTGTCATTACTCTGCCGAATTTTCATAGGATTTCTGATTTGTCTGAGATTGATAGATTGAATAGATATGAATGTGAATATTGATATGATTGCTTTAATATTGACTATTGAATTGATTATTGATTGATTATTGATACTGAAACACGTATAACCTGGTTGAACATTGGTTGGAGATTGATTGACTTGTACAGGATGGTGGGCCGACGGGCTTTTCTTTAAACATTGATTATTGATATATTGATGGGAGTCATAAGGAGTTTATTGATATGCCAACGGGTGAAAAGAGTGATGACTCTTATTGATAGAACCAATGTATATGAATATCTACAACAGCAATATGGATTCTACAACAGCAACATAGCCAGTTAATTGTACTTGTTCAATATTATCGTATTGAATGCATGTTTACTGTATTGACTTACAGATTTATTGCTTTATCGATTTCTGCTTTGATTTGATCGAATTTACTGTATTGTACGATTTCATTGATTTCATCGATTGTTTACCTAGCATTGATACTATTGAGTATTGATATGGACATGGATGGATATAGATATTACATTGATAGCATGGATATGGACCTTGTATAGATTTATTGCTGCCTATAGATTCATTGATATTGCTGCTTATAGATTTATTGATAGGATTGCTGTTACTACTATTTCTGCACCGTATTGACTGCTGCATGGATTCACTGTTAGAATAGATTGAGATTTATCGTATTGCTTTTCCGATTGATTTTATTGACTTGATAGTATAGATTAGATTTGATTTGATTTATTGAATAGATCGTATTGATTTGACAGCATCGATTTGATTGATGATTATTGATTGATTGAGTTGATTTATCGATCTGCCTGCCGCTGCATTGACTGGTTTTATTGACTATGGATTTCCGGATTGCATTGACTCATTGACCATTGACTGTACAGATTTGATTGATTGACATGCATATTGATAGCATCGTCGTGCTTTGATTTCAGTTATAGGTATTAGGTGACCTGCTGGGCTTTGTAAAGCTCATTATATGTGGTTGATATTTTCAGGTCAGGGCAAGGGAACAGAAGATAGAAATTGATCACGATCTACAGGTTTTAGTTCTTTTGATGATTTTGATTCTTTTGTACTCAGGACAGGATAGATTTCAGTACTTGTGATTGTAGTGTAGTCCCTGAGTATTGTACATGACCTTTTGAGATATAAATTGACTTTTATATTGATGTTTTGAATTTTATAGATGTTGTTAGATTGTTAATTGAAGGTTTTAGATAGCTCTGGTAAATTATTGAGTAATTGATTGACATTCTTTCCAAGTTAGATCTTGGGGCATGACAAGCCTTCTTAGACTTCTCATCAACCCACTGATGGTCAGCTTGATGTTGATGAGTTCTTGTATGCAACTCCAATGGTGTTGGCTCCCGACCAAGGTGCTCTTTCTAAAAATTTGATGCTTAGTTATACTAACATAAATATATGTAATAAACCAATTCAAAACACTTTCCAGTCGCCGGCTATGTTCCGTATGAGGTACAGATCCACCAGTATGAAGAGAGCTTCCTAAACCGCCGCAGTCAGAGGCTCTGTTCTGTTTATTCTGCTCTCTCATTTTTATAAACTTCGGGGTAGCCCAAGCACTACTCAAATATGCCCAAACGCCCTCTCCAATCCAATTAGGACGCTGCCCGGACTTTCTAATGTCCGTGAACATGTCTCTGAGACGGGTCGCTTCTCTACTCTCAAAATTTGATCTGATCCTCGTGCTGTACTCAGGCAACCACCTAAATTCTTTCTGTAAAAATTTAGGCAATATCAAAAAGATTAGTACAAATTAAATCATTTATTTGAAATCATACCAAAAAAAACATACCTGAAATTCTCCAAACGACATATCTCTAACTGGCTTTGGGATCTTCTTCCATGATAAGTAAGGAGCATCATATTTATTCTTTATTATATCCCGGATCATATGTATAGGTGGCCTTGAAGGATTGAAGCTGCAAGTGACTTTGTTTATCAATAACATGTAATATATCAAAATAAAAATAACTTAATATTTGCAAAATCACCGGTGCAGCCGTCGTTAAACTCCGACGACCAAACCGCCGGTTGTGCCGCCGGTACTACCGGCGGTCCTAAAACTGCCGGTTTAGGGCATTTTTCCTGTAGTGAGTGTTGTGATGAAATAAATTCAATTTTCGTGTGGGCTTGAGTGAACCAGTCTTTAGCCGAGTGATCATAGGATGCAGAGTAGGCGGGTTGATATGTTGTGATTGAGGACTGGGACCGGGAGTAGGGATGTTATGCAGCGGATTGACTGGATCCTGAGGTGAAGGAGAATTACCACCCATATTGTATATAGGGGAAGGTATAGTGGAAGTTGGCTTACAGGATGTTGGTACAGGTTTAAGTAAAGCAGGGGGAAAGTTAACAGTGGGAGAGTACGTATTGGAATGTAATTTTGAAAAAGGAAAAGACTGTTCCAGAAATGTGGTGTGCCTGGAGATAAAAATTTTGTTCGTGGATATATCCAAATATTTGTAGCATTTGTAAGTGTCAGAGTATCCGAGAAAGACATGCGATTTGGCCTTTGGTTGTAGTTTGTGTCTAGAGTGCGGTAGAGATAAAGGAAAGCATTCGCATCCAAAGATACGGAGATGAGAGTAGTCAGGTTTATTACCATGAATGAGTTCATAAGGAGTGACATTGTTTGTGTTTTGGGAAGGCATTCTGTTTATAAGGTAAACAAAAGTGATGACAGCATCGGGCCAATGTTGGTCAGCAGAGAACGGGTTGTCTCAATTATGTGTCTATGCTTTCTTTTGGAGACGCCGTTTTGCTCGGGTGTGTAGGGGCACGATATTTGGTGAGAGATACCGTGAGTCTTGAGGAATTGTGTGAGGTTGTGATTCACAAATTCCTTGCCTCCATTTGTGCAAAGAGTCTTGATAGTGTAGGACGTGAGCTTTTTAATATTTGTTTTAAACTGCATAAAGATGTTAGATACCTCAGATTTATTTCTCATTGGAAAGATCCAGGTAAAATGCGAATAATCATCTACGAAGATAACATAAAAATTAAAACCTTGCACAGACAAATTCGAAGCAGGGCCCCACACGTCAGAATGAATTAAAGAAAGAGGCAACTGTTGCCTATGTTCTGAATTCGTAAAACTGAGTTTATGACTTTTAGTTTGTTTACAGATATTGCAAGAAAGAGAATCTTTATGTATATGTAACTTAGGATTACAATGTGCTATAGTTTTTAAAATTCGGTCATGCGGATGACCGAGGCGATGGTGCTAAATATCAGAAGTGGAGATATCATTCGGTGATGCTGCAAGTGCGGGAAAGGCAGTAACAGGTTGAACTGGGTACAGTCCTCCATTACATGGTCCTCGAAGAAGAACCTGATGCGTCTTCATATCCTTAAAAACGAAACCATTTGGATGAAAAATCACACAAATATTGTTATCTCTGGTTAGTTTTGAGATAGATAAAAGATTGTATTTAAGCAATGGCGAATGCAAGATATTGGACAAGAATAGCTTACGAGGCGGGGTCGGTAACAACCCCGAGCCAGAATTGGCGATGCTTAGTGGGCGTCCATCTCCGACCGTGATAGTATCAGGTCCCTGGTAGGGATTTGAGACCAAGAGATTTTTGAGAGAGTTCGTGAGATGCGTAGAGGCTCCAGAATCCAAATTCCAGTTTGTGGAAGCAGTTTCTGAATTGGCAGCCAAGGCAGTGTTTCTTGTGTTTCTTGCAGTCGGCACATATTGATCATTCATGCGATGCCAGCAATCCTGAGCTGAATGTCCACATTTAAGACAAATTTGACACGTGATATCCTTGCCAGAAGAACGAGTGTAGGTATTCTGTTGTGTGGTAATACGTTGTTTTGGACGACGGCCACGGCCACGGCCACGAGAAGAAAATAGAGCTGTGGAAGGGTCATTGGGTTGATTTGCTGGTGTATTATCCGCTGAGATATTGATTTCCTCACTTAACAGCAAGGGATACAGTTGATCAAGAGAGATCGATGGGCGTGATCATCGTCCGTATAACCGTTTTGAATGACTGATACGTGTTCGGAAGCCCTTTGAGGATATACAGGATGATATCCTCTGTATCTACCGAGGAGCCTGCCGCCGAGATTTGATCGACAATGGTCTTAATTTCGGAGAGGTATTGCACCATTGTGGAGTTCTTGAGCGAAACATTGTGAAGTTCATTCTTGAGTTGAATGACTTTTGACCTGTTTGTTGCTTGAAATCTTGTTTCAAGATTGATCCAGATTTGAGCCGTGGACTCAAGATTTAGCACATAGGGTAGCACAGTCGCGAAAATTGTAGAACAAAGCGCTGCCGACAGATTCTGATCGGTTAGAAGCCAGAGATCATAAGAGGGGTTCGGAGTCAGGGTACCGTCTGATTGTTGTTCTTGACGAAGCGGAGGAGAGCCGGTATGATCGAGGAATTTGTCAAAGCCGTTTGCTCTGAAGATCTTCATGATTTGAGATCGCCATAGAGCATAGTTGTCGGGTACTAAAGAAAAAGTAACGAAGTTCTTGAGATTAGATACGACGAACTTGAGCGTCGCTGGAATGGATGGATCGCCGGAGGGAGAGAAGGATTCAGAGTGGTCGGCGAGATCAGAGGGGGTGTGGGTAGCCATGAGCGTGGATCGATCACGCTGCTTCTGATACCATGTAGAAATGCGAACCAATAGCGCGAACAGAGACAGAAGAGGAATGAGGAAAATATTATTATTGTTATCTATTCACGGTACAGACCTATGCATATATAGGGAAGTAGCAAGATACAAGATAGCAGTATTTACACTAATGCCACAAATAATCAAATAAGTAAATTGCATAAAGAATTATTTATTTGTGCTTTGATATTGATAATGTTATATGAATTTGAGTGTTGTGAGTCGTCTGCTTGTTAAGATTTCATTTGGGATGGTTTTCTTGTTGCTTCTTAAAACATCTTTTTAGTACAAAATTTTTAATTTTTAAACCAGAAAGCTATTTTAAGAAATAATAAAAAAAAATGTGTAAAACAATACACATAAAAAATTGCAAAGCACCAAAATGTAAGAAAAATTCAAACAGCATTGATGAGTCTAGGTTAGTGCAGTAATAATAAGCCTAAATATTACTTCCACATGGAAAATGAAAGCCACGATGAGTAGGAATTCCCAAGTTAAAGAAATTTCAGCCCCCATAATTGAGGAGAGAGAGTGCAGAGGGAGAGACGGATGGGGAGAGAGAGAAAGAGAGATATTTTATCTTTGCAGCATTCCCGTATGACACACATGTTCGTTCTCTAGATCCTCTTTAAGAAGCTCCAGGATTTCCCTTGCATCAGCCTCATTGGGCGCTTCCTCCAAATTAGAGCAGCATACGAGACACTTTTTGTTCAGAAAAAGCCACGGATTGATACAATCCGGGTGGAATACATGGCTGTAAGTATCACTACTAAGAAAGAAATAACAGAGAAAAAGGTGTAGATGTCCTTTAGTACTATAAATAGTAATAGAAGTAGTGGGAATAAGTATCCTAACGTATTCCACCCGGATTGTATCAATCCGTGGCTTTTTCAGAACAAAAAGTGTCCCGTATGCCGCTCTAATTTGGAGGAAGAGCCCAAAGAGGCTGATGCACGGGAAATCCTGGAGCTTCTTAAAGAGGATCTAGAGAACGAACATGTGTGTCAGACGGGACTGCAGTGGCTGCATCGCCTGCGAAGATAAAATGTCATGCCTTCGACTGTTTCTCAATAAGAATGTAGATATATATGCAGTTTAAAATATCTCTCTTTCCCTCTCCCCATCAGTCTCTCTCTTCATTTCTCTCACCTACCAATTTCTTTCAACTGCTTTAGGTGAATGCCCAAATAATTTGGCACATTCATAATTAGTCCTAAATTTCATATGATTTCATGCCTTGCATTACACAAAAAGAATGTAGAAATTTTTTTGGAAGCTTCTATCTGTATTCAAATTTTGCTCTTGTTATCAAAACACTTCTCTTTTGATTTGAGTTTTGCTGTGCTTAACACAGAAAGGTATCTTGCAACTCTATAAAATTGTATTGCAGCTCCTAAAAAAGTTTTATTCTAAGAACAAACTAGCGCATAATATCCTTCCCCTAACCCTCTGTAATGAACAATTGCATCTCTGTGTTTAGAACACTTGATCACAGTTAAATGGTATGCTTTAATACTCCCGTTCGGATAGGTAATATACGTTGGTATGTACCAATCAATTCAAAAGTTTAAATAGTTTAGGGGCTCTTTTTAACGCTCATCTGCCCCTAAATGATTTTTTTTAATCAAAACAACATATAGGAAAAAGATTCAAACTAGAGGTATTTTATACATGATGGAAATTAAGACCAAATCTTGCTGCAACGAAGCACCAAGCAAGGATGGAATTAGAAGCTCGATGACAGATCAATGGCTTTTTGCAATGCAAAGATTCAAGAAAGATGAGAAACAGAAGCTTGATAACTGATACGCACAAGTGATAAGTGGGCTTGCTTCTCCACCTCCTCAAACGGCCACCGCAGCTTTTACAGAGCTAGCTCACGCACAACCGTTGATGCTCTGGAGCTACATTGATCTCAGCCATTCCTCTTCAACGATCACAGTCATCTTCTTCCTATTAATACCATTTACTGTAGTTGGAAAAAGGAATAATGTGAATGCAATGGTTTCACTCTCATTCGATTATCTCTGTGCTATGCTTCCTTTCATAGTTTTCTAATTCTTCAAATGCAGGTTTAAGTTCACTGTCAACCAGTGAACTTCTACATGGTATCTGAGCCTTTCGGCGTCTGACATTTTATCGCTTGCAATGGACTCACCAGCATCCTCTGTAACCCCACCTTCTTCTCAATCAGCCACGAAGACCGATATTCTCATCCCTCCCCAACTCAAGTTTCTCATGACTAATGTCAAAACTTTGCTCAGTATACAGCTCATGGCCGACAACTATCCTATCTGGAAAGCTCAAATCCTCACTCTCTTCTCTGCCAATGGATTTGAGAGCTATATGGTTGGTTCTACCACCAAACCACAACGTCAGCTTCTTGCATCCGATGGCACGCTCAGTATCAACCCGCTTTATCAGACATGGAAGCTGATCGATCAAAACTTAGCATTTGCTCTATATGCTACTATTTCCCCTTCGTTACTTCCTTATGTCCTCAATCTTGAATCCTGTCACGCCATTTGGAACACCATTCAACGAAGGCTTCAATCTACCAATCCCTCCAAACAGTTACAATTGAAGAGCGAGCTGCATCATCTGCAAGAGGGTGATAAAACCATGGTTCAGTATTTGTCCGACATCAAACAGAAGGTTGATGTCTGTCACGACCCAACCCGACCGGGACGGATCCCGCTCGCATCGGGCTCGACAGAGCCAACAAATCCAGGATCTGGCTTTGGAATTTGCTTCAGATCTTACTTCCAAAATAACACAGACAGAAAAACACAGAGCTACTATAAACATCCAAATACAACGCAGTTCATCTATCTTTTCTTTCATCAAATAATCATATACAGATACAGTACATGACTTACAGACAGAAAGAACAGAACAGAACAGAAAAGCCATGACTGTACAAAAATCAAAAGTACAAAATACATAATCACAGATCAAACTCTGGACAGCTAATCCAAGACTTTCTTCCCTTTCCCAGAACCAAAAAATCACGTAGAAAACAAGGATGAGCTAACAGCTCAGCAATACATCAATCACCAATCAAAATCATCAGAAACTCACATCAGAAATAGCCTACGAAAATCACAGAACAGATACTTATTCAATCATAAATCAACAACTCATACCTAAAACTGAAGTCATGTCAAGTCAGAGTTCATAACAGATATCATAAAACTTCCAAGTCACAGAACAGACAGAATCGTACGGAATAACCAGAATCGTACATATATCAAAGGATTCATAAAACAGATCAAATAAGTCACATAACAGATCTCAGATATCAAACATCATGTTCCAGATAACATATCACATATCAGATTTCAGATTCTCCAGACCTTACAGAATCTCGACGGATTCTGGCCCCTTATGTCTCCATTCCCTGACACTTATAGAATCTCAACGGATTCTGACCCCTTATAGCTCCATTCCCTGACACTTACAGAATCTCGACGGATTCTGACCCCTTATAGCTCCATTTTGATAGCACATACATAATTTATATTCAAATCATCCTATTTCAGAAATCTCAGAAATCGTACGAAAATTCAGCGGCATAACGACAGTATATAATGATGAAAGAATGTTTATGATAAAATTTATTAGAAGGTATAAAATAATATTTATGTGTGATTTATTTAAACATTTTGAATCAATTAATTAATCTTATTAATAATTATTAATTAAATTTATTATAGCATAAAATTATATTTACGTGATTTATTTAAATATTTTGGATATGTTTATATAAATGAAAAATGTTGTAAATGTATATTATATCTTAAGAAGATAACATTAAGACTTAAATATAAAAATACAGTTAGGATTCTTTCATCATTAAAAAAAAAACTACAATTAAAAAATATATATATTACTGCACTTTATGTTATTGACTTATTGTTGTTGCAGAATAAAAATTATAACAAATAAAAATCTTATTGTAGCAAAAAAAAAAAAAAACATTAACTATATGAAATGAAGATGAAGTATATTCAATCAATTTCATATTAGTTTACTCAGCTATGAATTTCTCAAAGGGCAAGTTTTAAAAAGGAGGATGATTAAAACATCATTATATAAAAAGGAGCATCATTAACAAAATATTTAAAAAAGAGTAAATTCGACAAATTTTTAAGCGTAATCTGAACAAGCTAAATGATTTGACTAATTATGGATGTGCCAAATAATTTGGGTATGAGAAAGAGAAAATTGAGGAGAGAGAGTGCGGAGGGAGAGACGGGTGGGGGGAGAGAGAAAGAGAGATATTTTATCTTTGCAGCATTCCCGTATGACACACATGTTCGTTCTCTATATCCTCTTTAAGAAGCTACAGGATTTCCCTTGCATCAGCCTCATTGGGCACTTCCTCCAAATTAGAGCGGCATACCGGACACTTTTTGTTCAGAAAAAGCCACGGATTGATACAATCCGGGTGGAATACATGGCTACAAGTATCACTACTAAGAAAGAAATAACAGTGAAAAAGGTGTAGATGTCCTTTAGTACTATAAATAGTAATAGAAGTAGTGGGAATAAGTATCCTAACGTATTCCACCCAGATTGTATCAATCCGTGGCTTTTACTTCACAAAAAGTGTCCCATATGCCGCTCTAATTTGGAGGAAGCGCCCAAAGAGGCTGATGCACGGGAAATCCTGGAGCTTCTTAAAGAAGATCTAGAGAGCGAGCATGTGTGTCAGACGGGACTGCAGTGGCTGCATCGCCTGCGAAGATAAAATGTCATGCCTTCGACTGCTTCTCAATAAGAATGTAGATATAGATGCAGTTTAAAATATCTCTCTTTCCCTCTCCCCATCTGTCTCTCTCTTCATTTCTCTCACCTACCAATTTCTCTCAACTGCTTTAGGTGAATGCCCAAATAATTTGGCACATTCATAATTAGTCCTGAATTTCATATGATTTCATGCCTTGCATTACACAGAAAGAATGTAGAAATTTTTTTGGAAGCTTCTATCTGTAATTAAATTTTGCTCTTGTTATCAAAACACTTCTCTTTTGATTTGAGTTTTGCTGTGCTTAACACAGAAAGGTATCTTGCAACTCTATAAAATTGTATTGCATAAAAAAGTGGTATTCTAAGAACAAACTTGCGCATAATATCCTTCCCCTAACTTCTCTGTAATGAACAATTGCATCTCTATGTTTAGAACACTTGATCACAGTTAAATGGTATGCTTTAATACTACCGTTCGGATAGGTAATATACGTTGGTATGTACCAATCAATTCAAAAGTTTAAATAGTTTAGGGGCTCTTTTTAACGCTCATCTGCTCCTGATTATTTTTTTTTCAATCAAAACAGCAGATAGGAAAAAGATTCAAACTAGAGGTATTTTATACTTGATGGAAATTAAGATCAAATCTTGCTGCAACGAAGCACCAAGCAAGGATGGAATTCGAAGCCCGATGACAGATCCATGGCTTTTTGCGATGCAAAGCTAACTTCATGAAAGATGAGAAAGAGAAGCTCTGCAACTGATACAATTGTTTGAACCTTGCTATGAATTTGCTCTTTGTGGAGAAATCTAACTCCTTAAAGTTAAGAACTCTCCAGCAGTCAGGATCAATGGAGGCCTTATATCAAGATTTGCAAACAAATGGGACACCAATTGTGATATCCTCAAATCCCAACTTGCATAAAACAAAGATCAAGCAATCAAATAAATTACTTTGTTATTTTAAATTCGAATTTGCATATACCATTTAAATTTATGATAGGATGTAATAGGAATTTCAGGAGCCTTCATAGGAATTTCATTTTAGAGCATTTAATTAGGATGTGTTTAAATTGTGTTTTATCACATGCTACTTAGATTCTTGATTTTTTAGTGAGACCAACTCAGTTGCAAAGTCTAGAACATTCTCAGAATATTTTTGGATTCTTTTTACTATTTCTTTTTTTATTTGGTTTATCGTTCCCTAAAAATAACATCTCTATACAATATGTTTAATTTTACATATTGCCTAAAAATTCTTATAATAAAAACTAAAAAATACAAGGAGGACAAATTACCTAAAGAGCCATATAATAAAGATTTTTTTTTTTTAATTTAAATTTTTTGCTTTAAGGTGGATCTGCCCATGACATCCTGAAAAGCATGCGAAAAGCTATAGTTCTTGGCCAGAAATCCTTGTTCTGAGATCATCTATAATAGATTTATTTCAAATAGTGGTATCATTATAGCTAACAAGTAGGGCTGCAAATGAACCGAGCGTTCGACGAGCTACTCGTGGCTCGGCTCGATAAGAGCTCGTTTATGTTCATTTGATAAGGTAAATGAACAAGCTTGAACAACTTTGACAATACTCAATAGCAAGCTTGAACACCCCGACGTTCGGCTCGTTTATGTTCACGAACAAGATCGTTTAGAGCTCATGAACATGCTTTTTAAGAAACTCGATTATGTCTTTTTTAATTAAAAAATATTTAATTAATAATATATTTAATTTTATTTAATTAAAATAGTTAACTAATAATATATTTAATATTATTTAACTATTATACCGTTATTTAATTAATAAGAGATTAAGATATAACTATTATATCGTTATCTGTGTGACTAGAGTCAACAATCCTATAATAGGCAATTATGTTAATTTTGTTAATTGCGGTCAGCACAGCTGGCTCGTTTACGAGCCGCTCGAGAAGGGGCTCGAAACGAACCAAACTAGAACACGAACCGAACCGAGCTCGAAAATGGAAGGAGTTTTAAACGAACTCAAAGCTGAGCTTGAGCACGATTCAGTCTGACGAGCTTGAACTCGAACAGGCCTGCAGCTCTTAACAAGAAGGTCATCATAAATTAACTTTTGCAAAAAATGAACTATGATTTTCACTTAATTTTAAAAGTCAATCAGCCATAAAAAGATATGATGAAAGGAAGCCGATAAAAAATTAGTCACATATATCGTTCTTTATTGTGCATCCTCTTTTTTGATTAGTTCAAAGTAGCTGATGAATGTTAGTAAAGAACAACAAATATGGTGATGGCCCTTAATAGGAAACTTCAATTTATCATCAATGTTAGAAAATGATTAAAACTTTTTTTAGATCCATGTTACGTGGCTGCTGCCGGTTTGCAATCAGGCATTCCGCCAGGAGTCCATTGATTCATAGCTTATTTTGCACAGGTCGTGCCATGTTATCCAATACACAGTGTATTGGGTGATGTGGTTTGTCCGGATTGACCTCTGGATGCGTCCGGACTCTGCACATAATAATCTCTCAAAGACTTTGTTGTTGATTTCTTCGCTAATGATAAAGATTAAAATACCTGCATGAGAAGTAAAATCCTCTTGATTTCTTCAATTAAATCTAAGAATTCTACGTCATGATGATCACCAGAAGGAGAAGGATAGGAAGGAAGAAGCAAATGTTCGAATGCCATGTTAGAAATAATAAGAAAACTATGATTTTATTTTTTTGATTTATAATGCTAACACAAACAAGCATATTTATAAGGGCAAAAAGAAGAAGAAAAAGGAGAGCAATCAAGAATAATATCCTCAATAAAAGAGAATATATTTTGATAATAAATTTGATAGGTTCCTATCATAAATTTAAATGGTAGGTTTAAATTCAAATTCAAAACTCACCATAATTTATTTTTCATAAAATTTTTGGTTGCAGTATGAAAAATAAATCGATAAAAAAGTTTTCCCAAATGAAGCCTAACTGCCTTGTTTCTAGGATCAACATAGGCTGAGGTTCGTCAAAGTTAAAACACATAAATTATTATAAATGGAAAGGTAAATGAGAGGGATTAATTGTTAGTTAGAGAAATTTAGCATACACTAAACAAATAAAGAATGAAGGGATAAATAAAAATTAATGGAAATAAAGCAACATAAATTAAATCAATTATGGTACATTTTAAATTCGAATTTGTACCTACCATTTAAATTTATGATAAGAATCTATAATATTTATTAAGAGAATATATCCGCATTATTGAAGATATTTTTCTCGATTGCTTTATTCTCTCACTTTTATATATGCATGTTAGCTATATAAATCAATAAAAAATTATAGATTTTTAAAATTTCTAACAATAGGATTCAACCATAAATTTAAACCTACCATTTAAATTTATGATAAGAATATATCAAATTTATTTTCAAAATATATAATATACATCAAATACTCAAGTTACATTGTGACTGTTGAAGTTATTGTAAATGTATGTATATATAATTAGGGTTAGAACATTCTGATTAAATTTGTTGGCATATTGATGTTGTCACATATCATCATATATTTGATCTTATTTCTTTCAGACTCTCTTAAAGTTCATCAAACAATTCTAATAAATAAAAAACCTCATAACAAAGAGCTTTTCTTCTAAATATGAATTAATTAATTATTTAATATTTATTTAAAAATTAAACAAAATGATATTATTTATTAAAATTTAATTTTGATTTTTTTATTCTTGCGTATTTTGTGAACTTGTAAATAAATATTAATAATTATAATTATTTGTGATATACTTAATTAATTTTTTATTTTAATAATAAAAATATAATAAAAATTTTCATAATAATTTTTTGTTTTAAATTTTTTATTAACGTGCGTTTAATGCAGGTGCAATAAAACTAATACATTTAAATAGCTCTACTCTTTCAACTAAGTATGGAGTAGATTGTTAAAATCTTTCTCTTTTATCATGTTTGTTGCGGGCTAGAATATATGCTGCGGTAGAGTTAATAAATTTTCGTCCGAGCATTGTACAAATATTCAGCACATAAACAGGAAAGGAAAATAAACACAATGTTTTTTACGTGGAAAACCCTGAAAAGGGGAAAAACCACGGGGCCGCACCCAGTTGAAAAATTTCACTAGTGTCGTTTGGGATACAAGAGGCTAATTCGTCTCACAAGTCAGGACGATCAGATTATAATCAGTTTCTTCTAAATTGAAACAAAGTTATAAAGTTCTGCAGAATTTTGGCGTCTTCTGAATATCCGGCAGAATTCTGACGTATTCAGGCGGCGAAAAGAACTCTGACGGTGGTCGGGGAGGAGCTGATTCTCCTTCTCGTCTAAAAGAGTTTTAAAACAAATTTATAGCAAATTATTGAAGTTTAAAGCATTAAAAGAGTTTTAAAACAAATTTATAGCAAATTATTGAAGTTTAAAGCATTAAAAGAGTTTTAAAATAATTAATATTTTAAAATAATTATTAAAATAAAATAAATTAAAATATTAAATATTCTGATTTAAAAATATATATATAATTTTGAAAAATAATGGAATTATGAAATTAATTAATTGTTATTCAAATAATTTAAGTAATTAATTAATGAAGGAAAATGTTAAGAATAGGAAAAATAATTATTAATTTAAATTAAATAATAAAAAGTAATTTTCTAATTTTAAAATAAATAAATATGCTTTCATGACTAATAATAAAAATGATTTAAAAAAATAATAAGAATTGTAATCATACTAAGAATAATAACATGAATAATAAAAAAAGGTTGAAAACATGATTTAAAATAATAATGATAATAATAATAATAGTAATAATAATAATAATAACATTCACTAAATAATCAAAAAAATAAGGATTAAAATAATTATGATTAAAATAATAAAAATAATTATAATTAAAATAATATTAATGATATTTAATAATAATAATAAAATAATCATATTACTATTTTAATAATATTTTAAAATATACATAATATTTTTAATTGAAGTTAATTTTAAATTAAGGAGAATAATTTTTTGAAAATTTTGATATATTACATGCATTTTTTAAATTTAAAATTAATTTTTAATAATTATTTAAATATTTTTGAATTTAAAATACTTTTAAAAAAAGAATTTAAAATCATTTTAATTGAATTTCGGCGGCGGCGGCGGCGACGGCTTAGTGGAAGACGCGCGGTGCAAGCATATTTGCTCCGTGGTTCTGGGATGTGCTTTCCAATCATGGGCAATGATTGCGCCGTCACGTAATCATTGTCCTATGATGGCACGATGATTGACCGCGGTTGGTTTCACTTAACCACGTCAGCGGCCGCGGGGAGCCGTTCGATCTCATGCAGTTTTAGATGGACGACTATGATTATGCCGGATACAGGATCAAATCAACCAAGCAGCTCTGTTGTTTGGCTAAAACATCGATCAGAACGATGGGATCTCCGTCGTTAATCATAAGATCAACGACGCAGATCTCGTACACCATACGAACCGGACCGAGACGCCCTAGGAAGAGTTTTTTACTCGTTCATTCAATCGGATGAATCAAATCCAACAAAATTTTAAACTTGAGTTCTAGGAGTGAAGAGAATTCATGGGCGACTAATTTCGCGGTCTGAAACACGCTAAATGAAAAGTTATATTTGATCTAAGTGTCCTAGACTAGGGTTAAGGATTTTACCTAATCCACACGGTGGATTCGGGAGATCTTGAGCTTGTTAAGCTTGTAGATTATCCACGAATAAGTTCCTAGTTGATCCTGTGCCTTGATTCGCCTTGGATCGAATGGGAGAAACTTTGGAAAGGAAATCGCCTCGGGTTCGCCAGAGGATCGCCGCCGGCGGGATCTTGGCGTCGGATTTGAGTTGGGAACAGTGGAGGGAAGTCGTGGGAGCTCTCTCACAAAGTTTCAAGAGCTATGGAGGCTTAGGGAGAGATCAAGAAAAAAAGATCCTTATGAAGCCCTAATCACTCCTATTTATACATCATAACCCTATCACCAACGGCTAAGATCACATCTTGAGTAAATTAGGAGGGAGAGGGAATAATTTGGATGGGATTTTGAATTAGGGAATGATTTGGAAAGGTTGAATGCATTAAATAGGTCTAATTTGACCTAAATAGGTCAAAATTGACCCAACATGACTTGGGTTTACCAAGCTATGAGTTGACTTGGTCAACCAGGCCAAGTGAGTCCAAGGGATGATGGATTTAAGCCAAGGATGGTTTAGGATTTGAATTAGGGTTTAAAATGACCCAATAGGACTAATTGGGTCAACCAGGTTGACCAAAGGCCTGGGTCTGGGTTCAGTAAACTTGGCTTGACTCCTTGAACCCATTGAGAAGGGTCTTGGGGTCTAGCTTGGTCAAATTTAACCAGGTCAACTCTTTGACCTAGGTCTGGGGGAAAATCAGGGTCAACAAAAGCATAACAAATAGACATCATTATCAAATCAAATTATTTAAAAATGTCATAAATATGCAACTTCAAGAGTTCAACAACAGGTTTGATGAAATTAACATAGAATTAGTTATGTGTGGCATGTTTCCCAGTCATTTTCAAATTTTGATAAAGAACGTTTGCTGCGCCTTGCAAAATTTTATCCGTCAGGTTTTTCAGAATTGAATCACATCATACTAGACAATCAAATTGAAAATTTTATTGTTGATATGAGATCTAATGATGCATTTATGAATTTAAAAGGATTTCGAGAACTTGCTCAGAAAATTGTGGAGATTATGAAGAATGATATTTATCCTCTGGTGTTCTTACTTATAAAGCTTGCTATGATATTGCCAATTGCTACAACAACAATTGAACGAGGATTTTCTGTAATAAATATTATAAAGAATCGTTTAAGCAATCGTATGAGAAACTCTTGGATAAATGACTATTTACTTATATTAAAAATGGTATTTTTAATATTATTGAAAAACACTTGACTGTGCAACAATTTAAAAAAAAATGAAGACTTTGCGGGAGAAATTATAGATGACATATAAGAATAATATCAAGATTAGTGTTCTCAATTGTAAGTTTTTTGCTTTATTGTATATTTTAGTTTTTAGTATGAATCTAATGATTAAAAAAAAATTAAAACTACCACTACCAGTCCCAAGCTCGGATGAAGAAGGTTGAGAGTTTTTTTACTTCAATGATTTGTGTTCCCATATGAAAAAAATATTGGCTCCGCCCCTGATGATGTATATGCATGGGTATGATCTATATAGAAAATTAATTTGATAAACTTTCTTATTAAAACTTTCAATATTCAACATATAAAATTAATGGTGTTGACTTAGTAACCTCAAGTGTACATCTATGATAGTAACATTGCATATTGGATTTTTCAAAAAAAAAAAAAAAAAAAAAAAAAGGCATATTGGGATGCAACTCCATCGAGTACATTGGTGGAGAGATCAAGAAATTATTACGTGCGAAGTTCGGACGCATCTCACATTCGGACTCTAATGAAATCAAGTCACGTGGCTCCAAACTCCGCACTTAGGCTTCATTTGAGATGGATTTTTTTTTATTCTTAAAATAGCTTTTTAATAGAAAAAATTATATAAAAAAGTACTTTAAAAAATTGTGAAAAAATAGTCCCAAATGAATTAATCCATAGAGGCCCAGCCTAATGCATATCGTTTGGAAGTTAAAAAAATACCCCAAATATTCCAAAAAAAAAAAAAGAAGTTAAAAAATGACAGAAATTTCGATCAAACTAATAAAAAAAGCCAGATCCAATAAATTGACAAACTTGCTTTATTGGACAATAATCCTGCCTCTTCTAGAGCTGATGTGGTTAGCTTCTTAATTCAGTATTTTCAAGCTCTATACAATCCCCACTATCCTCTCAATATGATTCATAATTGTTTTCCCTCTGGGACTATGTTGTCTCCTTCTGAAGCTCATCGTATTACCTCTTCTGTGCTATATGAGGAGGTCAGGCATGTGGTTTTCTCGAGTAATTCTAACTCAGCTCCTGGACCGGATGGTATTAATTTCTACTTTTACAAATCTGCTTGGCATATCATTGGTCCTTCGGTCTACAGGATTGTCAATTCTTTTTTTCATAAATGTTATATGCCTAATGGTGTCAAAGCTACTGTTTTGGCTATTATTCCCAAACATAAAAATGCTACTGAAATTGCTGATTATAGACCCATTACTCTTTGTAACGTCCTTTACAAAATCATTGCTAAGGTCATTGCAGAAGGTTGAAGCCGGTTATGAACACAATCATTATGGATAATCAAGCAGGTTTTGTCAAATCTAGAGTTTCCACTGACAATATTTTACTTGCTAGTGATATCCTTTCTTATGCGGGAAAGAGAAGGGGTAGTAATATTTTTTGTGCTAAGTTGGACATTAAAAAAGCATTTGACTCTGTTAATAGAGATTTCTTGCTTTCTCGTCTTCTACAAAAAGGCTTCCCTAGCCTTTTTGTTAATTGGATCAAAGTGTGTATCTCTGATGTTAATTTTTCCATTCTTCTTAATGGTGCCCTTGAGGGCTATTTCTCTTCTTCTGCAGGACTTAGACAGGGATGCCCTCTCAGCCCTTACCTCTTTTGCATTATGATGGGTGCTTTTTCCAATCTTTTGGAGAGTAGGGGCTTTAGAGGTATTTCTTGTGATAACTACTCTCTATCTCATTTGCTTTATGCAGATGATGTGTTAATTTTTGGGGAGTCCACTACTGATAACTGCAATAAATTGGCTATCATTCTGAGGGATTTTGCACTTGCCCGTGCCTTCATGTAAATTATGAAAAAAGTGCTATCATGTTTTCCAAAAATCAGAGAAATGTTCAAGATATTTGTCAAGCTCTTTCTATCCACAACATTGTCAGAAAAATCACTTATCTTGGCATCCCTTTATCCTTTTATAAGATGAAAATTGAGGACTATCTTCCTCTCTTGGATAGTGTAAACAAGAAAATGAACGGGTGGAAGGCCAACCTTCTGTCTTTTGGGGGTAGACTTCAATACATCAAATTCACCATTCAAAATACAATTGCATATTGGATTAGGGGTTCCATTCTACCTAAATATGTTTACAAATATATAAAAAAAACCAGTGCTAGGTTTTTGTTCTTTGGAGATTCTATGGCTGCTAAAAAACTTCATATGGTGTCTTGGGATAGAATTTGCATGCCCAAAAACAAAGGAGGCTTGGACATCCCTTTTATATCTGCTTTACAGTTTGCATACAACTGCTCAGTCATCTACAGGATGTATAACATTCCCTCTCCTTTGTCCAATTGACTTCTTTGCCATTACAAATCCCCGTGGAAGCCACCTCCGGTCTTTGCATCTAAACTTTGGAAATTAATTTGTAAAACTGCTGTGGATGTCAAACACTGTTTCAACTTCAACATCTCACAGTCTGCTCCTATTTCTCTTAAATGGGACCACTGGTATCATAACCTCACTATTTCTGATTACTTAGGGGCTTCCCTAGTGGCTAATTGTCCAGATATTAGATTGAATAGTTTAATTTCTGGTACTCAATGTATTTTTCCTGAGCATTTCCCTTTGAGTTTAAAAAATCTGATTGCTGGTTTCACCATTATCGGGGATGACAGTCACTGCTTACTTTGGAATAACCGTAGTTACTTCAAATTCAAATACTGCATAGATGAATTTTACTCTGAATTTCAGAATTGCTCTTGGCATAAATTGGTTTGGGCAAAAAGAAGTATCATTAAGCATTCAGTTTTTGTATGGATGGCTTTAGTTGGTGGACTAAAAATTGCAGATGCTCTCCTAATTAGAAATATTATGGTGCCGACTATTTGCAACCTGTGTCATGATTTTAATGAGACTGTCTCACATATGTTTTTTGAATGCGATTTATCATTTTCGGTTCTCAAAGCTGTTATACATGGGATGAATAGTTTTCTCTTTAGGCCCTATATCTTGCAGGTATTTGATTGGCTTAAAGGCAAGCACAAAGGCAACAATAAGGTTAAAAACTTCTTCTTTATGATAATTTGTTGTGTTATATATCACATTTGGAAAGAAAGGAATGGTAGACGGTATGGAAACACTCATTACTGTCACACTACGTTGATTTACAATGTAAGAAGGAATATTTCTGAGAAAATTGCAAAATGGGAGAACTCATTGGAATATTTGGAATTACTGTAATTCGGTGGGCAGCTGGTTTGCTCTGTTTCTTTACATGCCCCATTGCTGCGATATGTTCTATTAGCCTTACCTGGACAATGATGAAGCTCCCATTACAAGTTCCCTTGGACAGTCTTTGGGCAACCAGGGATCTTTGTAGTTTTCGTGCCCCTTTATATTTTTATATAAGTCCAGGTTCTGATAGGCTCGGGAGCTCCTTTTTGGTGGATCAGATCTACTTGCTCTACTGCCAGTTTTGCAATAGTGGCTATTGATTTTGTTACTTCTGTTTGGATTATCTGGTTTATAGCTTTTTTGGGTATTTCTTTATGCAGCAAAGCTGATAGCATGTAATAGGTTTTTATTTTGTTATGCAGCAATTTTATTGCTGATAAGGTTTTGTTGGCTGTTGCTGGGTTGTTGTGGTAACAGTCAATCTCTTTTATGTATTCTTTTTTTTATTAATGAAATGGGCTTAGGCCCCAATTACTAAAAAAAAAAAAAAAAAACCAGATTGGCCTGGCAATTGAGGACTTCGCTTTCATCTGATAGCAAAACGACAAGAGGGCGGTCAAATGGTCAATTATTGCTGTCACGTAGGGCAGGCCGGGCGAACCAGCTCCTTGCGGTCAAGTGCTGTTTGCTTTGGTGAAGCGGGAATCAAGTTCTGTGGGGTTGCGCGGGTAGCCGGAGCGGATGGAAGCAGGATCGTACGCGGAAGCCGAAGCCACTGGCCTGCCGACAGTGCTGGTGACGAACGACGACGGGATCGATGCCTTGGGCCTGCAGTACCTCGTACAGCTCCTCGTCGCCGCCAATCGATATCGCGTTCTCGTCTGTGCACCCGATGTGTAAGTCCCGTCTCCTTCGTTTTTCTTATCCTTTCTTAGTTTTCTAAAATCGCTTTAATGTGGTTTACCGATTGGAGTTTTTACTTTAGAATGTTGTGAGTGATTGTTCATGAGATGCTCCGAGCATCCTCAGCGGTCCTGTCGTTTTTCTGTTTAGCACGTTTTTTATGATCTTTTGGCATCTGCCACGTTGCCGGGATTTCTATTATATGGTTTATGATATTTAGTTGTTAGAGATTAAGACATATATCTGTAATAGCTTTGAGTGGATTGAGGTAGGAATGAAAATGAGATAGTGGTTTTGTTCTATGATGAAAATGAAGGAAGGAGTAGATTGGAAGAAAGGATTTAGATGGTCGTATTGCTACTATGAGTTTGGGCTCTGGAGAACTTTAGTAATATTAGTGCACCATGTTGAGAAAGAAGAGACGAGGCAAAAAAAGTGAGTAAAGAATAGAAGGAGAAAAATAGTTATGTAGTTTTTTTTGGTTGTTTCTTACCATCATTAGTTGCAACTAATGGACTTGTAAATAGCCAGGCAAACATTCAGAGGGAGAAGAAATGTTAGTATATTGGAAATTGTATCTTGTCTGCATGCTGAGTAATCTATGGATCATGAAGGCCCTTTAGTGAGGCTGCTCACATGTTCTAGTGCATATTGCATGATAAAATATCTCAAATTCTGGGCAAAAATGTTGTTTGTTTTTGTATTGCCATTAAGGTTGGCTTAATGACCCCCTTTCGAAACTTAGAAACTGCCATTATTTTTTCTTTTTGCTTGTATAGTTTATAAAGCTTGAAATTTGCAAATTTGATTATGTGATTCAAAACGCCTATATCTCTCGAATAGGTTAAGTTTTATGTACATACAAGCATACATAGGTTTTAAATGTTTTAATTTTGAAATATTATGTTCCATTTGTATGGACAATTGCGCTTTATAAAGAGATAAAGAGAATTGTTGGGAGTCTGCATGCTAAGATATTTCATATAAATTAATTTGCTTGCTCCATTAGTCTCAATTACATTAAGGTGAAGTTGTATGCGGGGAAACAACGAAGTCATAAGCGACTTTTATCAACAATACTTGTAGATCTTTTTTATTTAGTTATCATTTAAGTTATATACAAGTGACTTTGCCTGTATTGAAGTTTGACCTATTTTTGATTTGTCATCTATTTTTTTAGTGACATGCTATACAAAAAGATGACACTAAATTTGCTAAAAGTTTTAGAGCACTTATTATTGTTGTCTTCCTTAAACCATTTGTAGAGACAATTCAGGTGTAAGTCATAGCATCACTTGGCGCCGTGCTGTTTGTGCAAAGCAAGTTGAAATTAAGGGAGCTTCAGCATTTGCAGTTTCAGGTACCTTTTCTCCCTATTAACAATTGAAGGATTTATTCATGTGGGTATAACATTTAACTAGCTTGGAGGTTATATTTAATTGCAAGTCATGTCCATACATGTTTTTTATGTGATTATGTCTAATTTTATTATTATGATTTATTTGTTGGTTTAATTTGAAACCTTATTGGGAATCACATATTTAAATATTACTCAGTTATTGCATATTTTTATGGGAAAACATCTAAGGCTTAGATGAATCATTGATTTAGACAAACCATTATCTTATCACCTGATTTTTAATCTCATATATCTTTTGTTCACATATGCAATTTGTTTAAAATATTGAACTCCTGACTACCTTGCAGAGCACAGTTGGTGTATTCTTCAACCTCAGTCCTAATAATCATGAGTGTTTGTTCCTATGGGAAAAACTGATCACTCAAAATTGAAGTAATCCTCGCCAACTCACTTTCTATTTTGGGAAAAATCTGAGATCTCTTCTAATCTATCTTTGAAACTCCACGTAGCTCTATGTTCTTCCTTGAAACTTTGAACATGTATGAGGAGGATCAACTTGAGCTCAAATGTGCTTTCAGAGACCGCCATAGTGAATAAACACAACAAGTGGCCCATTTTCACTGCATGCATATGGATGATGGACTTGACTTGTACTTGAAATCTCTTCATTTGATCTCTTATTAAACACCTAGAACCAACCAGACCAGAAGCTAAACGGGAATAACCAACTAATCTAAAAGATATTTTAGTAAAAAACCAACCTTAAAAGCTTATTTTTTTGTCTGAAACTTAGTCCTTCATATTTTGCCAATGATTTTCGTGGATTGAAGTAATAGGGATGGATGGTATAGGGTTCACATTATCAATTTGACATACTTTCACCTACAATTATGCAAACTTGAGCTACTGAGACTTTCATAAGCAATGTGTGATTTGTGATCCATTTTTTCAGCGTTTGTGTAAGGAAAATTTGCACTGCCTATGTGTAATACCTTTTTTTTTCTTCAGTTTTTCATATGTTTTTATAGGGAAATTGTTATATCTTTGTTGTACGCTATGTTGCACTGACACGGATACGGCGATACGGATACAACACGATACGGATACGGGATTTGCCAATTCTTAAAAATACATGATACAGATACGGCGCGGATACGACATTATAATATATAAATAATACATAGAAATAAAGAAAATAATCAAAGTGTAATATTTGAAATGACAAAAAAATTTAAAATAAAAGTAAGCATTAAATATTTAAATGTCTAGTACAACAACAAAAACAAAAAGATAAATTGTCCAGCACATGAAATTTCAACTATTCAATAGAAGGAATGATATGATTAGCTTATTCAGTGGTTTATCTTTGAGTTTCTATATTATCTTCAATAAATATCATAGCTTCTATTTCAGGCTCATCAAGTGAAAGATTAGCAATTTCTTATATTCCCATATCCTCAAGAGATTCAAATCCATCTCCAGCAACATCCCACATCCTGTTGTCTCCTTCCATATAAGTTGGAGTTTTCTTTGAGAGAAGCCGAAGGTTTGTATGCACATAAATTAAATCTTCAGCACGTTGTGGAGTAATTTTATTTCTCTTTATTAATTGGATGAACGAGTATGTGCTCAAATTTCTTTCATAACAAGATGAGGATGAAACTTGGCCAAGCAATTTTATGGCGATTGTTTGAAGTAGAGGTGCTAAAGCTCCATGTATAATCCACCACATTTTCGGATCAATTCTCCACCTATCACCTAATGACTCTTGGTCACCAAAGTTTTCTAAATAACCAAAAAATTTAGCAAGCTCAATATTGACACTTCTTCTCTCCTCATTTGAAAAATAACGCTTCAAATATGTCTTCCTTATATTTGAAATTTCTAAATCTTTTTGTGGTGAAATTTTTTGAGGATCCTCTTGAAACTATTTTTTAGTTTAATATCTTAAAAAATATTAAAATGAAATAATAAAAAAATGTTGAAATTACTAAACAACAAATTGTGAATTAATAATGAAAAATGTTGAAATTTACCTGGGATTTAGTGAGTGAGCCAAGCAATGTAAAGGTGTATTACTTTTGCTCCATATATATTCTAGAATAGCATAAATAACATCTCAGAAGCTTGAGTCTTTATGAAGTGCCTTTCTCTCATGTCTATATATAATTTTTTTTTTGGTAAACATTGAATCCCATATCTCATAAATGAGATGTAAACATGACTTATCCGTATCAGCTACTCTCAACATCTCATAAATTGGATATGTGAAATTTATGATGTAACCATAAATCATCTAAAAGCTTCCCCTTTATATATCTAGCCTTTCCAACATCATCTTCCCTATAACAGGATCATTTGTAACTGATCACCATAGCTTGAAGAACATTTTTTACTTTTTTGAATCTTCTCAACATCTCTATAACCGAGGCAAACTGAGTTTCAGCAACTGCAAGCATCTTGAAATTAGAGAAATAATTGAACATAGAGAGTCTCATGGAGTTATTCATAATAAAATTTCTAATTACAACTGCATCTCCAGCAATCACTGTTATTCAATGACATTCATTGTAGGTGATTTCGTTTGCCTCGGTATTTTTAGCTGCACAAATATTCTTTAAGGCAATAATAAGTGTATGCACAACACATGGTGTCCAGAAAATATGAGGATAGGCTTGCTCTACAAGTAGACCTGCAGCTCTACAAACAGATGCATTATTAGTAATGACCTGGATGATGTTTGAAGGCCTCACCATCATGATAACTTCTTTGATTAAATTAGAAATGAAGAACTTATTCTTGTACTGTCCTTCACAGTTTACAGCTTTGATAAACATAGAATAACTCTCTATTACAGCCATAAAGTTGATAAGTGATTTTCTTTGCGGATCTGTTCACCCATCACAAACCAAAGTAACTCATTTTTCCTTCCAAACTCCTCTAGTAGGCTCGAGCAACTTCTCAATAGTATCCCTCTCTCTTTGCAACAACTTCGTTCTAATGACATTATATCCAGGTGGCACATATCCTGCAAGATTATTATTGCATGCATATGTAAAGTCATTCTTGTAATGTGGATTTCTTTCTAGGTTAAAAAGGAAGTCTAGCTGAGTAAAACATTCTAGTTATTTCCCCATCTAGTTGTTCTCTCATTTGTAAATTAGATGCTTTCTCCAAAGCACTATCTACAACATATTTTCTTCTTTTTGGTTCAAATCCCTCCATCCAAAAATGCCCCTTATTAACAGTACTGTCATCACTTCTAATTGAAGAAGATGATGAAGAATATGAAGCATGAGTGCTTGGAAGTGAAATATGTTTTGGAAGCTCTTTTTTACTCCTTTGCTCAGCTTCACTGATTTTTCTTTGCAATTCAGTCATTTATGATAAGCTTATATTCGAGCATACTTTAATTCTATGACCACTAATCTTCAACAAATGAACTTTCACTCTATAATATGATCCTTTGTATGTGGCATTACAAAAAAATTGTATTTGAATGCAATATTGCCGCCCTCTTCTGGCGTTTTACCTATTTTTGTCACATAACCCCACAGAGGTTTGTTATCTTCAATAATTGTCTATGATGGACCATCAATAGACTCAATTTCCACACCACTAGAGCTCATTATCCTACGAAGGATCGACACAAAAAAATCCTCTTGAATTTGAAACTTGAAAATTTTTAAATAAAATTATAGATATGTTGCGCCTCTGCCTGGGGTCCAAGGGGGCGCTGCCCCCTAGCGGGGTTCGACTTGCTCAGTACTGCTTGGTATCATTCGGTACCCCTCCGTACTGAGCAATACCGAGCGATACTGAGTTCCGGTATCGAGCGGTACCGAGTTCCTGTACCCGAGTAGTAATGAGCAGTACCGAGTACCGAGCAGTACCGAGCGGTACCGAGCAGTACCGAGTACCGAGCGGTACCGAGCCTATGATTAAGAAAATGAAGAATGAAGAAAACGAACCTTCAATGCTCACATCGCCTTCACTGTTCGTGTTGTCGAGTCGCTTCGTCGACGAAGGATTATGTCGGTTTTAATGCTTGCGTCGTCAAGCCTCTTTGTTGACGAAGGATGATTTTGTTCGCTTCTATGCTCGTGTCATCGAGCCGCTCCTTCGACTATAACGAAGAAGACGAACACCTGTGCGGAAACGAAAAACCTAGCTCGCCGAAATGTTTAAGCCGCATAAATGAATAAGGATATCGAGCGGATAGCCAAAATGAATAGGGCAAATTGCGGCTCTATTCTTTTAACAGGACACACGTAACCGGTATGCGTGTTCGATCAAATTTAAATAATATTTTAATTGGACACGTCATAGCTGTATCCGACACGTATCTGTGCCGTATCGGAGGCGTATCCGTATCTGACACGTATCTGATATAGCATGCCTCATAAATAGACGTATCCGTGCAACATAAGTTGTACGTGAGGTTTCTTGTATGGTTTGACTATTATTTGCCATTTCTAATTTTTGCTTGATGATGTGAATTTTTATATTTTTTTTATTTTTTCTTTCACTCTGTACTTTTTAAACTGACGACCTTTCTTTTTGTTGCCTAATTACGAGAAGTAGAAGTGTTATTGACTTTTTCTTGTCCTCATTAATCACTCCATAGATATATCATCCACACCTTGGCCTAGCCTTGATCCTGTAATTTTATTAAAGTCATCGACAAGATTTCAATTTGAGTAAATGATTAAAATGATTCCTAGATTTTTTAGTAGGTCCAGTTTAGTCCTAAAAATTCTCTGGTATTTAATTAACTTCTCAACTTTCCAAATTTGAACAAGTTTGGTCCTATTGTTAACTTCACTATTTTTAAGATAAAAATAGGTGGAAAGAACCATTTCCATGAGGGTATTTTGACTTCTTAGGGTGAATCTCACTACTTAATATTAGCTGAAATTAATTTGATTGATATTGAAAAGTCTAAACGCTCTCATTGAAAGCTTCCTTCAATTTTCATCCAGGTAAATGGTAATGTTGATGGTATGACCAAATTGGTTAATATTTGATTTGATGGATTAAATTGAACACCTAGAAAAATCTGGGGCTAAAATGAGCTTACCAAGAAATTTTGGAGGCCAACTTGGTCGTCTAGTTTTTTCATTTCTATGTTTATATCTTCGCATATTGTTAGTGTAATGTAAAGGAAGACCTCTTGTCTTACCAAGCTGAATCATTGACTGCTTTAGTTAATATTTTCTGCTACACTTTACAGGGACACCTTCAGATTGTGCTTCTCTAGGAATCTCTGGAGTGCTTTTTTCTGGTTTAGTTCCTGACCTGGTAAAACTTATTTTGATATGAATACGAGTCTGACTGGTTTGGGTTTCTTTTTGCTGCTGATAAGTGACTACTATAATCTTTTAAATGATATAGGTAGTCAGTGGCGTCAACATTGGAAACAACTGCGGATATCACGTGTCAGTTATCACATTGTTTTGCTTTTACTTTCACCATTCAGTACTCTAAACTTTTAAGAGAATAGAGATTTTTTTTCCTATATTGATACGTGGTCCTAAACACCTGATGTCCTGCACTCTAACTATATATATTGTTACGCCAGCAAGGTTGTAATGGTGCGAGTTCTGATCACATTTTGAAGTGATTGAATGTGCTGCATGTGATGATTTTACTCTTATAACACTGGGGTGTGAAACATGATTATACTATCTTGGTTTTTCTGGAATAATTAAGAAGGTTGATATGATACACAATATCAACTTTTACGCGCCACCAATGAAGACCAAATGGTCATGGTCTAATAGATCTGTGAGCATTCGTTAACTTGAAAAACATCTCTTTGTGAGGCAACTGTTATTCATGCATAAATTGTGAACCTTAACTGGATATACCTTTCCATTTGAGCGTATTAGTTGTGATATCCATATGTTTAAATCTTTTGAAAACTTATCATAACGTGTATTCTTTTGAGATTTGGTTTTTTGTTGTCTTACAGTACGGCATATCAGGCGCTTTTGTTAATTTTTAAACCTTTGCATCTATTTCTTTATTTATTTAGGCATCATTTGGTAAAGCGATAGCCTGTGTAGAAACTTCTGCATATAGCTAAACACTCAGCAGCAACATGATTTCATTTGCTCTTCCTAAGAATAAGCAGACTATTACGAGTGGCTATTCCACCTTTGCGGACAGTGCCAATTTTTCTTGAAAACATGCTCTGTTGCTGTTTTAATCCCGTCTATTTTACTATTTATGCCTGAGACTAGCCTACGAATTAAAGTAAAATAAGATGTTTGCATATTGTTTAACCAAAATGAGATCTGGTGTTGCTACTCCTATCTTGTTTCAAAATGGGACGAGCATACTTTGATATTCCCCCTATTTCATTACAATGCCTAGCTATCTGCTTTGCCTTTCTACACAGGCACAGCTTTTGGTCTACAAGTACATTCTCTTTCTTAAGTATGTAAAAAATTCTTCAATTTTATTTTGAGATATACACTGCTTCCACCCCCATAACAAAAAAAAAAAAAAAACTTTCAAGTGCTAAAAGGTTTTTTTAAAAAAAAAAAAAAAAAAAGTGGACTGGATGTATCTATAACTTGTACATGGAGGGCTTTTGGCACTAATTTTATCGGGCATTTCTGTATTGCTATACAGTGTATACTCCGGTACTGTTGCTGGTGCACGTGAGGCTTTTTTGAATGGTGTCCCTTCCATTGCCATATCATACGATTGGTGAGTTTTGATGTTTATTTATATTTTAAATTAGAATTGCAAGTTATTTCATTTAATTGTCCTTTGGTGAAACAAAAAGTTAGGCAACCATTTTATTAAATTCAATTTTCTAGATTCTCTCTCCTAAGGCTTTCAATCTACACATTTTGTCAACCTCTTATGCATTTTTTTTGTGTTCCTAGTTACACTATTATTTTTGGTAGGGCTATAAGGTGTGAAATACACTGAAAAAGGGGTAAATTTTGGTAATAGAAGAACTTTGGCAAATAAAAGTCACTAATTGGCAATAGCTGCAACTAAGTTGAGTGTTGCAAGAAGGAGAATGTTATTCGATATTTTGCAAAAAATGGGAAGAATGGATTGAGAGACTGATGGAGACATCAGTTCATGGAAAGTATATCATAGACGCGGCCGACGATCTACGGCCACGATCGCGCCAATATATTTTTGATTCATCATATGTATTTTTTTTTATTTGTTTGCATTATGTATTTGTTTTATTAGCATTTCTCGTTTTACCCTTACTTTAGGGTCTTGTCATATGTAAGCCCTAGGGGCTATATTGTCTTTTGTTTTCCTTTAATGTATTGGACTATTTAAGTCCCTCCTCTCCTTTGAGAGCACTAGTGAATGAACGATAATGAAAATTCCTACAATTTTGTGTTTGTGTGAGAGTTTGAGAGCTTTGGAGAGAAATCCCTAGGAGAGCGAATCGGATCACCTGTGAACCTTGGAAGTGTCCTGGTTTGTGACTCATTCTTCCCTAGCTTTTCTTTTCCTCTTTCTCCCTCTCTTCCTAGCCATCGTCCTAGTGTTTCCAACCCCCTTAGCCGCTGGCCACCACAAGCTCCAAGCCCCTTCCCCTCCTCCCCTCTCGGCCAACACCCCACCACCCTCAACACCACAGATTTCCAACCCTACCACCTTAAGCTGCCGGCCCACATCCAAGCCTTAGCCGCCAGCCCCCCTTGAATCCCCCATCAAAGCATGCAATCAAAGACCTTCCTAATTTGGCCTTTATATTTTAGGTAACCCATTTACTTCATATTCAAATCAATTTGAATTTGAATTTGTTCCCTAAAATACGAAGTTCTATAGTTTCTAAATCGAATCTAAATTAATTTTGAATTGGATTGGAATTAAATACTCTTCCTTAATTTGGGTTTCCCACTTAAGCAAGTATTAAAACCCTTTCTGATGTGATGCATTGAAGGAGTTACACAAGATCTTTAAAGAAAATCAAATTTAGCTCCACGAATTATATAATTATGCATCAAAGTTAAGTCAATAAAAAAAATTCTCGATGTTTAATTTGCTAGGCAAGAAAATACGACGATAGTGCTAAGTCTTTTAAGCAATTGCAAAAGAAAACATAAAACAAAAGCTAGTAAATGAAATCCCACGGTTAATACCAAGTTGTTCACACTTTGAGACCTTTATCACTCTCTTCCTACGAAGACTAGGTTGAGCGGCGGAAGATGGTCCAAACTAGCATGGAGGTTGCCACTAAGATGGAAGCGCCAAGGAACGTTGCCGTGGAAGAAGATCTCGGAGGCGGAGGAGGCACGGTAGATCGACCTTCGATAAGCCAAGTGTAGCCGGAGAAGTGTTCGTCGATGGAGTCTATGAGCGTCGGCACGATGCGACCCAAATAGTCTTCGACGGTATCGTCGAAGTCAAATCCGACGTCGAAGAACTGTGATCGGAGGATGTCGACTCTTCCGTTGCGGTCGTATTCAAACCCGTAGTTCCACTCGGGTTCGTCCATGCATCCTTGGATTGGAGCCGGATGGTCGCCACAAGAGAGATCTTCCAAACGGATGGGTGGAGTGGCGGCTTGGCTAGGAGAAAGGGGGGAACCGGCGGTAGAGCAAGGAGGGGAGGGGGCGGCCTGGGTGAGAAAACTGAAGTTTTCTTTCAGTTTTTGTGAAATTAGGAGGGAGGGATTTAGGGGTTTGAAATTCCAATTAATGTAATTATTGCATTAATTGAAAAATTCAATTATGGAGGGATTATGGGGGAGAAAACTGAAGTTATTTTCAGTTTTAGGAGGATTGGAGGGAAAGTTTTAATGCTAATTTGAATTTCAAATAGGTTTTAGGAGGAATAATGGAGCATTAATGGGTTTTCCCATAGGGAGGCCGGCGGCATGGGCTAGAGGGAGAGAAAATTGGGGAGAAGGGATGGAGGTTTCCAAATAGGGTTTAATGACTAGGAAAATCTGAAAATTTAATCCACTCTCATGCAATTTTTGTTTTGGATTAATTTTCAAAACTTTCCAAAATTGGAAATCCCCAATTTGGCAAGTAGTGAAATTTGAAAATTTCAAATTTCCATAAGGAATTGGGTGGGGAAGAAAATTGGGGAGGAGGTGGAGGGGGAAGGATGGCCGGCGGCAAGGTGATTGGCCGGCGGGCCTAGGGTGGCCGGCGGGGCTAGGTTGGCCGACGGGTGGGAGGGGAAAAACTCAAGGGTTAGGCGGCCAACTAGGGATGATGTGAGGATTTTGGGGTGGGGAAAAGAAAGTAAATAACAAAAGAAAGAAAACAAGAACAAGGTTTGAGAACTCACTAAGAGATCTCAAGTTTTGAAGAACTCACACAAAGATCCTCATGCACTCACAAAGAGAACACAAATGTAGATTTTCATTCAAATATCCAATAATTCTCATACAAGATACAATGGCCATATAAATAGGCCCCAAAGAAAATAAAGTGCAAAAGTCTAAAATGCCCCTTGGGGCTACAAAAGCAACTATTACCCTCAGGGGTAAAATGAGAAACTACGAAAATAAAGCATAAAATGAAAACTGATGATACAAGTGAAATAAAAAATAAAGGCTAGCAATCACGGCCGTCGATCTCCGTGGTCGTCTCTGATAGGCGCGCCGAAATCTCCTATCGATGACCTCATCACTTTCCTAAACCCCCATCCCCTTCTCTATGCTGCCGGCCCGCCCTCCTTGTCCCCACCACTTAATTGCTTTCCAAAATTAAACCTCTCACTTGGGAAAGAATTCAAACCGTGCCCTCTCTCTCTTACATGCCCCCTCCCTCTCTCTAATCCTCTATAAAATCCTTCCAACTTTAGGGGATTAATTAGGGAAACGATTTCCTAATTTTCCTCCATCCTCCTCCCTTTAAAATCTGAACTATATTTCTCCCACCTCCCTCTCTAACCTAGTCGGCCTTCCCTTTCCCTAACACCTCTAAAATCTGAACCTAAACTTTCCCAAGCTCCCTATCTTGGCCAGCCATCCTCTCACCCCTTCTCCCACTTGGATTCTTTGGAGAAACTTTTTTCTCTCAAAGATAATCCTCAAGGACAGCAAAGGACCGTCTTCCACAATACTTCAACACCACACATCTTATGCATAGTTGATCCTGAACTCGACTCTGGCTTCGTCTACAACGAACAAGACTTTGTCAATGTCTTCCGATCACCTTTCTTTGACGTCAATCCGGAGGTAGATAATTCCGTCTAGGAATGCATGGAGTGTATAATATTCACTCTTTCGGAAGCCATCGAATAACAGCTTTCCACTGTTCAGTGGAAAATCACCGCCATGCCAAGACAAGGGTGAACTCTTTTCCCCTCTTCAATTTCCTTCCTACTCTCCTTAGATTGTGGTTGTATCAAGCATAAGTAATCGTGCAAAGCTCTCTACCAAAGCTTAGTAAACGTAGGGAATGAGTGAATGACTTATATGCATCTAATCTCGTTGTTAATCTATGGATGTTATTGAAATCCTCTATATTTGCTTATGTTGAATTTTAGAATTATTTTTTAATCCTAACTATTGTGTGACTTGGCCTAAGCTAAGGCACCCCTTTTTTGTTTTCCATTTTCGTTAAGCAGCTAACGTTTAATTCTTATTGCTCTTATTTGAAAGCGTGCAAATTTTTATATTCATCATTTAAAGCATTCATAGTTCTACATCATTTGGTATCAGAGTATGATTGCATTTAGGTGCCTATTAGGAAAACTTTCTTACATGTTTGGCATCTAAATTGCATCATGCACATTTGTTTGTTTGCATATTATTTTCTTTCACTTTTGTATAGTTCTGAGTCGTCCTAGACATTAGAATGGACCCTGAACAACTTCACTAGACTCTGGATCTGTTGGTAGGTCAAATGAACACCATTAGCCAGCAACTCAAGGAAAATCAAGCTGACATCGCTGAACTCCATAGAATGACCATTGATTGGTTTGATACCCTAGATTGAGGTAGGAACCACCATATCCCTTACACTCCGTTTAGATCTCCTTCCATGTGTGGGGATGACACTTTTCCAGATGAGGGACCACCTCGTCCCTTTATCGAGCTCCCCACTATGGACATGATCATAACCTTGACCCGGATATTCCACTGATGAAAAATATCAAGGTCGATGCCCCAACCTTTGATGGTACCATCGATCCTCAACTCTTTCTGGATTGGATTAAGGGTATGGATAGTTTCTTTAAATGGTACAACATCTCTGAGGCTAGAAAAGTCAAATTTGCTTAGATGAATCTCACTGGTAGGGCTAGTCAATTTTGGTCAAACTTAAAGAGCCTTAGAGAGTCCCAAAACGAGTATCCCATCACTGATTGGTCGTCGATGAAGCATGAGCTCAAGCAGAAGTACTTGCCTCCCTCGTACTTCCCCAGGCTCTTGGATAGGTGGAATAGGTTGACTCAGGGCAACAAATCGGTTAAGAATTACATCGCATCTTTTGATGATTATCTGATTTGTTGCAAAGGGGAGACCACTACCCCCGTGCAAATTCTGTCCATATTTCGTACCGGGTTGCGAGAGAATCTTCCCATGTACGTCACCCTCTGTGTCCGTTTCTGCCGGACTCCCGGAACCTGCACGGAACTCCAGTTCACATGAACACTGTGTGTTTTTCTCCTATTTTTGTGAGTACAATACTCCCATGATTCGCCTATCTGTGTGAGCTTCTCGACTCAAAACCCTACTCTCGATCAAACCTCTAACCAAATGTTTGTGCGTCTCCTTGCACAGGACCAGCCCCGATTTCTATTTCGCCTTGCTCGTTCTGACCGCTCCTAGCCTGCCACCCGAGCCTGTGTCAACCACTGAAGCCCACAATCTTCCGCAAACCCTCCACTCTGCCCTTTTTCGAATGCCATAGCTTTCTCCTACTAGCTTGCTTCGTCCGACACTATACATAAGAACACCCTAGTTCGTAAGATCGAACTCACACGAGCGATCTTGTCTGCTTGTCTCCACGACGAGTATACGACCTCCACTTTGTATCCAATTTAACTAATTTTCTTCCCAACTGCAAGTGCAGAAGGTTTCAATGCTTTCACTCTTGTATATTGTATAATCTTATCTACTATTGCCCATGAATACCAAGAATTGGCAATGGTATGTAATATAATAATAATAATAATAATAATAATAATAATAATAAAAGAAGGATAAGCTACCAGGTGCAAATTAAAGACTCTCGCCATTAACCTTAGATCTGGCTATGGGAAGATTTTAAATTCAAGCCATCGCGCAATTGATCTTAGATTCGACCGGGATGGTTTCAAACTCAAGCCCTCGCGCCATCAATACACTAGTGTCAAACAACAATAACTGCTGACTAGTAAATGTCGGGCTAGTAAGCAACTGAAAGCTAAAGGTCTAGTGTCAAGCTAGCAAGCAACCACAAACTAAAGTATTTATGGGTAAAGTCTAATCTACCCTAAACACAGACAACATGCTACTTCCAAAGGGAAGCAGTAAGTCCTACAAATCTACAGACAACTTCGAAAGGAGTCTTAAGACCGGTCAACCAAAATTAACGGCCATCTTAGTAGAAAGGGCTAGGTTGTAAGACCCATTTTCAGACATCTTTCAAAAAAATTTGTAAGACCTATTATTTGAGAGAAACTTTTAAGATAAATATTAAACTCTCAAATTAAAATTGAACTAATGGGTAGCTTAGCCTATTGGGCTAGGTTGTTAGACTCGTTAACGGGCAACGTCTAAGTGAAGTCTTATGACCCACACGTGAGTGAAATCACTAAAAAAATTGTGAGACCCTAAAATTCAAACAAACAAAATTAATAGACATCTTAGTCTATAAGGGCTAGGTTGTGAGGCCCACTAGTGAACTACTTCTAATATAGGCCACATGCTCTACGAGTTACTTTTAATGAAAGCCATAAGTTCCGACCCAAATTCAAACACTCGGACTACTTCTAGGGAGAAGCTGTAAGACCCATTTCAATTCATACTTTTGGGTAACTTCTAAATGAAGTTATAAATCCCAAACCAAAGATAACTTCTGGGTATTCTAATAGATCTAAACGCCAAACCACTTTTTTTCAAACCTAAACTAAATCAACTTACATCTAACCACTTCAGTTTACTCGTGATCCCTGAGAGGAAGCAATCCATGATTGCTAATCAGATTCCCTGGATACTAAGGTGAACGATTGCTAGTGTTGGTAAACTGAAACTTTTGGTATACTTGAGACAATGGAACAATGAGATTTTGATCGAATTTACCTCCCTTTTTTCCTATATCTGAGACTAAAACACCTAAATTATTCATCTTTAATCGAGAATTTTCTCTTATGTATTAAGAGGGGTAATTAACTATAAGTGCTTGTGCTCATAAGAAGTAAGGACTCAGATCTAACTAAACCCTGATACTGCTCTCAGATGAAATCTAGCTAATTACAATTTGACTCAAGAAAGATGGAATCTTATAGCTGCAAAGCGGGGTTCATGCCGACACATTGTTTTTTTCTTGAGCCAACAGAAACCACTGGAGCCCCTATGACAAACTCAGAGCAATAGAGAATATAAAGATAGATAGGAATGTCAATAGGTCACTGAAGTTGCTAAGAGGAGTCCAATCATAGAGGGAATCCACTTTGTAATTTTCTTGGTAGTTGTAGTATAGAGTAATGATCCAACTACAAATCAAACTTTACATGTGTTAACATCCTAGGCATGTTCATATATATTCTTATTAAATCAACAATAATAAAAATAAATCAAAACATAAAAAAATTATGAGTGTTCAACTTTTTGATTGGTCGTATTAGGGGTGTAAACGAGTCTGACACGAGTCGAGTATTGACCTTATTGAGCTCGGCTCATCATATATATAGTCGGTTCGAACTAGAGCTCGAGCTCGAACTCAAGCTTGTCCCACAGCAATGTTTAAAATTGCGTATTCGGGTATTGAGGCGTTTTTCATTCGTGAGGCGAGGCGTAAGCCTCAAGGCGTTTTGAGGCGTAAGCCTCAAAATCAAAAAATTGCGTAAACATAAAATGATCAAATTTTTTATATACTAATGAGTGAATAATATAAAACATAAAAAAGCATAAGATATGAAGTGAAATCAAATTATCTCAATAATAAGACATCATGAAATATAGTTCAACTCAAAATTCTATCTTTCCCAAATCCCAGTATTCTTTTCATTAACATCTAATTCCAAATTTCAAAAATAAATAGCAATGACATATCACATAATAACTCATAAGTCATCAGCACTGTCATCACTAAGGGGTTCTTCATTTGAATCATCATTATGGTGAACTGCTCTCTCCCCTTCCTCCTCTCCTATAGAGTCGAATGTCGGGCATTTACTTCAAGATTTATGTAAGTTTTAATATATATAGCGTGAGGCGTAAGCCTTATGCCAGTGAGGCGAGGCGGGCCTCAACCAAGTTGAGACGCAAGCCTCATAAAAAAAGCTCGAGGCGTAAGCATCGAGGCGTTTTTTACTGGAATTGCGCAAAGGCGGGCCTCAAGACGAGCCTCATATTGCGCAATTTTAAACCATGTCCCACAGTAAATGAGCTCGAGCTGGGCTAGCGAGCCTCGGCAGGATTTTAAAATTTAGGTGGGACTTAAAAATATTTAAATTTAATAAATATGTTTAGCATTTATTATTATTATTTTTTAAATATTTAGATTTAATAAATAAAATAAAAATATTTAAAAAATATTAATAATTATTCGAGCCGGCTAGCCAGCTCATGAACTGAGCCTCATCAAGCTCGAACTTGACTCATGAGCTTGATAAGCTCGGCTCGTGAGCCCATAAACGAGTCGAGCTTGAGCCGGGTCGGCTCACTTACACCCCTAGGTCATATGGTGATCCATTTTACCTTTTTGCCAGCTGTAAATTTTGAGCTTCGCATCAATTATCTTATGGTATGGTGAATAAGAACCCTAGGGCTTGGAAGATTGATACTATTGTTCATGGTTAAGAATTAATCTATGTATCCCATAGATTTAATTTGCTGATAATTGTTTTGTGAAGAATATTGTTGGCATTTCAAGTATATTTGGGTTGGTTTATTATTATACTTCTATTGCCGTTGTGTCACCATTATTTTATTTTTGTTCGTCTTCATGCTAGATTACTGGAGGATTACCATCATCATCTGTGGCCCTTTTTTGGCTGTCATTTCAGGGTTGGAGGTAAGAGCAACGTTCAGGATCTCAAACTAGCTGTAGAGGTATGCTTGCCAGTAATAAACGCTGTATTGACTGAATTGAAGAATAAGACATATCCCAAAGGATCATTTTTGAATATAGACGTGCCAACAGATGTAGCTAATCATAAGGTAATCTTTAGACTATGGTACAGAATGGTTGGAATGATTAAATGTACAGTAGTTGTTCATCTATTACAACTCTAGTATTTTTTAGTTGCAAGTAATGTGGGCAGTTGGTTCCCTGAACTATAACATTTTATTGATTCGGATCTTTCCCAGTAACATGAATGTTGTCTGTATTCTTTTATATTTTTATGTTTGGGGTATTTTGGTGTAAAAGAAGCGTTAAATAGCCAACAAAAAAAATTCTATGGGATCGTAGCAAACTTCTATTTATAGGTCAGATTGTTCAAGTGCAGTTATGACAAGTTTCTAAATTTTGCTTTGCATATATCAGAATAGTAGTGATATGAAGAGTTTCACCATTATCTATCTGTCAACATACATATTTGTTTATGATAACTAAGATACATGAACTACCTGATAATTTATCTGTTTCATTAAAGATCATAAGATAGGGTATCCCTGGTTTAGAGCATGCATTTTCATCTCTTTTTAACAATGCCATGAAACTTTACGTAGCAGTGGAAGAGTTCTAGCTAAAACAGCCGCTTCTCAAAGCTTTTCAAGCCCCTACACTGTTTCGGTGGACTGCTTTATTATTACTATTATTATTATTACCACCATCATCATCATCATTCTTCTTCTTCTTGTTCTTGTGTTTCATACAATTTTTGTTATGCGCCATGGTTCTCTACTTGAGTATGACGTTGGGATGGTTTATTTCACATTTCTTTGGATCCATTTTTATGCTTCTCGATAATTTATCTCTGATTTTCTTGTTCATCGGGCTGCTTTGGATAAGAATTATTGAGTTGCAAGTTTGGCTGAAATTAATTTTCTATTTATGGATTTTAATCTAAATATGGATTAAGCTAATTCTACACCAATCTTATTTACTAGCTTAGAGGATGAGGAATTTATAAATAGATGTTTTGAGGCTTATAATGGAAGAACTTTTGGTTGAATAAACTATGAAGTTTATTTTTTTAATTTTAATTTATATGTATAAGTTGGATGTTTGATTCCTTTGAGTACGGTGTAAGTGTGACTACTTGATTCCAAAGAAAGTCTTCTCCTTGTATCGATGCGATACTTAATTTTCTTTATTTTTATAGTTTGTCTTGTATTCTCATTTCTTCTATATAATTTGATATTGGCTTGATGAACATGCTCTTGATTTTGTTCATATTTAGCACATCAAAAATTAAATTACAATTGCTCTTTGATTTTTTATTATTCTACATCCTTGTTGAATTTCTGGGATGATTTCGATCATATCCTTATCGATTGAGTTTTAATTCAAGAATTGCTTATTAAATTTAAAGTAAATAAGTTGTTAAATTAGTTGGCGTTTGTGATATGTGTATTCTCAATTTTCTTTGCATTCTATACCTCACACTAGTTGCATTAAAAAATTAAATATGAATTGCCCTGCATTAAATTGTCTTCAGAGTTTATAGCAATTAAATGTAGAACATATTAATTAGGTCAATAAAAAAAGTGAGAAATGATGTAAACATGATGGGCACATATAGTTTGAAAATATGTTCATAAATTCAATGCAAGCTATAATCTTAGAAAATTTTTCAGAATTTATCAATAATTGGGAAGATTTCCTTGAAATATAAATTTTTTGTTCCTCAAATAGTTGATTGTGTCAAATAAAAACTTATGGGATATGCTCAATCATTTGTGAAATATTATTACTAAGACTTCGTTTGAGATGACTTTCTTGTTGCTTTTTAAAGCAGTTTTCTAATACAAAATTTTTAATTTTTTAACTAGAAAGTTTTTCAAAAAGCAGTAAAAAAGCTGTCCCAAACGAATCCTAAGTCTTCATGGGTTCATATGGTGCATATATTTAAGAGGCAATACTTATAATTTGGTGTGATTATGTGGATCAATTACTTGATCAATTTAGGGATAGTAAATAAGGTGAATATGATGCGTTTGAGTATTATGCAAGGTTATCTGTATTTTAGCTAAACATTTTTTGCCTTTAAGTTTATTTTTTATAATTATTTGTTAATTTAAATATCTTAACCATGAGGATGAAATAAGCCACAATTCATAAAAAATATTGTTTGAGGTTTTGTGCATAACTTTTGATGTACAACTATTTTCTTATTAGGAATATTGCACCTGTGTTGAACTTAAGGAAAACTCAAAAAACATTTTATGTAAAGCCTTGAAAAAATGCACCAACGTAAGAATCAAGTATGGCAATCTCGTTGGAGAAATGTTATTTCATGAATACTCCTTTTGTGGATGTTTTACTTGTAGAAAATTGTTTGATATTGCAATGCAAATTAAAATTCAAAAACAAATTTAAATTTGATGCTTTTGAATTTAAATTTGCATTTGAAATAGATTATATACATATACATGAAATTTGATGTATGCTTAAGCATGAGTCAAAATTTGAATATAAAATTGAAATTGAACACAGGATCAAATCTAAATCTAAACTTCCAATAAAAATTGAATCTATTTATGAATGTGAAGATAATCCAATCATGTTTTATGTAAGTGATAAATTAAATGTGCAACATAAAAACATAACGTTGATGAATTATTAGTTGATGTTGTTCCCATGATGGATGATCAAAATGTTGACTTTATTTTTAGTTCTTTGTTTTTTGTCATACCAATTCATAAAAAAAACTTTATTGAGATAGTTAAGCTGCAACAATATTTCAGGGGATTCATTAATAATGAATGCCTTAAAATAAATCTAAATTTAAAACTTAATTTTAAATTATGGGGTTTAAACTTGGCTATAACTAATTTTCTCTTTTAGGATTTTTATTTAAACTTGGATTAGGATGATTCTATGCCAACTATATCTGCTAGCTTAGGGAATGAGGAGTTTATAAATACATATTTTAAGGCATGTAATGATAGAATTTTTGGATGAACAAATTGTCTTTTTAGTTTTCAATTATATATGTGCAAGTTGGATGTGTAATTCCTTCAAGTGTGGTATAGATGCAACTGCTTGATTTTTGGGGAGATCATCTCTTGTACTGGTGCAAGGCCTTATTTATCTTATTTTGGTGCTTTCGTTCCTTCTTATTTGTTTCTGCATAATTTGATATTTTCTTGACTAGTACTCTTGATTTTATTCAAATTTGGTGCATCAAAAATTTAATTTGTGAAGTTAAATTACAAATGTTTGCTAATTTTACATGTTTCTACTTTTTAAATCATTGCTGAATTTATCGGATTATTTCAATCAATTTGTTCTTTGTATTTTAATTCAAGTATTGTCTGTTTACACTTAAAGAAATCAAGTTTAATTAATTTTTGATTTTTTGATCTATGAATCCTCTAATTTCCTTTGAATGAATTCATATTAAACAACATATTAATTGTATTAGAAAATATTAATCCTGTACTGCCCTACATCACTTTGGACATCTATTTAGTGAGAATATTCTTCTTGTTTTATGTTAAGAAGGAAACTATACCCCTAGCCATTAATCATGCACCAGATTTCAATGCCAGTGACCAGTAGGATTATTCTATTTTGTACTTGATCATTTTGACTTAGGGTAAGGCTTCCTAGTTGTGTCTCTCTAGTTGGAATGTTTCGCAGTTTTCATCTCCATTTTTCTGTTCATAAATTTGAAGATCATAAGACCGATGCATTTGAATAATCTATTTCTCTACTTTATTGTTTTTGCCAGTAGGGTTTCAAGATAACAAAACAGGGTACATATATGATAAGGATTGGGTGGAAGCAGACGCATGTCAATACACCAGCTACAGAAAGCTATCAAACAGCAAGTATTGAGGGAAATACTGTTGTGGACACTGAAATGGATGTTGTTTCTGCTCCATTGCAGGATCAGCTTTTGTTCAAGAGATCGGTAAGTTTATCCTCTCTTCCAGCCATGTGCTGCTCGAACAACAATAATATATCATATACTAAAAGACTAACATGGCACTGAATTTCTGATGATATTGCAGTACATTTTGATTTCGGAACAGGGCATGTGCAGCATATTAGATAAGACCTATGTAGCACCAAGAACCTGTGTCAAATAATCAAAACAGACTATAATAACAAACAAAGCAGCATATGGCTGCCAATAACTGTAAAATAAAAAGCTAGCAATTAGTGGAGTGGAGCCTGGTTGTTGACTCTTAGTTGTTGATCACATTCAGTTTATGTTTAAATGTGCGACCTCATGATTCCACATCAAATTTATGATGTTGCTTTGGCCATTTTTATATTATCATAACTTCCAAATCTTTTTTATACAAAATTTAAATTGAATTTTTCCTATAGCCTAATCCTTCATATGCCATAGTGGTTAAGCTCATTTTCTAAATATATGTTTTCTGTTCTGCAATTCCCATCTCAAATTACAAACACAAAGGTTCTTTTTCTATAACATGTTCTTTTGATCAATCTAAACAAACTTTTATATGTTACAACAGGTTTCACGTATGAGCTTTGAACAAAAAGATGACGAGGATACGGACTACTGGTCTCTCCAAAATGGCTACGTTAGTTTTTTTTTAAGTGTTTTACTTTTCTAGTGCATGCCTGCTTAGATGCGTCGATAATTAACTGAAATTGCACTTTACACTATTGCAGATTACAATTACACCCCTTGGTGCCCTTTCGCTGACAGAAATAGAGGATGTAACTTACTTCAAAGATTGGTTGAGGCATTTGGTTGATTATTCAACATCCTCATCATCTTTGTAGAAAAGTCGGTTTCATTGATCTGTGTCTCAATTATTTTCTTTTCCAGATTTATATTAAATCTTTTTTCAGGATACTTTCTGATCATACCACATCTTTCATATTCAAGTAACATGTTTATTCATTGTAGTAAATTTGGTTTATTGATTTGTTCATATCAACATCTTCAAAATCTTTACATAAAACTCTATTTCCTATATTTTTTTTCCCAACTTTTAGACATGTCACCGTGGTCCATCCTTTTTTTCACCCTATTTTTTCAACATCGATTATATCTAGCCATGTTATTTGTGCATCCATTTATGCGTCTTGTTTGAATCAAACTTGTTTCTATTCTTTCCCATTTTTATCTTAACGACTGTTGTGTCTAGTTTATTTTATTTCTTTTTAATTTTTTCGTTATTTTGTTTAAATTTTTTGTCAACCATCTTTTTTATCTCATTTTTATTTTATTCTTGTTCTGGTCAAACTACCTAATGTGTCATCAATAACATATTAACCACCACAAAGTACTTGCTTTTGCAATATGAATGCATGCTATGGTTCTGGTGATCAGGTTTTCTATTTTGGAAATTATAAATCTAAATCTGCATTAAAAAAATGCAGGTTTCGTATTAAATCCAAACCATCTCCAACTAGTTAGAAATTAAAAAAGTATATATCAAAATTCAGTGCAGATTCAAGACAAAACTTGCATTATATATATTCATTTTAATTCACCATCATTAAACTAATGCATATGCATGTGATTCAGTATAAGCCTCAATCATAAGCAGTCAACACAATGCACGTAAAAGCTCATTTTATGATATTTTTCATTTTAACATAAAAAATACTTATATATGGAGTGGAAAATTTTATTATGGAAAAAAAAACCTATTTCGTTAGCTAGTTTATACTTGTTGACGAGATTGGAGCAAATTGCTGTTAATATTTTCACTGTGTGGTATCATTGCTGATTAGGAATGAGGGACTTCTGGGTGACCTTCATGTAGAAGCTACATAGAAGCAAATATCTGGTGATCACCATGGATATCATGATGGTTAAAACTTGTTCAATTAGTTGTTTTCCCCCTTTTAATGGGTTTATTTCTCAGGGGCGGAACCAGCCATAATTCTTAGGGGGGGCAAACTTATAAGTAGCTGTTGGCATAATGTCGGGGGTCCAAGTTGGCAGTGCCACTGCGGGGGTTTCCGGGGGCAGCGCACCCGAAACAAATTTTGATTTACTATTTCTCTTTGTATTTGGTTCATCATTTCCTAACAATAATAGATCTACACAATGTATTTAATTATATGGGGGGAATTGCCTAAAGACCATAGTATTTTAATATTTTTAGGGGGGAATTGCCTAAAAATCCTTGTAATAAAGACTTAAAAATAGATTGAAGGGGGACAAATTACCTAAATAATAGTATAATGAACAAAAATAAATAAATATTGGGTTTTATGGCACATTCTCTTCACTAAATTCAGTCTGTGTTTTTTCCTTTCTAGTAACTTTAAACTTATCCTGATTGTATGCTATCTTTCCTTACAGGAAGCATCAAATTATTACTTGTAGAAGACTGAAAAATTACATGGAGTTGCTCTTATAAATTCAGTTTTCGCAGACATTTGTCTTCCCAACTTATGAGCCCTTTGTGGTACCATCTGCTCCATTTTCAATTGATTTATCAAACTTTTGTTCCATGCTATCTTAAGAAACTTTCGATTTCTCACAATAAAATAAAGTGTGATTGTACGCTCTGACAATATAAATCTATGGAACTCATAATTCGTTGAACAAAAAACACTGTACTGCATTGGACTTCTTGCAAGGCATTGACATTTTTTTTATTCGAAAGCTCATCTCTCTGTAAAGATTTTGAATTTCTTGTCAATATTCTAGAATCAAATTTTACCGACATCAAAATTGAGTTTTGGCACTCAATATTTTCATAACTCTAGATATAAAATTTAGATGATTGATACTTGGGAATTTTTGTTTGGTTTGGATGGTTGAATTTCCCTTACCTGATGGTTTGTGAAGCTTTTTGCACTACAAATTTAGGTTTCGTTTGGGACGATTTTATTGTTGTTTCTTAAAATATTTTTTTTTACAAAAATTTAAATTTTTTACTAAAAAATTGTTTTAAGAAGCAACAAAAAAATCGTCCCAAATGAAACCTTAGAAGCTCATATAATAATGCAGTCAATAAAGATGACTTAGTCTTTTTCTTTTCTTCCCTTGAGAGTCATGTGAGAACTACATGTGGTGCGGGTCTTGAGAATTGTTGACTTAGGTTAATTGGGCTGATCTGAACTAGACCGGCTTTAGCAAAGGTTTTAAGTTCAATAAATTGATTTGATCTGACCTTTATCACCTAGGATTTGCTTGCATGCTTTCCTGTTGTTATATATGCGTTGATTTGATTTTAACTTGGACAAAAAAACTGTTCAATTAAGATTGAAATATCCTCTTTCTTACCTTTCAGTTTTCTCTAATGTTTGGTTTACTGTTAGGCCAAAAACTAATACTAATTTCTCAGATTCAATGGAGAAATTTGTATCTTTGTGTCCATTGTTAGTATGATTATTTTAATATATTTATTTCTTGGTAGTTAGATTTTGGGAAGCTGATTATCAATTATCAAAGATAGGCTTCATCTCTTAGACATGGAAAGAGAATTTTATCTCAGTACTGTTCTTGATAGGAATGCTGATCATATGCTTTGTTATACTACTATTTACTATTAGTTCCCATAGATTTTCAGTCAAATCACTCATAGAGAGAGAGAGAGAGAGAGAGAGAGAGAGAGAGAGAGAGAGAGAGAGAGAGAGAGAGAGAGAGAGAGAGAGTATTGCTTGATATGAATTTTCTATATAAGTTATAAACAAGAAGTAATCAAATACAATTGCTGTTGATTAATCAATAATGTTAGTTCCTATGTTGCGATCTTTGTTTTAGAAGGTAAGGAAGATCGTCGGCAGGAATTAGCATCTGACTTACAATCTTCTTTGATTTGAGTTGTTAATGCATGTGTCGGTCTCCTCTCATTGTCAGTATAGGAGAAGTGGAGATTTCATCAGATATATATATATATATATATATATATATATATATATATATATATATATATATATATATATATATATATATATATATATATATATATATATATATATATATATGTTGAAATAATTCAAATATTGGTGGGTCCTATTTCATGTTTAGGTTTCATTTGAGACAGTTTTTTATTGCTTCTTAAAGCAACTTTATGGTAAAAAAATTAAAATTTTTGTAATATTAAGAAACAATAAGAAATTTGTCCCAAACGAAGCTTTAATCACATTGCAAACAATAGAACTTAAGTTTTGTTTGGGACAATTTTCTTATTGCTTTTTAAAGCAGCTTTCTAGTATAAAAATTAAAAAGTTTGTACTAAAAAATTGCTATAAGAAGCAATAAGAAAGCCATCACAAACGAAGCTTTAATGCATGAATTTTATATTCATGTAAGTGTTTGCATTGTTAAGGGGAATTTGACTTGTGATGATAGAAATTTTTTTTTTTCACCTATAAGATTTTATATGGTCAATATGATACCAAAATCATGGATTTGATGGTGGCTTATTGCACAAAAATGAGGGCCACACTTCACATGTAAAGGTTTCTACTCCTTTAGAGAAAAGTATCTCAATTGTTGATGTTACAGTAGTTGTAGATCTAAGTGTGAATGCTCACCACCATCATTAACTCCCATAATGGAGCAAACAATGTCAAAAGATGGAGAAAATTTGGATAAAGATATTCTAAAGTTGTGTTGCATTGAAGTTTGATTCACTAACCTTCATGTTTTAAAAAATAGTTAAATTTATTTAATTACTAATTTGAGTGATTACTAATCAGATTGAGTTATTTCACTTATAATATATATATATATATATATATATATATATAATAAATTAATTTTCATATTATAATTACTTTAAAATAAGTTTAATTATCTAAGAAATTAATGATGATTGTATTTGAGTTTGATGTCCTAACCCAAATTTAAAGTAAGTTTAATTACTTGGAAAGAAAGCATTAATTCTCACATATTTTCTATCATTTATTAAAAAAATTTAAATTATAAACATTTAAAATAACTAAAGATAATGTTTATTTATTTTAATATTAACCATAAATTTAAATAAATGATTAAAAATTATAAAAATAAATAAATGTATTCTCTTAAATATATAGTAACTTTCTCTATAAACATTCTTTTTAGATTTATCATTTTTTTTTTGTTATACAAAAAAAAAAAAAAGTGCTAAACCAACAATTATAAGGTCATATTAATACCATAAAGTAAAGGAAGATGCTCTTTTAAGGAAAAAAAAAAACTTAGGGACAATATAAACAACTTTATATTAAAAAAAATAATAATAAAAAATAGAACAAAAGCACACATGTGAATTACATCTTTGAATGAACATTTACATGGATGAATATTTACATCAAAGATCATATCATTCACTCCAAACTAGAAATGACAAAGATTGGTGAAAGAGAAATCCCCACAACCTTTCAACAACCCTAAATAGACAAAGCAACTGTTGAATTACCATATGAAAACAACAAGCTTTTCTTCTTCTAATCACCCCTTTCTTCTATTCACAAGTACACTATATATATAAATATATATGTACATGAAAACTCTTATCATCATAAATTTTCTTTTACTTCTTTATTACTAATCATATGGATTTATATTAAGCATAAGAGCTACAATGAGCTCTCATTGCTTCGATGGCAGCGGCGGCAGTGGCAGCAATAACTTCGGGTGTGACTCGACAAGAATGGACCATAGAACATGCACATCTTCACATGGACAAGACTTCACATCCTCATAGAGAAGATATATCCCCCTTCCTATCATAACATTAACAACATATAAATTTCAAACATTATACTCAATATCATCGACACTGAGAGAACATAGACAACATATGAAAATTAGAAGAAAAAGGAGAAAAATAAGAAGATAATGTGAAGAAAAATGATTAAGCTAAGCAATTAGAAGTTTGGATTGGGAGAGATAGAGAAGGATGAAGAATTGTCAAGAATAGATTGAAAAACAAGAAAACAATAGGTCCTTTTTTTCTCTATGAAGATTCATTGAGAGATCAAATCATGAAATAAAAAAAAGTTAGAAGGGGAACTTACTCTTCTTCTTGTTAGAATGAAGGTGAAGCCAGAGCTTCTTCAATGGAGAGAAGAGGGACTGAAGCCAGCCCATTGTGAAGGGACCTTATAGATTCATAGGAGGAGGAAGAAGTGAGGAATGAGAGAGGAGAGATAGAGAGAGAGAGAGAGAGCGTTGGCTGAAGGAAATAGAGAAGTGAAGAGTATTGGAGAGAAAGGAACAGTTGGGTTTGCTTTAGGGTTGGGTGAAGTCTCTGTCACTATTTCATACTGCTGTTATTTTATATTCACTTGAAAGACAATCATCAATCTAATATCATTTTGGTTAACTTGTCACTCTCCACCTTTCAAACTTCTACCATAAGATCTCTCTCTCTCTCTCTCTCTCTCTCTCTCTCTCTCTCTCTCTCTCTCTCTCCCCTTTTTTCCCTTTATAGATAGATCTTCGTTCTTTCCCTTTGAATAATTCACCAAAATGAAAGGGTATTGGACCATTTCTTTTAGTAATATATATATATATATATGTCTCATATTTTAAAAAGTATGAAATAATTACACTAGTGTAAATTATTGATGAGGTTGCACAAATTTAAAAAAAAAAAAACACATAATTTATATGGCCGACACAATGACATGGTAGTGACACAGTAACTATTTTAAAGAGCAGTTCAAATTCTATGATCTCTTATGTTTGACAATTGCTTACAAGTTACATATATGCATATTAAATTAAAACAAAAATGTTAGAAAAGAATACAACTTCCATATTAGGATGAATTTTCTAATTAACAAACTTACTTTCAGTGAATGGCTAATAATTATAATCTAATATTCTAATAATGACAAATTAAGTTAATGACTATAAAATTCATTTCCTAATCTTTGCCAAACGCCGTCTCTGACTTTTTAAAACAACTTTATAGCACAAAAGTTTTTATTTTAAAAAAATTTCATACTAAAAATTTATTTTAGAAAGCAATAAAAAAACTGACCCAAATGAATATAATGCTTTGTCAAATTGTAGAAAGGACAAAAAGATTGCAAAAAAAAACTAAAAAAATGAAAAATATTTTTATTAAAATAAAAAGAAAAATAAAAATAGATGCATCAGACAACAGTGGGCCAGAGATCGCCATATAGAACTGGTCATAAATCTACAATTTAGGCTTCGTTTGGGACGGCTTTTTTTTTTGCTTTTTAAAACAGAGTTTTAGTACAATTTTTTTTTAATTTTGTACTAAAACTCCATTTTAGAAAGCAATGAAAAAGCCGTCCCAAACAAAGCCTTAGGCTTCGTTTGGGACGGCTTTTTTACTGCTTTCTAAAACGGAGTTTTAGTACAAATTTTTTTATTTTTGTACTAAAACTCCGTTTTAGAAAGCAATAAAAAAGCCGTCCCAAACGAAGCCTTAATCTAAAAAGTTGGTCAAATTAAACAATTTTAATAACTATAGTAAAGTCTAATGTTTAACTGGTTAACGTTCTATGGTGCTCTAAAATCTTATAACTTTTCGGTTTTTATTTTTTTTTCTGGAAAAATTAGTAAGCGAATTTGAAAATAAAAATAAAAAAATTCAATGATAAGAACCACAAAATTGGGATGAAATGTAATTTTCATCTTTTATATGATATTGGCTAAGGCCTTAATTTTTCAAAAAAAAAAAAAAAAAAATCACTTGATAACGACAAGTGGAAATAACGATTAGGGCATCTCCAACGGAGAACTCCATTTTTCACGTCAAAATACCGCAAAACGCAAAAATGGCGTTGTGCTGCTCCAATCGAACGCCATTTTTTTGCTTCCGCGGGAAGGTAACGATCCTTCTCATTTGGCGCATTTTTTCGGTTGAGAGAGCAAAATAGCGTTGGTGAACAGTTGCACTGTTCACCCGCAAGCAAATGGCGGACGTTTTGGCTCGAACGACGCCAAACGCTCGTTTGGCGTTCAGTTGGAGATGGTCTTAAAGCCAAGGAATCATGGGTGGAAAAGTAATAAAATTGCTGAATATAGTATAGAATATGTAACATAAAGCTGACTCTATCTTTCAAAAAAAAAAATTCCCTTAAAAGGATAGTAGTGATTAAAAAATATAGGCTCAACAAATAACAAAGAAATGATAAAAAATAACCATAACCAGCAGAAAAGCAAACTAATATCCCACCGAAATTTTTTTTCCAAGATATTTTGATTATAAGTAGATCCAAGAGCTTTGAAGTCCATCCTAACTAAAAATTCAATCAAAATATTCATTTCCTACCATCATTACAACAATAAATAAATTGCTAATCACATGTGATCAAAATTCTGGATCATTTTGAGCAGAAAGAACTGGCAAAGAAGCTGAAATAGGGACTGCAGTAAGAAAATCATATAAATAGCAGCCCTAAGGATCTACTAGAGTAAAGCAAAAGATCCAAGTATCTGGAAAAGCCACTTACAGGCCTTGTCATAATTGCACTAACAGACTCAGAATCTGATTCATGAAGAGCTCTTTATGCTATTCGCATCTTTGGCAAACTAAACTTCACTTTCAAGCTTCAGATCATGTCTAGCACATGTTAATTATTATTCAACGAAATTAAGCTACTGAAGTGAAGTTTATGGACAGTTCTAATAGTTAAATAAAGCATTAGAAGGAATAGGCTCTCCCTCCAGTTGTTATAGCTACAGTAATCAGTAATTTGCTAAAAAGGAGTTGAAGCTCTTTTACTAAGAAATTTATGATTGGCACTAAAATCAATTATCAAAAAAGAATTCCGTTTTACAAACAATCAATCTTCTGATGCCATCCAACACCAACGATATAAAGGGGAAATCATATTGGAAATCATTGATAGTCTAGTGGATTAATCTACAATGACCAGTTAAAATACAAAAATTCATTAGTAGGAGCAATCTTTATATCAACTTAGTCTGGCATAGCCAATTGTCCTGAGAGAGGGACCAAATTGACATAAAAGAAGTGGCAGAAGCCAGGGAAGCACACACAAGCGTCCAGTCATTTCTCTACATACCAGTCGAAAACCTCCTCCAAGTTAGCCTCGGTCAAACAAAGTCAAGCACAAGTCTTCTTTAAACTTAGGCTTTGTTTGGGACGGCTTTCCTACTGCTTCTTAAAGCAGCTTTCTAGTACACAAATGTGGGCTCCGAAAATTCGACCCCGGCCTCCGCATCGCTTTTCTTTTTCGGCGAGGGAGTTTTAACGAACTAAGTTCCGGGGTAAATTTTGGAAGGCAGATGGGTTTGTAGATAAGACACTACCCAGAGATTTCGCCCTCATTTTGTGAGGACTTTATGATCTGAGTTCTGGTTTCCTATAGACGCAAGCCTCTATAGTTAATTACCCCTCCCGATCACGAGAGAGAACTTTCGATTAAGGCTAGTCGTCAATCAGATACGTATAGAGATACGTGTATCTGGCATATAGTAGCAACATGGGTATGGATTTTGGAAATATTGGATTTGGAAATTGAGTTTAGAATTGGGTATTTGGAGAGATTGATATTTAAAATAAAAATTGCACCATCTTGCACTTAAAGCGGATGGTGGGGGAATGGATGATAGACCCGATCAAGATCCCATGGTTCCGTCGTCCCGGGCCATCGTGATCCCTGGTCTACTTAGTCAGAGGAGGTAGTCGACCCAACCTGACAGAAGGATCCTTGTCGGCAGCCATGGGTTGCTTCGTCCAAGGGGACCTTGTAGACCGGGGTTGAATGTTTGTCTAAGGGGACAAATTTGAATCCACCTTAGCTAACAGAGGGCTTTGTGCCCTATCGATCATATCCTATTGATTCATATCTCAAGGATTTAAAGCCATTAAGGAGCGTATTGGCTCTGGCCATAACCGCTATCTGTGGTGCCATTTGGCGGCAAAACCACTCGGTTCAGAGGGCCCCGAATCATAACCGTTTACCTGCAGTGCCATTTGGCGGCGAAACTGCCGGTTAGAGGACACGTACCACATCCTTACTGGCAAGAGATTGTTTGAGAATGGATCATAGTGATATTTTCGACTAGACATTTCGCTCTTTGTGAGCTGAAGTTGATTTTAATTTGTCCGCCTCGACAAACTTTTGCGGAGGGCGGATGATTTTTTGCTTTAAGTGATTTGATGGATTTATTTCATTTTTAAATATATTTTTTGGATTTTTGGGATTTTGAGATCTTTTGGATTTTGGATTTTTATGGGTATTTTGGGTGGAGCTTTGAATTATTTGAAATGAACTTTTGGAGATATTTGAAAATATTTGGAAACCCCTCCGGTTGAGATCTGCATTCAACACGGCCATCATCGGGGTGTTTGGGGGTCATTTCCATTTAAGGCTTGAACCCTGTTGACCCTATCAACTTATCGATAGGGGATCGGGTTTCTCGTAGGCTTTGTGCCTTTTGTTTAGTGAATTCTCTTGATTTTAGGCTTTGAAGGCCTAAAAAGAATGTATTTAGACAAATACATCGGTCACTACAACCGTGTATTTTATTAGGTAGTTCGAATCTTATCGACTTCTATTGATTCATGTAGAAGGATCGGATTCGAACTTGAATTCACTTGTCAACCCGCGCAGCATCCCTAAGCGTCACGTGTGTACCAATAACACGCTCGCCGGGGCCCATGCGGGTTAAGATTATATTTTCCCCTTTAGTGTACCTATGTGTATACAATTTATAGTGCACGTGCGGGGGTATTCTTGGAATAGACGCCTTCTGTCTGCTTGTACGAAAATTGCAGATCCGGTGGCGTGGCGTTGTAGATTGTAGACGCCTTCTGTCTGCTTGTATCAGTGTTGCAGATCCGGTGGCGATTTGGTCTTGATGTTGACCCCTCCCCCTTTCTCAATCACCGAGGGTGGGTCTTTCTGAACTTTGGAGTATTGGACTTGATATTGACTCCCCCTTTCTCATTCACCGGGGAATGATTCTTTCTTTTGGACTTCGAAGTCCACTGATTGTCGCCTCACTTTGAGAAGATCTCCTTTCAAGATCTTTAGTGTAGTAGACCTTTCTGTACATCGGGTTGTCGTTGTACTCGAAATATTTGAAGATCCTGATCACCGTTGCTGTAGGTGATACTTATACTTGTGTCCACCATGGTTCGATGTGCTTACGAAGTACCCACGATTGTTATCCACAAGTGGCTTGTGTTTGCTGGCAGAGGATCGTTGTATCAGCTACGAACTCCTAGGAGTATTCGTAGGAGGACCCTTACTTTTGCATTGAAACCACCTTTCACCAATCTCAGGTGGTTGATAGTTGAATTTGTTTGTAGAAGATGGCTCTTTGATTACTGGTCTCCAGTATTGCCTTCTCAATCAATAGGCGATCGTAGAGATCGTCGTAGGACATATTTATACTTGTGCCCATAGTGGCTTGATGTGCTTATGATATGCCCACTGTTGTTATCCACAAGTATTCATGTGCATTTGCAGGGGACCGCTGTATCAACTACGATCTCCTGAAGGTATTTGTAGAAGACCCATTGTCTCTGCATCACATCCACCCTTTCACCAGTCTCGGGTGGGTTTGATGATTGTACTTGCTTGCAAGGGGCGGCTCTTTGACGATTGATCTCTAACGTCGCCTTCTCAATCAACAGGCGTTGTGAGATTGTCGTAGGAGTTCATACAGATGTTCTTGTAGTTTGAATTTTCTCGTGTATGATTCAAACTTTTCTTGTATGTGTTTGGATCTGAATTTAGTTCCATTCAGACTTGAATTCACCAAGTTTATAGATCCCCACTTGATGTCGTATAGCCCGAGCTCAGGTGCGAGTTCAACTGCTTTGTTCGAATCCGAATCCAGTCCAAATCAAAGTTTTTTTGTTTGATATTATAGTCTTGTTCAAGTCTCCTGCAGTCCGAGTCTTGTTCAAGTTCAATTGAATATTCATTTTTTTTTTGTTCAAAGTCCTCTGGAGTCCTTGTAAGCTCATTTTCATGTTCAAATTGACTTGAACTTGGTTCAAATTTGATTTCACTTTTATTTTTTTTTATTCGGATTTGAACTTTAGAAATCATTTATGTTTTGGTTCTGGTCCACAAGTCCACAGTTCATGTTCATGTTCAAAGCTCACTGCTCTTTCTTGTTTGGTCCAAATCTTTGTTCTTTTGAGTTCAAAACAGGTCCGAGTGTAGTAGTATTTCACCCGAAATTTCGGCAGCCTCCCGGCGTCTCCCCCGTTTAGGGGAAAAACTACGAGAAAACTGGGCCTTTCCCACCACGACCAATAAAGGCGTGCATGGTAGGTGCCCTCTTTCGAGGACACCTCGGCCGTGATTTTTCTTCCCACCACGGCCAACAAAGGCGTGCATGGGGTCTTTGACGGTACCTGTTACAAGAAGAAGAGCAGTTGCTTTCCCCCCGCCCGGGGGTACTTATAAATCATTCCGGCCGCGCAAAGAAAAGGGAACACCAGGCTCACCTAACCTCGCCGTGTGCGTCGAACCGGTTTCCCTCCTACCACGGCCACTAAAGGCGTGCTTAGGTGGTTTGTCGGTCCGACACGCATGTCGAGACAGGAAGGCGTGGGTCGCTCGCTTACCTCAACACAGGTGTCGTGCCGGTCGCCCCTCCTACCACGCTCAACAAAGGCGTGCATAGGTAGACCGCCGACCCGACACGTTAGTCGAGATAAGAGGGCGAAGGTTGCTCGTTTAGCTCAACACAGGTGTCGTACCAGTTGCCCCTCCTACCACGCTCAATAAAGGCGTGCATAGGTAGACCGCCGGCCCGACACATTAGTCGAGGTAAAAGAGCGGAGGTTGCTCGCTCACCTTATCGCAGGTGTCGCGCCAGTTGCCCTTCCCACCACGCTAAGAAAAGCGTGCATGGGTGGACCACTGACTCGCCACGCATGACGAGGTAAGAAAGCATGGGAGGCGACTGTCCACCTCGTCGTAGGCGTCGGACCGGGGTCCCATCCCACCACGCGCGATAAAGGCGTGTATAGGCGGTTTTCCGGTCCGTCATACACGTCGAGGATGAAAGCCTGAGTTTAGGAGGTTATACCTTCGGGGCCGGTGGACCGGCGGACTGGCGGTGGAAGCTTGGATGTCGAGGCAAGGGGACGGGCACATACAATTCATTATTATTATTTATTATAATTTATATTAATTATAATAATAATAATTAATAATTATTATTGATAATTAATTATTAATTAATAATTAACCATAATTAATAAAATAATTATAATTATAATTAATCAATGATTAATTATAATTAATAATTAATTAATAATTACTAATTAATTATAATTAAATAATTAATTATTATAATAATTAAATAACTATTAAATATAATTAATAATAATTATAATAAAAAAAAAAATGGATTAAAAATGGGATTAGGGATTTACGGCTTAAATTCCGTATTTACTAAATCCCTAAGTTCAGTGGATTTATGGGATTCGGCCGAAGAAGATCGCGAACGGGAGAAAGTTACCTTCTCAGTCACGAGCTCCTGTTCTTGCGCCCGATCAAATGCCGTAACTTTCGATCCAAGAGGAAGGGAAAGTCGGAGGAGCTGAGTCGGACAGCCACGAAGTGGTCGGGTGAGGCGACGGCTTGGATAAGAGGTAGGGAGATCGGAGGAGGGCCGGCTTCGGTGGTAAGGGGAAGACTGCTCTCTCTCTCTCTCTCTCTCTCTCTCTCTCTCTCTCTCTCTCTCTCTCTCTCTCTCTCTCGGGATCAGAAGGAGATCGGGCAAGGTTTGGTAGAGGCGGAGGAAGGAGATCGGCGGCACAGGGGGTTTCACGATCGGAGAGTTCCGATCGTTGCTTCCGATCGGGATTTGGCCGAGAAGCTTACGAAGGGAAAGAGTGAGAGTGAGCGGAAGAGTGCGAGTAGCCAAATGGGGAGCAGAGGGTTCGGTTTCATTTTATAGAGGCGAACGGGGCTCGATCGAGGAGAGGATCGCAGAATTCGCGCAGGATTCCCGGGACGGCGCCGACTGCACAGCGATTCGGCGGGATTTCGGGCAGGATTTGCGGAAGATCTCGATATGGCTTTGACAGGTAATGATTTTGTGATTTTTTTTTTATTTCTTTTGTGTTCCTACTCTTGGCTGTAGAGTGTAGGTCAACAAATGCCCCCCAACAAATGTGGTACGCGCCTAGAGCGAGCCACGTTTGTTGTATGTTGATTGACCCTGTGAATCTCTAGATATTTGTTCTAGATGTCACACTAGGGTTTCCATTTAGTGGATCTCCAAAAATTTGCTTGGATGTCACACTACTATCTTTTTGTGGATCTCCAAAATTTTGTTTGGATGTCACACTGGAATTTTCTTTTAGTGGATCTCCAAAATTTTGCTTGGATGTCACACCTTCTTTTTCCACTGCGCTTCTGGATGTATCCATAGATGGTTGATATCTTGTTGAAATTTTAAATATTTATTTGGGGATCTCGGCACGCAGCGCGATGTCGACCCAAATAAATCTTTAAAATGTCCCCAGTCTAGGGACATTTGTAGATGTCATCAGGGTTCTTATTCAGCAACTTTAGCTAAAGCCCTGAAATTTCGATTCCTTCTGTCCTGTGCTTTGTGCTGCGGACTTGGTGAAGGATTGTCTGATTTGTCTTTGATGACTTGTCAGAATTTTTGTACGCCTTCTGCCCTTTGCTTCCAGCATTGGCGGGCTTATTGAAGGAGTAGATGCCGGTGACCTAAACCCTTAGGTTTGTATTAGGTCGATGGCGAAAAGTCATCGGTCCAGAGCTTTGTGCATAGCGGACTTGTTGATGACAGAAATCCACTTAGTTCAGCCTTGAGTTTTTGTGAACTTTGGGATAATTTTCTTCGGTCCTTTGCTTTGTACTTTGGTGGACTTGTTGAAGAAAAATTCCTTCGATCCTCGCTTTGTGCTTGACGGATTTGTTGAAGGATTTGCAGGTTCTGGATTCAGTTGATAGTACCGAACATAGGTAATATCTTGATCCTTAACCAGTTGAGAAGACTTTAATCTGAATCACTTGAGTTTATCAGATTGGGAGAGCTAAAATTTGACAGCTCTTCGTCCTCTGGTTGCTGAGATGGGGGTTCCTCTACTGCGGCCTTTCTTATGGCTTGTTGAGTAGAAGGAGCTGTCAGCGATCCGGCCATATTTGGGCTTGTTGGATCCGACCTTTTACACCCATTCAGTCTTCAGACTTGAGCTATGGGAATTGCGCTTCCCAATGCTGATTTTGCTGAAGTTGACAGATTTGGAGTCATCCTTCGTGGTTGTAGATTTTGGAGCCTACGAACATTCAGTAGTTGCTCGAGACTCATCTGCCACTGGAACTTTGATTCTCCGGTCATTTTGGAGAATTTTGCAGACTACGATCACTTGGGCTTGTCGAGTCAAATTGGCCTTCGTTCTTCCTACAGTCTCTACTGACGGGTTGACGAAGTGGGGGTTCCGCTACTACGGCCGTTCTTATGGCTTGTTGAGTAGACGGAGCTGCCAGCGATCCGGCCATATTTGGGCGTGTTGGATCCGACCTTTTACACCCATTCGAACCTTAAGCTTCAGGCTGTCGAAAGGCTTCAAGCTTCTTCGGCTCAATTTTGTAGGAGTGTGTAGCCACAAAAGTCTTTTTCTTGACCTTTGAGTCTTGGTTTGTTGGAGAAGGTGTCTCTAACTTTTGAAAGATCACCTGCATAGACTTTGAAAAAGAAATCTTTGTATTCTTTAGCACAAAATAACATTTGGATTGATAATTTTAAATATTTATTCGGGGATCTCGGCATGCAGCGCGGTGTCGACCCGAATAAATATTTAAAATGCCCCCTGTCTCGCAGGGACATTTTGGATAGGCTTTGTATCTTTGAGATTTTAAATATTTATTCGAGGATCTCGGCACGCAGCGCGATGTCGACTCGAATAAATATTTAAAATGCCCCCAGTCTGATGAGGGATTTTGAAATGCATTCTTGATATACAAGAGAATTTCAAAATATAAATAAACATGCATTAATAAATATGCATATAAAATTTTGATCATCACAAAATACATTAGATATAATATTTTATGCATGATACTTCTTTAAATGTCGACCGTTGATTGGAGGCATAGGCCTCTGACCGTTTAGATCGATCAACTGATATGCTCCTCCTTGGTACACCTTCTCGATGACAAAGGGACCTTCCCAATTGGATACGAATTTGCCACCAATTTTTCGGTGTGGAATGATTAGTCTTCTCAGCACCAGGACCAATTCCCCTTCCTGAAATGATCGAGGACGCATCATTCGATCAAAGGACTTTGCCATTCTTCCTCGGTAGATTTCCAAGTTTTGTTGAGCTTGTAACCTGAGTTCATCAAGTGCGTCGAGCTCTTCCATTCTGAGGCGGGCATTTTGCTCTTGAGTGAGATCATTCTGAATTGCTACCCGGAGTGACGGTAGTTCAATCTCCAACGGTAATACGGCTTCAACTCCGAATACCAAAGAGTAAGGAGTTGCTTTTGTTGGTGTTTTGTAGGTCGTACGATAGGCCCATAGAGCTTCTGTCATCTTCGTATGCCACTCTCTTTTGTTCTTGGTGAGGATCTTCTTCAACAATTTTACCAGCGTCTTGTTGAAGGCTTCAGCTAAGCCATTTGCCCTTGGATTGTATATGGATGAATACCGCCAATCGATTTTGTGCCGATCAACGAACTTGTAAATTTTCGTACTCTTAAATGCAGTACCGTTGTCTGAAATTATACGGCGTGGTACACCAAATCTGTAGACTACATTGTGGGTGAAGAAATTGATCACATGCTCCGATGTGACCTCTCTGAATGGAGCCGCTTCTGCCCATTTGGAAAAGTAGTCTGTAGCTGCTAGAATGAAACGGTGCCCCGCTGATGACGGCGGATCTATTGGCCCGATTATATCAGTGCCCCAGCATTCGAATGGCCAGGATGCTATTGTTGGGTGCAGTGGATTTGGAGGCTGATGTATAACATCACCGTGGATTTGACACTCGTGGCACCTCTTAGCGTGGTCAATACAATCTCTGACCATAGTTGTCCAATAGTAACCCATTCTTTTGATTTTAGCAGCCATCTTAGGACCTGACTGATGTGCTCCACAAAGCCCTTCGTGGACTTCTGCTACCACTTTATCAGCTTCTCTGGTCCCTAGGCACCTTAGCCACATTTGATCAAAGGCTCGTCTGTACAACATGTCATTGACAAATGCATATCGCAAAGCCCTTTTTCGAATTTGTGCGGCCATAGACTTTTCTGTCGGGAGTTTGTTTTCTTTGAAGTAGTCAATGAATGACTGTCTCCAATCATTTTCGACTTCAATATCTAAACAATGCCACCACGATTCTGAAGCTTGACTAGCTTTATGTCTCTTGGCCACGTGATATTCTTCTGGATAATTCTCCATAACGATCTGATGGAGAGGCTGAGGGTCACCTGGAGTTTCATCCTGCTGACTTGAATATGGAATTCCTTCTGCCCTCGGGAATTGTAATAGAGCGGGCTCCAAGACCCTACGAGTGTAAACTCCAATGAATATAGGCTTCTCCTCGTTGATGTTCGCCATTTCTTTGGCTAATTTGGCCAGACAATCTGCTTTAGCATTCTGTCCTCGAGGAACTCGAGCCATTTTGACATTTGGTACTTGTTTCAGAAGCTCGAGGGCTCGCCGGTGATAGTGGGCCAATTCGACTTTGCCAACCTTATAAATGCCGAGGACCTGATTTATCACGAGCTGAGAATCACCGAAGATTTGGAGATGTTGGATTCTGACATCGATCGCAATCTCCAACCCTGCTAATAGAGCTTCGTATTCGGCTTCGTTATTGGTCCGAGGTTCAGTCAAACTGAAAGAAAATCTCATTATGCCTCCCTCGGGTGCTACGAAAATGAGGCCAATTCCGGCTCGGGCTCTTGCAATATTTGGAGGTCGGACAGGTCTGATAGATGATGCCCCATCAAAGTACATCTCCCAGAACGGTAGCCTTTCATCCTCCTTGACCTGCATTATTTGTTCATCGGGCAAATCATCATTTAGTGGAGAATCGGCCGGGATCGGATGTGCAGCGAGGAAATCTGCCAAGGCCTGTCCTTTCACCGCCTTCTGTGGCATGTATATGATTTCAAACTGCAATAACAGTACTGCCCACCTGGCTAGACGACCTGTCAACGCTGGTCTTGTCATCAAGAACTTCAGCGGATCGATCTTTGATATCAGTGTGATTTTATGGGATAACATATAGTGGCGGAGTTTCTGAACTGCAAAAATCAGCGCCAGACAATGCTTTTCAATTGGGGAATAACGGCTTTCTGCTCCAATCAACCTCCGACTGATATAGTAGAGCGCATTTTCTTTTCCATCTTCATTATTCTGGGCCAATAATGCTCCGAGGGACTCTTCTAGTGCGGCTGTATACAGTATAAGAGGCTTCCCCGGAATTGGCGCTGCTAGAATAGGCGGATTCAACAGGTATTTCTTGATACTATCAAACGCCTCCTGACATTCTGCATCCCATTTGAAACGGACATCTTTCTTCATTAGCTTTGAAAAGGGCTGACATCTTCCCGATAGATTTGATATAAATCTCCGAATGAAAGCCAGTTGTCCTTGCAGCGAGCGAAGCTGTCGAAGGTTCCTTGGCGGTGGCATCTCCGTTATTGCCTTAATTTTGTTGGGGTCGATCTCTATACCTCGATGACGGACAACATACCCCAGGAATTTGCCGGAGGAGACCCCAAAAGCGCATTTGAGAGGATTCATCTTCAGATCAAATTTTCTGATTCTCTCTAATACGATTCTGAGATCTTTTAAGTGATCATTTCGGCCAAGACTTTTGACAACAAGGTCATCTACATAGCACTCAACCTTTTGATGTATCAAATCATCAAATATGTGAGTCATTGCCCGTTGGTAGGTGGCACCAGCGTTCTTCAGGCCAAAGGGCATGACCGTGTAACAGAATATGCCGATGGGCGTTCTGAACGATGTATGCTTTTCATCCTCGGGCGCCATCTTGATTTGATTGTATCCTGACGATCCATCCATGAAGGAGAACATGTCGTAGTTGGACGTACTGTCCACCAGGAGTTCGGATACAGGGAGTGGGAAATCATCTTTTGGACATGCCTTATTAAGATCCCGGAAGTCAATACATATACGAATCTGCCCATTCTTCTTCTTCACTGGGACGATATTGGCAATCCAATCGGCATACTTTTCTTCTCGGATAAAACCTGCCTCTATGAGTTTCTTTGTTTCTGCGATCACCTGTTCTTCAATCTCCAATCTCATCCTCCTCGGAGCTTGTTTGATAGGTGCTGCATCTGATTTGATGGCCAATCTGTGAACTGCTACATCAGGGGATAAGCCGGGCATCTCAGCATATGTCCAGGCAAAGCAGTCCTTGAATTCACAGAGAAGTTCTTTTATTTCTTCAATCTGTTCTTCGGGTAGGAGAGAACTAATGAAGGTTGGGCGAGGGTCTTCCTCAGTTCCCAAGTTGACTTCTTTTAGTTCATCCATAGTGGCTGCCTGTCCACCATCTTCAAGCTCTTCTGGTGCAGGTTTGGCTTCAACTGGTTGATCATCATAATCATCAACTTCGTACGCCTCCTCATCACCATCATCCTCAGATTTTATTTCCCCACATGTAATTGCTTGGCAAATCTCATTTCTGGGGTACTTTCGTACAATATATCCTAGCCCCTTCTTTGCAAAAATATCCTTCTTCTTTATTGAGTGGGGATTTCTTCGATACCAGAGGCTCAAGCAGAAACGAACTTGCTGTTTAGAGGAACGGGTTTTACCTCGCTTTCTCAACATTCTTTGAATATCTCTAGTATTGTACCTGGGAAATCTCGTAGGTACTAATTCCCCGGAATCAACGAGTGTACGAAACCAATCTCGATTTATCTCCTCTTCGAGTTTCCCGATTGAATAAAATAGACTCGCTGGTCCACCTTTTTCTTTTAGGGGAGGTACGTAGAATGTCACGAGCTCTTCAACACAATGCACTTCTCGCGGAGTGACTTCTTTGAAGTGTTGCAGGGGAACGCGTGTGACTACGAGTATACTATCTGAGATTGATAGGCTGTCTATTCTTCTGGAGAACACATCCTGTACTGTGTTCATGTAGATAGAATCGTAGTCATAATCATCATTTGAATATTCGACCTCCATACTCCCTTTGGTCGTTAACTGACGTATCCTCTTGGATTTTGTAGGGGTGGCATCACTTTCATCTGTGTCACTCCCCAAATGAGGTATATATTTCTTTTCTTTTGAGATGGAGGATGCTTTGGGAAGAGTCGGCGTTGCCTTCTTTCTCCCCACCTGCTTCTTCTTGTTCCCTTGTTCAGGTTGCCTTGCAACTTCTGGGTCTGATGCCTGGGCCTTGAGAGAGTCTGATGGCTTCAACTTCTTTGGAATGAAGTACTTTGCATCTTCATATATTTTTACTTCATGAACTGCGAAGGGTTGGATGTCACCAGAGATCCTGAATTCCTCTCCATCCCTGAGGTACTTCATGCATTGGTGTAGTGTGGATGGGACGATGCCGTACTCATGCATCCAAGGGCGGCCAAGGAGTGCTTTAAAGGCAGTATCTGCATCAATCACATGGAATTTGGCATCTGTATGAAGCTCTCCAAATGTGAGGGAGAGTGTAAATGATCCTAGGGTCCTCTGCCCCTTCTCATTGAAGCCATGTACCATTAATTTATCTGATCCAAGATGCTCCACATCGAGGCATAGTGATCTTAGTGCTTTCAAGCTCATTAGATTTATAGATGATCCTGGATCGATTAAAATTCGACTAATCATCATCCCATCACTTTCTGCAGTAACATACAAAGGACGGTTATGATCTGCAGTCCCAAGCATCATGTCTTCTTCGGAGAAAGTAATGAACGGCTCATTACGAGCTTGTAGAACCTCAGTCAAATTACGTTCAGCAAAATAAGCCTCGTATCTTTCGGGATCTTTGAGAGCCTGAATCAGAGTTTCCCTAAGGTCTTTAGACATTACTAAGGCATCATATATACTGAGTTGCGCCGGAATTTTTCTCAGATGGGATAAGACATTATAATCCACCCCGGTGGTTGAATTATTCTTTTTCTTGGGATCTTCAAGGATAATGTCATCGTTGATAATTATCTCTTTTCCCTTATCTTTGTTAGGAGCCCCTTTCTTTGGTGGAGGCGGCAATATCTTACCACTCCTAAGTTGCACTTGGTCAACTTCTTCTGGTTTAAGTTTTCTTACTGGGATATTTTCTTCAGAGTCGGCCATTGTTGCGTCCAGGGATTCATCTGTTGATTCAGAGTCACTACCCAGATTTATATGTCCCATTTGCGATGTTATATCGGGGTCCGACCCATCTTCCTCTGGAAAGTACAAATCATCCTCTGAACTGTAATCCATTGGCAACACCATCATACAGGATTCAGAGGGTACTTCTTCAGCATATTCTTCTTTTGTCCAGGCACTCGGCGCCACCGAGATGACCCGACACACTTCTCTTGGAAGAGAATTCTCATCATCTTCTCCGGCTTCCTCAATTTTAAGCTCTGACATGAAGTCAGCGAGCTTGATGGGTCGTCTCACAGTCTGATAATATTCATCCAAACTGTCGATAATCCTTTGAGTCGCAGTCTTTTTCTCCTTAGGCTTCTTCAGTTTGGTCTTCTTCTTGGATGATTTCTTCTTTCCAGTCTTTGAAGGACCAACTTGGTTGGAAAACTGTTTTGAGGTAGAAGGTCGTATCACCGGCAGTGCCTTCAAATCTATCATTGGCTCAATAGGAGACTTCCATTTTACACCTGAAACTCCTTCAAGCTGCTTCAACATTTTCACAGTTTTCTTAGAGACCACAGTCTCCCACTGTTCTTCTTGAATCGGCTTCTTTTCATTTCTTCTTTCTTCAACCAGGGGTACGGAAGAGGAGGTGACCACCCGAGTTGATTCCTTTCTAGGGTGAGACAACACATTGTCGGACAATGTGATCTCTCCCTTCTGATATTTTCTTACAAGCCAATCCTTGAAGATATAGCAATCTTCAATAGGATGGCTGAGCACCCGATGATATGGGCAATAATTTGGGTCACCAGTGTGCTTCGACTCTTCGGGTCTTTTGCACTCAGGCAGTTCTAGACCCGATTTCAACACTTGTCGAAATAATTTGGCGACACTCTCCCTTTTGAATGAATATTCTTTATTCATTTTATCTTTGAGGGATTGGAACGTTCTATCACCAGTTCCTATTGCTTGTCTCTGGCCTCCAGCTTGATAGGTCCGTGGCTTATCATTTCCCCCTAGTATCAACTTTGGCTGGGGGTTGGGGTTGTAGGCCTGTTTGGGCTTTTCTTGATATTGCATCGGCTGCTTGCCCTTGTCTACATTATAAATCACCTGCTTTTCTCTATCAGCTCTGGAGAAGAATGTAGAGTCGGCATCACCCCTTCTAGCACCTGGGGCCTTAGCCTTCTTGGGCTTATCAGAGTGATTTTCTGACCTGGACAAATTCAGCTTTTCAAACTTAGCCACTCTGTCTAGCAAATCTTGAAATGTGTTGATTGTAGCCATGCACAGGAAGGGTTGCATTTTGTCGTCAATGTTGCCCATTAACAACTGTACGGCATGCTCTTCTTCTAACTGCTGCTCACATTTCATGCTCAAATTTCGCCAGCGAGTGATATATTTAGTCACTGATTCTTCTCTTTTTCTCTTATCCAGAGCGAGATCAGCAATCGTGATCTTCTCAGTTGCACTAGCAAACCTCTTCACGAACATATTTTCCAATTCTGCGAAAGTCTTCACAGAATCATTCGGCAGTTCAGCATACCATTCGAAAGCAGTTGCTGTTAAACTACTAACGAACTGTCGGAAGAGTAGGGCGTCATTTCCTCCTGTATTCCCACAGGTGGCTTTAAACTGTGCCAGGTGTTGCCTGGGGTTGTTATTACCGTTGAAAGTATTGAACTTTGGTACAGAATACCCTTTTGGGTACGGTACTTGGTCGTATTCAACAGGATACGGACGACCTTTGCCCACTAGTTTCTCTGCCTGATCAACAGCTATGATAGCCTTGATCCTTTCTGTGATAATCCCTTCCAATTGTGCAGCGGTCACAGGTTCAGAAGTACTTGCAACATTTTGTGGAGTGGGCTGACGGATCACATTATGAGCCTCGTGACCATCTTCAGGAGTGCCCCGTACTCCTGAGACTTGAGGTATTTGAAAGTTTGGAGGATCCGGAGGAGGATTGGGCATGGCACCAACAGCAACAGTTCTCTGCATCATTTGCATCATTGCCCCCATCTGAGCCATCATCTCAGTCATTTTCTCATTTAACTGAGAGATTTCTCTATCTTTGGCTCTCATCTGTCGCTTCATATGTCTCTGCATGTCTGCAAGCGTGATATTCTCATCAGCGAAGGGATTCTCCTCGGCTTCTTCTCCTTCTTCTGCTTGGGAGTGACCACCTCTGCCAGTGGTGGACCCAGCTTCACGACGACGGTGATAAACTCGCCTAATCGGGGGTTGTTGATCGTCTTCATCTTCACCCTCATCATAATAGGTTTCCTCATTAACATTGGTGTGTCTCACCATATAGACAACTTCCATGTCCAGAGTATTATTTGTTTCTTGAATTTCTTCTTCTAAATTTTCATCTAGAAATTCATCAATGTTTTCTTCCCCTTCGAGGTATTCTTGTATGTTTTCGTCCTCTTCAAGGAATTTCTCTTCTTCAATGTTTTCTTCTCCTTCAAGGAATTCTTCTCCCTCCATATTTTGATCATCTATATTTTCCTCCAATACTCGGATCTCCGAGCGACGACGCCATTGGATTTCCGGTTCTTGATTAGGCACGGGGACTTCTTCGATTAGTGGGCTGCGATCGAAGTTAGCCTTTTCTTTTGGAGGAGATGGAGGGCGACGGGATCCCCTAGAGGATTCTCCAAGGTGTCTACCGTCTGGAGGAATGTCGTTATGGGTTCCTTTTGGGGCCCACTTCTGACGTTGTTTGTAGACTTGGGCGGATCTCCGGGAAGCCTCACCAGATGTCACGCCCAAATTAGTTCCTCTTTCTTTCCTTTCTTTCTCATTTCTTTGAGGCTTTGGCCTCCAGACTTGTTTTTCTTTCCACCGGGACCTTTCAGCGGTGGATCCCTGAACATATGGTTCAGGTGTCACACCCCGATGTTCACCGCGTGGGGTATATCTTCTTTCTCTTCTTTCCGCCATAGTAGATAGACATTCTCTTGGCGGAGTTCTCCTGGCCTCGATCACCAAAGGCTGTTGGAATTTCTTTTTCTTCAGACCCTTCTCCTTTACAGTCTTCAAGACTCGATACACTCGAGCTGACAGGGTCTCAGGTTCACTTCTTCTAGGAGGGGCTGGGGCTTCAGGCCGTTGCTCCCAAAAAGATTTTTTTAGCTCCCCAGTAGAGCTATTTCTTTTGACCCATTTTAGATCATAAAATTTATTCCTGGTGGGAACATTGACTTCAGGCTCTTGGGCCGACAGATTGGAAGAGTGAACAGGGAGTTGTTGATGTTGAGCTCGGAGCTCAGCATTCATCTTTCTCCTTTGTCTTCTCGTAGGCCTCCCTCCAGATGAGGAGGCTTCAACATTGTACTCTCCAGGCGCAGATAACCTGGTCGACAAAGTAGTGGTGTTGGCAGTCACCACTGAGACTCTTCCGTCAGCTACAATCCTCTTGGTTGATGGAATTTCAGGCTGTGACAGCCTCTCGAACACAGAAATCCTCCCACGAGGAGTTTCAGCAGTAGGTCGTTGTACTGGCAGATGTACACGACGGATAGGAGCATTATCAGCATTGAGTCTTCTGGCAGACTTCTCAACATTCCTACCATTCACAGGAATGGCAGCATTCTTTGCAGCAATCGCCGGGAAGTCCACGCTACCAAACTGGATGGTAGCTCCGGCATTTCCGGTCTCAATAACAGCATTCGCCAGCTGAATCCTGGCTCCTTGTCCCAGTTGGACGGTCATTGGCGTGTTCTGTAGATCCATCTGCATAAATGAAAGGCAAGGGTTAGTAATCAGATTCTGATACATCACCCCGCACTTTCAAAATGCAGAGACTTGCACAGAACACAAAACAAAAATAGACAAAAATAATTAGCAGAAGCAAGCAATAATAATAAATTTGAAAACTCTGCTAAATGCCATTTAAATTTGTTGAATGATCATTTTAGAAAATTCAGAGTTTTGAATCATTAAACGATCATTTTGAAAGACTCAAAATCTTGAGTACGATTTGATATAGCTGCTACTATAGCACTGAGACGACTAGCCAAATATGGAAAGAGAAACCAAACCCCAGCGGAGTCGCCAGAAATCTGTGGGCTCCGAAAATTCGACCCCGGCCTCCGCATCGCTTTTCTTTTTCGGCGAGGGAGTTTTAACGAACTAAGTTCCGGGGTAAATTTTGGAAGGCAGATGGGTTTGTAGATAAGACACTACCCAGAGATTTCGCCCTCATTTTGTGAGGACTTTATGATCTGAGTTCTGGTTTCCTATAGACGCAAGCCTCTATAGTTAATTACCCCTCCCGATCACGAGAGAGAACTTTCGATTAAGGCTAGTCGTCAATCAGATACGTATAGAGATACGTGTATCTGGCATATAGTAGCAACATGGGTATGGATTTTGGAAATATTGGATTTGGAAATTGAGTTTAGAATTGGGTATTTGGAGAGATTGATATTTAAAATAAAAATTGCACCATCTTGCACTTAAAGCGGATGGTGGGGGAATGGATGATAGACCCGATCAAGATCCCATGGTTCCGTCGTCCCGGGCCATCGTGATCCCTGGTCTACTTAGTCAGAGGAGGTAGTCGACCCAACCTGACAGAAGGATCCTTGTCGGCAGCCATGGGTTGCTTCGTCCAAGGGGACCTTGTAGACCGGGGTTGAATGTTTGTCTAAGGGGACAAATTTGAATCCACCTTAGCTAACAGAGGGCTTTGTGCCCTATCGATCATATCCTATTGATTCATATCTCAAGGATTTAAAGCCATTAAGGAGCGTATTGGCTCTGGCCATAACCGCTATCTGTGGTGCCATTTGGCGGCAAAACCACTCGGTTCAGAGGGCCCCGAATCATAACCGTTTACCTGCAGTGCCATTTGGCGGCGAAACTGCCGGTTAGAGGACACGTACCACATCCTTACTGGCAAGAGATTGTTTGAGAATGGATCCTAGTGATATTTTCGACTAGACATTTCGCTCTTTGTGAGCTGAAGTTGATTTTAATTTGTCCGCCTCGACAAACTTTTGCGGAGGGCGGATGATTTTTGCTTTAAGTGATTTGATGGATTTATTTCATTTTTAAATATATTTTTTGGATTTTTGGGATTTTGAGATCTTTTGGATTTTGGATTTTTATGGGTATTTTGGGTGGAGCTTTGAATTATTTGAAATGAACTTTTGGGAGATATTTGAAAATATTTGGAAACCCCTCCGGTTGAGATCTGCATTCAACACGGCCATCATCGGGGTGTTTGGGGGTCATTTCCATTTAAGGCTTGAACCCTGTCGACCCTATCAACTTATCGATAGGGGATCGGGTTTCTCGTAGGCTTTGTGCCTTTTGTTTAGTGAATTCTCTTGATTTTAGGCTTTGAAGGCCTAAAAAGAATGTATTTAGACAAATACATCGGTCACTACAACCGTGTATTTTATTAGGTAGTTCGAATCTTATCGACTTCTATTGATTCATGTAGAAGGATCGGATTCGAACTTGAATTCACTTGTCAACCCGCGCAGCATCCCTAAGCGTCACGTGTGTACCAATAACACGCTCGCCGGGGCCCATGCGGGTTAAGATTATATTTTCCCCTTTAGTGTACCTATGTGTATACAATTTATAGTGCACGTGCGGGGGTATTCTTGGAATAGACGCCTTCTGTCTGCTTGTACGAAAATTGCAGATCCGGTGGCGTGGCGTTGTAGATTGTAGACGCCTTCTGTCTGCTTGTATCAGTGTTGCAGATCCGGTGGCGATTTGGTCTTGATGTTGACCCCCTCCCCCTTTCTCAATCACCGAGGGTGGGTCTTTCTGAACTTTGGAGTATTGGACTTGATATTGACTCCCCCTTTCTCATTCACCGGGGAATGATTCTTTCTTTTGGACTTCGAAGTCCACTGATTGTCGCCTCACTTTGAGAAGATCTCCTTTCAAGATCTTTAGTGTAGTAGACCTTTCTGTACATCGGGTTGTCGTTGTACTCGAAATATTTGAAGATCCTGATCACCGTTGCTGTAGGTGATACTTATACTTGTGTCCACCATGGTTCGATGTGCTTACGAAGTACCCACGATTGTTATCCACAAGTGGCTTGTGTTTGCTGGCAGAGGATCGTTGTATCAGCTACGAACTCCTAGGAGTATTCGTAGGAGGACCCTTACTTTTGCATTGAAACCACCTTTCACCAATCTCAGGCGGTTGATAGTTGAATTTGTTTGTAGAAGATGGCTCTTTGATTACTGGTCTCCAGTATTGCCTTCTCAATCAATAGGCGATCGTAGAGATCGTCGTAGGACATATTTATACTTGTGCCCATAGTGGCTTGATGTGCTTATGATATGCCCACTGTTGTTATCCACAAGTATTCATGTGCATTTGCAGGGGACCGCTGTATCAACTACGATCTCCTGAAGGTATTTGTAGAAGACCCATTGTCTCTGCATCACATCCACCCTTTCACCAGTCTCGGGTGGGTTTGATGATTGTACTTGCTTGCAAGGGGCGGCTCTTTGACGATTGATCTCTAACGTCGCCTTCTCAATCAACAGGCGTTGTGAGATTGTCGTAGGAGTTCATACAGATGTTCTTGTAGTTTGAATTTTCTCGTGTATGATTCAAACTTTTCTTGTATGTGTTTGGATCTGAATTTAGTTCCATTCAGACTTGAATTCACCAAGTTTATAGATCCCCACTTGATGTCGTATAGCCCGAGCTCAGGTGCGAGTTCAACTGCTTTGTTCGAATCCGAATCCAGTCCAAATCAAAGTTTTTTTGTTTGATATTATAGTCTTGTTCAAGTCTCCTGCAGTCCGAGTCTTGTTCAAGTTCAATTGAATATTCATTTTTTTTTTGTTCAAAGTCCTCTGGAGTCCTTGTAAGCTCATTTTCATGTTCAAATTGACTTGAACTTGGTTCAAATTTGATTTCACTTTTATTTTTTTTTATTCGGATTTGAACTTTAGAAATCATTTATGTTTTGGTTCTGGTCCACAAGTCCACAGTTCATGTTCATGTTCAAAGCTCACTGCTCTTTCTTGTTTGGTCCAAATCTTTGTTCTTTTGAGTTCAAAACAGGTCCGAGTGTAGTAGTATTTCACCCGAAATTTCGGCAGCCTCCCGGCGTCTCCCCCGTTTAGGGGAAAAACTACGAGAAAACTGGGCCTTTCCCACCACGACCAATAAAGGCGTGCATGGTAGGTGCCCTCTTTCGAGGACACCTCGGCCGTGATTTTTCTTCCCACCACGGCCAACAAAGGCGTGCATGGGGTCTTTGACGGTACCTGTTACAAGAAGAAGAGCAGTTGCTTTCCCCCCGCCCGGGGGTACTTATAAATCATTCCGGCCGCGCAAAGAAAAGGGAACACCAGGCTCACCTAACCTCGCCGTGTGCGTCGAACCGGTTTCCCTCCTACCACGGCCACTAAAGGCGTGCTTAGGTGGTTTGTCGGTCCGACACGCATGTCGAGACAGGAAGGCGTGGGTCGCTCGCTTACCTCAACACAGGTGTCGTGCCGGTCGCCCCTCCTACCACGCTCAACAAAGGCGTGCATAGGTAGACCGCCGACCCGACACGTTAGTCGAGATAAGAGGGCGAAGGTTGCTCGTTTAGCTCAACACAGGTGTCGTACCAGTTGCCCCTCCTACCACGCTCAATAAAGGCGTGCATAGGTAGACCGCCGGCCCGACACATTAGTCGAGGTAAAAGAGCGGAGGTTGCTCGCTCACCTTATCGCAGGTGTCGCGCCAGTTGCCCTTCCCACCACGCTAAGAAAAGCGTGCATGGGTGGACCACTGACTCGCCACGCATGACGAGGTAAGAAAGCATGGGAGGCGACTGTCCACCTCGTCGTAGGCGTCGGACCGGGGTCCCATCCCACCACGCGCGATAAAGGCGTGTATAGGCGGTTTTCCGGTCCGTCATACACGTCGAGGATGAAAGCCTGAGTTTAGGAGGTTATACCTTCGGGGCCGGTGGACCGGCGGACTGGCGGTGGAAGCTTGGATGTCGAGGCAAGGGGACGGGCACATACAATTCATTATTATTATTTATTATAATTTATATTAATTATAATAATAATAATTAATAATTATTATTGATAATTAATTATTAATTAATAATTAACCATAATTAATAAAATAATTATAATTATAATTAATCAATGATTAATTATAATTAATAATTAATTAATAATTACTAATTAATTATAATTAAATAATTAATTATTATAATAATTAAATAACTATTAAATATAATTAATAATAATTATAATAAAAAAAAATGGATTAAAAATGGGATTAGGGATTTACGGCTTAAATTCCGTATTTACTAAATCCCTAAGTTCAGTGGATTTATAGGATTCGGCCGAAGAAGATCGCGAACGGGAGAAAGTTACCTTCTCAGTCACGAGCTCCTGTTCTTGCGCCCGATCAAATGCCGTAACTTTCGATCCAAGAGGAAGGGAAAGTCGGAGGAGCTGAGTCGGACAGCCACGAAGTGGTCGGGTGAGGCGACGGCTTGGATAAGAGGTAGGGAGATCGGAGGAGGGCCGGCTTCGGTGGTAAGGGGAAGACTGCTCTCTCTCTCTCTCTCTCTCTCTCTCTCTCTCTCTCTCTCTCTCTCTCTCTCTCTCGGGATCAGAAGGAGATCGGGCAAGGTTTGGTAGAGGCGGAGGAAGGAGATCGGCGGCACAGGGGGTTTCACGATCGGAGAGTTCCGATCGTTGCTTCCGATCGGGATTTGGCCGAGAAGCTTACGAAGGGAAAGAGTGAGAGTGAGCGGAAGAGTGCGAGTAGCCAAATGGGGAGCAGAGGGTTCGGTTTCATTTTATAGAGGCGAACGGGGCTCGATCGAGGAGAGGATCGCAGAATTCGCGCAGGATTCCCGGGACGGCGCCGACTGCACAGCGATTCGGCGGGATTTCGGGCAGGATTTGCGGAAGATCTCGATATGGCTTTGACAGGTAATGATTTTGTGATTTTTTTTTTATTTCTTTTGTGTTCCTACTCTTGGCTGTAGAGTGTAGGTCAACAACAAATTAAAATTTTTGTGCTAAAAAACTGTTTTTAAGAAGCGGTAAGAAAGCCATCCCAAACGAAGCCTTGCTGGAGCGAGTCTGCCAACTTTGGTCTATAAGACTAAGCTAGCCACACAAAAATAACCCAACCTTTACTTGAGAAAATCCAGCTCAGGCCCAGCAGATGCATTTCAGTTTATTGTTTGGATGAGAATGACAATAAATGTTACCGTCAATAGTCCAGATAAAGAACAGAGGAGAGGACAAGTTTTTATTGGCCTCACTATACTTGCCTCTACATAGCTAGCCCTACTCCTAGACAAACGTCTTACCAGCTTCTTGCATCCTAACGGGATATAGTCTAATATCACTTAACTAGCAATAGGTTCCACTCCTATCTTTCTATTAAAATTCCCATAGGAAATAATAAAATTATAGGCGAACCAATCGTAGATAGAGAAGTCAAATAATTGGCGCGTTACAACATTCAGCCATAGGAGTGTGTTTTTAAAGCCTAACCCTCCACCTAACCTCCACCGTCCTAACCTCTTTTTTTCTTGCCATCGCCTCCGTATCACCCACAATCGGTTCTTGGGGGGTACACCTTAGGTCTCCCCATATGGCCTAAGTTAATAGTTCTCATAATGTATATAGCACGCGTCAATTATGATCCACAAAGTAGATTCTGTGCATAAGCTACTAAAGTGAAAGCTATATTTATTTATATAAAAAGCAAGAACTCTTTCAATAAGGCAAATTTGTTATGACCCTTATCCCACCTTCATCTAATCCATTAAGCCCTTGAGAGAAGGTCAAAGAACTAAAGGTACTGCTTAAATACAAAGACTGTTTGTTGGAATCACCATACTTATCCCCAAAGGTGGCTACACAAAATGCGCTGCTCAACCTTAGGGCAAATTATTGCGTCAGGTGACCGAACGCAGAGATGCGTTCGGTCTCTCTCTGTCTACAGTAACCTGTGCTTTACTGTAGCACTGCTACAGTAAAGCGCAGGTTACTGTAGACAGAGAGAGACCGAACGCATCTCTCTGTCAGGTGACCTGATGCAATAATTTGCCCAACCTTAGGGCGACATCTATCAAACAGTCATCGAGGCAAATGGGATTAGACATGGAAAATGGCGATCAAAGAAACCAAGAAACTGACCAAAGCCAAATATATACATGAGGGACCAAAAAATATTACATTGGAAATGTAGTTTTGATGGAAAAAGAAATAAAATACTAATTCTTATACACATCAACTTCCTGGAATTAAATACGGTGTGCTCAAATGATTACTGGAAAAAAAAAATTCTTTTTTCTTAATACAATAAAACATCAAATATTTTCTCAATATACAAAATGATATGAATATAATAATATTTTATAATGAACATTAGGGTTTTACTTATTCAAGATTTTCAATATTCCAAGCCCCTTTTTAGTTTATTGTCCCTCTTGATTAGAAGTAATCAACTCTCAAGCCAAAAAAGCTCACGCGCAACAAACTTGACACTAAACTAGTGTCAATAACTTAAAAGTTATAAATTATGCTTCAAACATTGAAAGACCAGTGCTTAATTTTTTTTTGGGACGTATCTACTGCAAGCAGGTCATGCTAAAACTTAAAACTCTACTCCCCCACTAAAAGACTCATCAAGAAAGGCAACCCTATTGTAGGCTCCCTCCATGTGTTGGGAGGCATCATGCAGAGCATAAAACATTGTGAGCTTATTCTTCCTAGTTGCTAAATGGTATTTATCTTTTATAAAATTAGGTTATCTTCACACATAAAGACTATTCAAATTCAAAATCAACTCATTTTTTCACAGGCTAAAATTCAAGAAACAAAATAAAGCCAAACTGCATGAATTAACATGTGTGATAGAAGTTGCTTTGCAATATAAGTATGCATGTAAAAAAAAGATCTTTTCAAGATAACTTTTAACAACAAAAGAGCTTCTTCACTAGGAAAAATACAAATCTACAAATGTTTCAGCTTTGTACTCCAGATAACAGGAATCTGTTCAGGCTTGACAATCAGCTAAATAACCAACAAGAAGATATAATCAAGGCGTTCATCTAACATAGAGGTACACTTACATGCTGTAGAAATTCCTCCTGAGAACGCTTTCTTTAGGATTTAAACTACACGGAAGGTCAGCTGTTGTATAAGCCGAATGCAAGCTTGAGTTAGCCTTCACAAAACTCCACATAAATTGAAGACATTTTGAACCAGAAACTGCATATAATAATGACATTGGAGATAATATCATAACAAAATCATACAAACCATCATCAATGAAAACTCAAGAACCATAAGCAAGGAAAAACATACGGTTTTGACTAATGAAGCAAGCTCGGTGTTCCATAAGAAGATTATGAATAAAAAATAAAAAGAGTCAACACCTTTATCAACAAATAATGCTTCAAGCAGCACCTTGAATCCAGATCTTGACCGTTCTATCATTATCTAGGCCAGCTGAGGCAATTTTATTCTCAGTAGGGTGGCATGATACCGATATAACAGTATCTTTATGACCTTCCAATTTCTGGATGATATTTTTGCCTTGGAGGTCCCAAATATACACAAACTTATCTTCTGATCCACTCACAATGTACTTGCCACTTGTAACAGAAAATGTTGATGTGATACAGTATACTTTGTTAACATGCCCTGTGTAAACTTTGAGAAATTTCCCAGCAGCATAATTTGATAGTTTCTGCAATGGGATGACGAATAGAAACCATCAACGCTCACATAAATATCTGATATATTAGAATGCATGCCATCATGGATATCTTGATACAAATTATATCAAGCTGGGCTTGAAAGCCATTAGATTTACGTTGAGCATAGTGCAATAAAATAATATAACACTAATATTTAAATAAATGCAATTTTTAAGTCCATCATAATACAATTTGTATCAAAAGATCGTGATAAAATTTTTTTTTCCAACATCATCATCACAAGCCCAAACTAACTATTTAGAGCCAGCTTTATCAAAGCTTGTTCTCCATTAATTCTCATTTAGTGCCACACAAAGTGTGAATTCTAGTTTCTTGCTATCTTTTTTAGTGTACACATTAATTTTCTATTCATGAAGTATAATTTTAGCAATAACAGATCTAGTGATGGGATTGTGACAGTGGATGATCAAGTAATTAAAATAAGTGCGTGTTTTAGAAATCTAAAGTCTATTGTTCAAAAGAATGGTAAAATAGATGAGGATATTTGATGAGGACATCTGAGATCAATGGCTACGATCTTGAGATATTTATTTATTTATATGTTTTATGTACTAGTTTATTTTATATTATTGTTTTTCCCGTTGTACCCTTGCGGGTGGTCATGTAGTGTTGTAGCCCGAAGGGCATTTTCGTCTTTGTTATTTTTCTTTTCATGAGGCCTATTTATAGGCTAGCTTTCTTGTATTGAAGGAGGAAGATTTGAATGAAAATTTACTACTTGTCTTTTCTTCTTCTTGCATGAGTGTTTGAGAAGGAAGAGAGCTCAAGGGGAGCAAACCGCAAGACCCACCAATCGTTGGAAGAGTCCTCGATTCGTGGCTAATTATTTTATCATCGCGATCGTGTATCCTCCAATTCTTCCTCTACCACCCCAAATCCTTTTCCCAAGCTTTTGTGCCGCCGCCTCTAGAGGAACCCGCCGCCGGCCAACTCCAAAGGCCACGGCCGGCCACTTGTTGGCTTAGCCTCCCACCATTCCAATCTTTCCTTCCACTAGCTTCAATTTTGAAATTTGACTTTTCAAATTTCAAATTCTTTCCTAATTTGGGTTTCCAATTTAGGAAAGTTTTCATGGTAAATTCCAAATTTAAATTAAATTAAATTGGAATCGTTATATTTTTATTTCCACGTCATCGCTCTAAAATTGGAAACCAATTCACTTTGTGTTCTCCTCTCTCCCCTTAGCATGCCGCCGGCCTCACCATTGGAGGAGCCACATTGATGTCTCCATTAAGGCATTAATGACACCTCAAATTTGAAACAAATTTCAAATCTTTTTCCCTCCTAATTTCTTCCAAAACTGAAATCAATTTCAGTTTTTCTTTGGTTTAAAACCTCCCTCCTCCTCCCTATAAGCCGCCGGCCATCCTCTATTAATGGGCTCCATTAAGGGCTCATTAATTCCCCTTAATTGCATTTGAATTTGAAATCCTTTTCAAATTATTCCCTCCAAATACACTTAGATCTGAAATTAATTTCAGATTTAATGAGGATTTGAAGAGGATTAATTTTCCCAAACCCTAGCACCTCACCTTGGAGCCCGCCGACCCATCCCCTGTGACATCCCGCCGGCTCTATCTGCTGTCCACTCCGTATTCCAGCAAGTTTCCCTTGCTAAGCGGCACCCAGGAAAGCTGCAGGTTGCTGTCCAAGGTGTCCAACAGCACTAGGAGCAAGCTGAATCCTGGCAGACCCGTATTGGGTGCTGTCCAGGGCCTTCCACGAGCCCAGGCTGCTGTCCCAGCTGCTGTGAATGCTGTCCAGAGGGCTCTGCACCTTGCCCTTGCTGCCCCATCAATTGGGGAGACTTCCGAAGACTGTTCAAGGTAGTTATGAAGTTCATATTGCTGTCCAGGGCTGAGAAAAGGAACCCGACTGCTGTCCTAAGGCAGAAACAATCATCATCGACACCGAAGTGTCGTGCCTTCTATCTCTTGTGGGTAAACTCTTCCCCCGGCTCTTTTATCTTCAAAGTTGCTTCTCAATTGTGGTTTTAGTAGATTCATGCCGTTCACGTTAATGCTCTCCCGCTAAAGCCTAGTAATTAGAAGAGTTGAGTGAGGGAACACCTCGTAGTGACTAGTCTTATTGTTAACATTGGGATTTATGGTTGAAACCGTCTATGTATGCCTTGTTAGATTGAATTGGCTATTTTACTATCTTAACTCCTATGCATGTAATTTAGCCTAAGCTTGTCTTACCGCTCTTTGTGTTTTGTTTTGTCGTTCAAAACCAACATAAAGTTTATCATTATTGGTTCTAACAATTAAGCGTGCAACTTTCTTAAGTAATTCATCTTCGCATGACATGGTTTCACATCATCTTGGTATCAGAGCATGGCTACCATGCTTGACATGCGTAGAAGGCATCCTAGGGTCTAATTCCTTGCGGTCGTTCAAGAATTTCATGCATATCTGTTTTGTTACTGTTTTTGACATTTCCTGCAAGCATATAACTGAATTAGGTCATTCTAGCTAGCATATTAGTGTGTCCCTTTTTGTTTGGTTGGTTCTTAAGTGTTAGAGCAGCCCCTCCATGATTTAACCCTGCTGTCCCCTAAATATCTGCATCTATTTTTCCACTGTTAGGGAGTTTATCCACGTGTTTGTTTGCTGTCTTCCAATTTTCTGCAGCATCTTTTGGTTGTTGGGAGTCTGTAACTTAAATCCTAGTTGTGTGCTATTGCTGTCCAGTCAAAAATCTGCCCTCACTAGTGACTCCTAATTGACCGGCAAGCCGTCCCACTTGCTGTCCACACTCTACCGTCCACCCAAATTGCTTAGATAACGTCATCCATCATTCTAGTTTGCTATCCTGTTTTTCCCAACTGCTGTAGTTTGCTGTCCACACAAAATTCTGCATTGTTTGATAGTATTAAGTGAGTCTAACCTTTGATTTAGGTGCTGCCCAAGCCTTAGCAACATCCCTAAACACCGGGTGACTTGAACCCTGCTTGTAGCTTGCTGTCCAGTATTTTCCTGCACCTTATAGCAAGTCTAAATGGTGTTTTCTCGTTGAGGAGAGTGGTACCTTGCACCCAATTGTCATTAGGTTTCACTTGACACTTACCCATGGACCCGATAAGACTCCAAAAGAGTTTAGATGACATCGTTAACCTAGTGGGCAATATGACTAGAATTATGACTGAGAAACCCATTGACTATCCCCACTCCAATCACATGCCCCACTCAGCCTATCACCCGAGACCTGAGCCTAAGCCTCCACGACCTCACTTAGAGTCACCCTATCGTCTGCCAACCTTTGATGGTTCCTCGGATCCTTACCACTTTAGGGAATGGGCTAGACAACTAGATGACTATTTTGAATCATGTCATATCCCTGCATCCCACCAGATTAGCATCGCTAGGTCTCACCTTAAAGGACGAGCTTTTCAATTATGGGCAAGATTGGAAGATCATAAAGAGTCTCGCGGTAAGTACACTACTTGGAAAGACATGAGGCGAGAACTTAATTTAAAATACCGACCCTCTACTAGTGACCGTCATCTAGAGCATCACCTTACCTCTTTCGTTGGGACAACCCGTAGACCTTACTGTGGTCCAGACCACCCACCCCTTAGTAACATCCGGGTTGCTGCCCCACCCTGTAGGTCTTCACTTAGTCTTGATGAGCGACTCTTTAGTAGGTCTTCTGTTGGACCAATTTCTTATGACTCCACACTTAGACCTATTTCTAACCATCTCAGTCAACATTTAGCCTCCCCAATCCTTGACCCTGCAAGTATGATTATAATAAAGGAAGATATTAAGAAGAAGATGTCCCCTGAACCTGAGACAGAGTGCATCCATTTCGTGGATACTAATGATATCAATGATAATGAAGCATTCTTTGAGGATGAGATTGAAGTGATTACATTAGACTCCCTACATTATGTAAATCCTAAGTTAGGAGATCTAGAATCATCAAATTTTGATATCTTAGCCCATCCTGATCCTAATCTCATAATGGATATCCCTTTGGATAAGGTCTGCCGGGAAGATAGTAATTTGATCTCGAACGACACTGATCTGACCTTGAACCCTGTGGAATTAAATTTGGAAGATCTTGATTTAGTTGTAACACCTACTGAGATGACTCCGAGTAATTCTGATAATTCTGATTTAATTTTGGATAATTCTGACTTAATTCTGGAAAATTCTGATGGCGACCTAGATAATCTCGAGTTGGAAGTAAGTCAATCAAATTTATCACTTGATAAAAGCGAAACGGAACCCATGGATCTTAGGGTTGCAACCAAACCTGAGTCTATTTCGGAAGACAGTACTTTGAGTCTGAAAGTTTTTTAGCCTGATTTGAGCAATGAGCCTCCTCTTGTTTCATTAGAGTCTAACATTAGAGCTGCTCAATTGGATTTATATTTGGCCGAGTGTGTCATTCCTGATTCATACATTTTGCCTGTTATAGCCTCGTCCTACCAGGATAAGGACCACTTCTATCCTAGTTGGATGAATTTATTAGATGACGCTACTCCCACTAGGAGACTACTGTCGACCCTACCTGGAACCACCTATAGAAGTGCCCTGGTAGCTAAGAGTGTCTTTATTCCTCCCCCTACACCAGTTCCCTTAGACCAAACACTTTAGACCCCTCTCCTCGTGACTCGTCCACCTTTTTCTAGCTATGTGTTCGTGTGAGTTAGTTTGTTGTTGCGTGTGTTTTGTAGTCTGTTGTCTTCCAAAGTTATGTGCGAACCCATATTTCTTTCATCTTGCATATCAAGTCTCTCGCACCACCTCATGTTCACCTTGTTGAGTCTTGAATTTTGACATATAAATTTGCATATCACATGCCTCATTTACATCGCATATGCATGAACTACTAGTGGAAATTGCACGCCTAATTGAACCGAACAATAATAATTATAGGCTTCATGCTGAATTTAAACGATAATGTAAAACTTTTGAGGTTGATAATTCAGTGATGGTGCAGACTTGTCCGGAAATTACATGCTAGAAGTGCGAGATCATGTAAAATAGTCGAAAAAAATCAATGATAATGCTTACATGGTGGATCTGCTTGCAGAGTTCAACATTCATTCCTTTTCTAACATAGAAGATTTAGTAACCTATGAAGGCCCAGAGTTTAAACCCCAAATCCACCTCAAATTAAGCCTTGTGTGACCCCACCTTGAAAGAACCCCAAAGCCAACCTCCACTCCCAAAATTATTCCCAAAATTCCTATAGCGGGGAAGGTTGACATGATTCTGAATGATGATATTATTTCCACAAAAGAGGGTGGACGAAGAAGATATTTGACTAGGTGGAGAGGTACACCAAAGTCAGAGGATACATGATTAGAGATTCAGAGCGCAAGGAGATACAGTTGATCGACTCAGATGCACGAGAGTTCTTGAGACACCCACTCGACGGAGTCGAGTTTTCTCCCACCTGGGGAGAATGATGAGGACATCTGAGATCAATGGCTACGATCTTGAGATATTTATTTATTTATATGTTTTATGTACTAGTTTATTTTATATTATTGTTTTTCCCGTTGTACCCTTGCGGGTGGTCATGTAGTGTTGTAGCCCGAAGGGCATTTTCGTCTTTGTTATTTTTCTTTTCATGAGGCCTATTTATAGGCTAGCTTTCTTGTATTGAAGGAGGAAGATTTGAATGAAAATTTACTACTTGTCTTTTCTTCTTCTTGCATGAGTGTTTGAGAAGGAAGAGAGCTCAAGGGGAGCAAACCGCAAGACCCACCAATCGTTGGAAGAGTCCTCGATTCGTGGCTAATTATTTTATCATCGCGATCGTGTATCCTCCAATTCTTCCTCTACCACCCCAAATCCTTTTCCCAAGCTTTTGTGCCGCCGCCTCTAGAGGAACCCGCCGCCGGCCAACTCCAAAGGCCACGGCCGGCCACTTGTTGGCTTAGCCTCCCACCATTCCAATCTTTCCTTCCACTAGCTTCAATTTTGAAATTTGACTTTTCAAATTTCAAATTCTTTCCTAATTTGGGTTTCCAATTTAGGAAAGTTTTCATGGTGAATTCCAAATTTAAATTAAATTAAATTGGAATCGTTATATTTTTATTTCCACGTCATCGCTCTAAAATTGGAAACCAATTCACTTTGTGTTCTCCTCTCTCCCCTTAGCATGCCGCCGGCCTCACCATTGGAGGAGCCACATTGATGTCTCCATTAAGGCATTAATGACACCTCAAATTTGAAACAAATTTCAAATCTTTTTCCCTCCTAATTTCTTCCAAAACTGAAATCAATTTCAGTTTTTCTTTGGTTTAAAACCTCCCTCCTCCTCCCTATAAGCCGCCGGCCATCCTCTATTAATGGGCTCCATTAAGGGCTCATTAATTCCCCTTAATTGCATTTGAATTTGAAATCCTTTTCAAATTATTCCCTCCAAATACACTTAGATCTGAAATTAATTTCAGATTTAATGAGGATTTGAAGAGGATTAATTTTCCCAAACCCTAGCACCTCACCTTGGAGCCCGCTGACCCATCCCCTGTGACATCCCGCCGGCTCTATCTGCTGTCCACTCCGTATTCCAGCAAGTTTCCCTTGCTAAGCGGCACCCAGGAAAGCTGCAGGTTGCTGTCCAAGGTGTCCAACAGCACTAGGAGCAAGCTGAATCCTGGCAGACCCGTATTGGGTGCTGTCCAGGGCCTTCCACGAGCCCAGGCTGCTGTCCCAGCTGCTGTGAATGCTGTCCAGAGGGCTCTGCACCTTGCCCTTGCTGCCCCATCAATTGGGGAGACTTCCGAAGACTGTTCAAGGTAGTTATGAAGTTCATATTGCTGTCCAGGGCTGAGAAAAGGAACCCGACTGCTGTCCTAAGGCAGAAACAATCATCATCGACACCGAAGTGTCGTGCCTTCTATCTCTTGTGGGTAAACTCTTCCCCCGGCTCTTTTATCTTCAAAGTTGCTTCTCAATTGTGGTTTTAGTAGATTCATGCCGTTCACGTTAATGCTCTCCCGCTAAAGCCTAGTAATTAGAAGAGTTGAGTGAGGGAACACCTCGTAGTGACTAGTCTTATTGTTAACATTGGGATTTATGGTTGAAACCATCTATGTATGCCTTGTTAGATTGAATTGGCTATTTTACTATCTTAACTCCTATGCATGTAATTTAGCCTAAGCTTGTCTTACCGCTCTTTGTGTTTTGTTTTGTCGTTCAAAACCAACATAAAGTTTATCATTATTGGTTCTAACAATTAAGCGTGCAACTTTCTTAAGTAATTCATCTTCGCATGACATGGTTTCACATCAATATTATTCGTTGAATTCAAGTTGGATGGTTGAAGTAAAGAAATGCTTCGGGTATGTTGTGCGCTAGAAAAGTACCCCTCAAACATAAGGGAAATTTTTATAAGATGGCGGTGAGACATGCAATATTTTATGGCATAGAATATTGTCCATTAAAAGAGAAGCAAAATTAAGTTACGTATTGTAGAGATGAGGATGCTTAGTTGGATGAGTGACTTTACACTTAGAAACAAAATATGAAACATGTATATACGTGAAAAGGTTGGAGTAGCTCCAGTGGCAGATAAGATTAAAGATAATTGTCTTAGATGATTTGATCACATATAAAGTCAGCCTTTCAATGATTCTGTTAGGAAAGCGGATGTATTAGATTCGACCCAGGGCTGTCAAAATTGAGTCACGAGTCAGGTTCAGGTCCAACCAGAAACTGACCCGACACTGTTCGACCTGACCAGAACCCGACCCGTTTTTGCAAACGGGTCGGTTTTCCGAACCCAAACCCGACTCGATTCGGGTATGCTTTACTAAATTTTTTTTATTTAATTCGATTTATTTAAACCTAAATCAAATTAAGGTAAGATTTACTTCAATCAATTTAAAATAAATCAAGCTTAATTTAATTTGAGCAATAATGTTTATTATTTTTAGAAATATCATTTACTTATTTCATAACAATTTTTTAAAAGCCTCCTAAATTAATTAAAAACGGGTCAAACCGGATTGATTTCGGATTTCCGGGTCAACCCGAACACTTGGTTTTACAAACGGGTTTAAATCCCTAACCCAAACCCGAAATTTTCGGGTCGGGTCAAATATTGACACCACTAAGTAAAGGTGCTTAGAACAATTCTACTAAGAAAGCTAATGATTAAAAGATTGATAAAGTAGTCATTATGTTTGAAAAGAAAAATGTAATGTTGACTAGATGATAACCTAGATTTTTTCTTTTGAGAACTAGATGATAACCTTGATTTTTTTCTTTTGGTCTCAAATAAGCAAAGGGCTAAAATTAAAAGGATCTGAGTCAAAAATTAAATAGCAACTCAAAAAACCAGTGATGTAAGATCCATATGTAGGTGCTTACAGAAGCTTTTAGTTGAGAAGATCTCATGTCTCCCACGAGAACTAAAGTTACTGTCACGGCTTAAAAGTTTAATATAAAAACCTTAATTACTTGCACTACACAAAATAGACAACTGCCATTTAAGACCATTTGACATTGGAAATAAAAAGGTACTCTACCAAGTGAAAGTAATCAGCTGACAACCAATACTCTCAAGGCTATGACTACATGCATGGAATGTTTGTGTTATAAGGAATGCAAATAAATAAATTTAGCAAATATGAGAGAGTAAGAAAATATTGGAAATATAATGTGGAATTTTAATAGTTCACAATATATTAATTATATGTGTGACAAATCCATCGTACATGCAATTACAAAAATCATTTGTAAGATCCAACAAAAAATGGATTTTTTAGGAAACTTTGGTTTTGTGAAACTCCAGGCTAATATATGTTCTTTAGAGTGTGTGTGATTTAACCAACCTCATTTTCTTAATCTATTACAAGATTGTTGACCTCGATTTTGCCAATACTTCCGGTCAAAGAGGTTGACTTGGTCAAATTGACCAAGTCAGACCCCAAGACCCTCTCCAATGGGTTCAGTGAGTCGAACTAAACCTGTTGAGCCCAGACCCAGGTCCTGGGTCAATCTGGTTGACCAGGTCAACCCGAGTTGATCCAAATTGACCCAAATGCTTTTTAATTGATTTCAAACCAATACCATGTCTTCAAGGCTCAACCCATTGACTCATTTGACCAAGTCAATCATTGACTTGGTCAAACCAAGTCTTAAATAGGTCATATCAACCTATTTAGAGCCCTTTAAGAGCCTAATTAATGAGATTTATGGCTCTAATCAATTCCCTTCGTTTTGAATTCAAAGCCACGACCCCCTAGGCTCCTTTTCCCCCTAAATGATTGGAGATCTGATCTTGGCCACAGATCTTGAGCCCTTCCCCTTTAAATACTAAAAATTAGGTCTAATTTAGGATCTTTTTGCTCTTACTCGATCTAGAGACCACCTCAGGCTCTGAGATTTTGTGAGAGCACTCCCACGGCCTCCCACTATCTTTCCCGACCAAATCCAGCGGCCAGAAGCTCGCCGGCGGCGGCCCTCCGGCGAAACCGAAGCCAAATACCTTTCGGGACTCCTACCGTTCGATCCAAGGTGATTTGGAGCTCGAGCTCAAGAGAGAAATTGTTCGTGCGAATCCCCCGAGTCCAACAAGCCCAAGATCTCCCGAATCCACCGTGTGGATTGAGGTATATCATCAACCCTAGTCTAGAACACTTAGATTTAAATAAGTTCATCTACAGTATGTTTTAGATCAAAATAAAATATTCCCATGAATGCTCTTCATTGTTAGATCCTATATCTAAATTTTATTCGATTTCATCCACTCAATCGAGAGAACAAGACGAAATACTGTTTTGGCTCTCGGGTTCGCCCTAGCGCCTAATATACGAAATATGGACCGTTGATCTCAGGATCAATGGTCCGTATTCCGTTGTTCCGCACGACGGTCTGACCGCGGGCGTATATACGCCGGACCGAATCACCGTCCGGCTTGATCTGAGCCGCTGGTTCATTTCCACGCGGATCGGATGGCGGGGATCCTTGCCGACGTGGTTGAGAGGCGCGGCGTGGGTTTCAGCGCCGCGACAATCATTACCAATGATTGCACGGCGGCGCAATCATTGGTAATGATTTCCCGCGGTTATGGGAGCCAATCGGAGCCCGCCGCGTGGCGGCTGCCGTTTATTTTAATATTAAAAATTATTTTTAAACCTATTTTAACTTCAAAAATTTGCATAAAATCCAATCTGCCCTTCCAATTGACCCGTTCGCACGGTGCTCTTTCGGAGGTCCACAAAGATATTCTACGTACAAAAATGAAAAACAAGTAGGATTTTTATAGGTCTTGATATGATCTCTTGGAGTGCTTTCGCATGAGTCGCATTAAACACTTTGATAAATGATTGTGGACTCCAAAAATTCACACCTCAACCTTTATGTTTTTAAGTTAAGACATTACCAATGGGGATGTTAATATAGACCCGATCTGTAAACTTTGAATTCGAGTCGACCCGTTTAATAAATGGGTCAAATTCAAATTCTTTTTTTTTTTTTGACCCATTTAAATATCCGGTCAAATTCATGTTGACTCCAACCCAAAATCAATCCATATTTGACCTACAAACACAAAATTTAATTATATATTTCAGATCATATGCATTTCAACAATCAAAATAACCCATACATGTACATTTTAGCATTCAAAGGAGCCACATTAAAATCATTTTTTTACATAAACGGGTTGGCAGGTTGGGTCGAATTAAACGGGTTGCCGATGGTTCAAGCTTGAGTCTAGTATTTTGATTCATTAATTAAATGGGTTAGGTTCTGATCAGATGAGTTCAAATCAAGTAGATTTCAGGTCAGACTTGAATCCAATCCAAAAATTCATTCTGACACCCCTAACTACCATATATTTTTTTCCTCATTTTATGATGATTATATAATTCAGTTTCATGTTTCCTCATAGGCATAAGTCCCTGTAGCTAATTACCCCCTGACCCTGATAATAAGAGAAAACTTATGATTAAGGCTTATTATTAAATAAGCACTAAGCATTTAACATAAAATAGCAGTAGTTTGACATAAGATTTAAAATTTACCGTTGCTTTACAGTTAAATGATGAAGAACCTGATTTGTGATTTAAGGATTGATTTTGGGGCCCCTTCTATCACATATGCTTTGTGCGGTGAACTTGGGAAAGTGTATATGCCATTGATAAGGCTCTCGGGACTTATGTTAGATTAAGGGTGTAAACGAGTCGAGTTGAGCTCAAGTCAGACCTAACTCGAGCTCGACTCACTAGCCAAATCTCGAGCTCGAGCTCAAACAGTGAGCTCGAGCCCGGCTCGTAGCACTGTAATCGAGATCACGAGCTGCTCATAGTCCAGTCCGCCTTCCGCCTAGATCCTAAATTACCGATCTTCTTCCGCACGCCCAGCAAAGGGATCTGTCTATTTTTATTATTTTTTTTAGAACATACTTGAAAAAAAACTGTTGCACATTTATTATAAAGTAGCTTCTTTTTATCTTTTTCAATTAAAAGCTATAAGTAATGAATATAAAATTAATATTATATATATATATATATATATATATATATATATATATATATATATATATATATATATATATATTTAAAGTTGCATTTATTATGCTGCAGATCAATTATTATTATTTTTAAAATAATCAAATTTAATAAAATAATAATTATCTAAAAATAGTAATAGTGATTCAAGCTAGTTTGTGAGCTCACGAGCTGAGCCTCATCAAACCCAAAGTCGAGCTCGTTTAATAAACAAGCTTGAGTTGAGCTCGTGGATAGATAAGCTTGGCTCATGAACTCATTAACTAGTCGAGCTCCAGCCAGCTCGGCTCACTTACACCCCTATGTTAGATCGATGGAAGAGACTCGTCAACTTGATACTTGATGATTTATGGACTGATTGACGACGAAGTTCCCTCAATTTAGCCTCAAGTTTTGAATAAACTTTGGGATAATATCTTCGATCCTTTATTTAGTGCTTTGTTGTGTTGTTAAAGAAGAGATGTTTCTTTGATCTTTACATTGGGGTTTCAAAGAAACAATGTCTCGGACTTTTGAAAATTAACTTTTATATGTTGTTAAAAGAATATCATCTCTCCGCACTCATTTGATCAGGTAAAGCTTACTCTCAATAATTTTAAACATGTATATGTGGATCTCGATGTAAAGCACGATATCAACCTAAATAAATATTTAAAATTTCTCTTGCCTTACAGGGGATTTCAACAGCCTTTGACTATAAAAACTTTAAAAGTAGTGCACCCTATTATACAGTGGGAACTCAAACAAACTTTAACTATTAAAAAGCTAAAAAATGCCCCTTGCAAGGAAATTTTAATAATAAACTTGAAAGGTTTTCTTATATTATAAGAGAACAAACAACAACAACAACAACATCAAGCCTTTATCCCACTACGTGGGGTCAGCTACATGAATCCTTTTTCTCCATTGTGTCATATTAAAAGTCAAATTCTCGTTTAAATCTAATAAAGAAAGATCATTCCTAATATTTTCTAACAAAGTCTTTTTAGGTCTACCCCTACCTTTCTTAACATAAGTCAAATATAATACCTCTACTCTCCTAACCAGGTCAACGCAAGGCTGTCGTTTTATGTGACCAAACCATCTAAGACGACTTTCTCTAATCTTATCTTCTACTGGAGCTACTCCAACCTTTTCACGTATATGCTCATTTCGTATCCTATCTCTAAGGGTAAAGCCACTCATCCACCTGAGCATCCTCATCTCTGCCACACTTAACTTAGTATTATGCTTCTCTTTTAATGGCCAACATTCGGCACCATAAAGCATTGCAGGCCTCACTACCATCTTATAGAATTTTCCCTTAAGTTTGAGGGGTACATTTCTATCACATAACAAGCCCGATGCATTCCTCCACTTCAACCATCCAACTTGAATTCTGCTGATAATATCCCCATCTATTTCACCATCACTCTGAACAATAGATCCAATATATCTAAAACATGTACTCTTATATTATAAGAGAATTTCATAAAAATTTGACATACATACTTACATATATAGAAAACTTTACAAGGCTTTAAGCATAATGATTTATTAAGCAAATTGCTATATATAATATTTCTTCAAATGTTGGTCATTGATTAGTGGCATGGGACTTTGACCATTCAGGTTGATGAGTTGATAAGCTCCTAAATATAACTTCTTAGTGATAAAGAAGCATTCATAATTATACTCAAATTTCTTAATAATGCTTTGATGTAGGATGATAACTTTCCTAACACTATAACCAATTCCTCTTCTTGAAATGTTCGATGACACAACATATAATTAAAGAATCTTGACAACCCTGTTCGATAGAATTCTAATTTTTTGTGAGCTTAAAGTCTAACTTGATCGAGTGTATTGAGCTCTTCTATTTGCAAGTGAGCATTTCGTTCTTGGGTCAGGTTATACTGAACAATAATTACTCAAATTGATGACAACTCAACCTTAAGTGGCAGCACTAGTTTTGCTCAAAACACTGTAAAATTTGATTTTTTTTTGGCATTTTATAGGTAGTACGATACGCCCATAAAGCTTCTATCATTTTGGTAGGACATTATCTCTTGTTCTTAGTGAGGATCATCTTGGGTAGCTCGATCGGTGTTGTTGAAGGCTTCCACCAAGACATTCACCATTGGGTTGTAAATTGATGAATATTGCCAATCGATTTTATGTCGATTGATGAATTTGTATATTTTGATACTTTAGAAAGCGAGGCCATTGTCTGAAGATCATACGATTTAATACATCAAATTTATAAAAAATATTGTGAGAAAAAGAAGTTGATCGAATACTCAAGGTTAACTTCCTTGAATGGAGTTGCTCCAACCAATTGGAAAATGTCAATTTATGCTAATATGAAGTGATGTCTAGCTGATGACGACGGATCAATAGGTACACTTTAGATAGATGTGTGGTTAAAAGGTATCTTCATTAAAACTATCAAACAATATATTCAACCTTAATTTCATCCTTGAAAACAAGTAACATATTTGGGATGGTTGCAACTTTTTTATAAAAATAGTTGTAAAGTTGTTGTAAGAAAAATATTTTTTTTTTAAAACTGATGTAAAAAATCACTTCCTAACATAAAAATTTCTTAACAGCAGGGAAAAAAATAGTAGTCAAATAAAAATTGTGGTTGCAGACTGAAAAAAAAAAGTAAAAAATTTGTATCAAACATACCGAAAAATATTAGTCAGAAAAAACATAAAACCAAATCCTTTGAGAGGAGCATCAGATTATATGTTCTTTCTAAACTACTTTGTTTTTAAAAACGAAGTTGTAATTGAACATTGAAGATGATATAAGCATCATAAATAAATAAATAAAGATAACCATTGCTTTCTATATGCAAAAGTTATTGGCAGTTTTCAATGAAATAATTATCAGCTTACAACTTGGTTTCTAAATAAAGATAACCATTACAACAACACCATCAAAGAAAACATTATTTAAAAGGTCTTCTCATCATTATTGGTCATATCCCAACTATTTAGTTTTGTTTATGAATCCCCTTTCATCATTTGTTGTTGCTGAGTGACGCATGACATGTTGTATCTATTTTGTGCTTCTTTTTTTTACACAATTTCTATTGATGTTATCTTCAATCTGCTCATTTTTCTTTTCTTAATCCTGCAACTTTGATTTTATCCACGCATCTTTTAGTGCATCATCTGTCCTACGTTTTATACACCTTAGCAACCAAAATTTATTTTTCTACTAGCTTATCCTCAACAGATGAAATCAACACTGTCCCTCTAATATGACCATTTTGCAATCTATCCTTCTTAGTTTGACAACACATCCATCTATAGTGAGTTCTTTCACCCTCCATATACACCACAATGACAACATTAAGTAGGCAAGACATGATCCACCATGAGAGTTAACCACTACTAAAAGCAAGGCTAATGTAGACTAAATAGAAAGAATGGAAGGGAAGGTTGCCCTAAAAAAAAAAAAAAAAGCAAATATAGACAATAAAGTGGATATGAATAACAGTCGTTTTTAAAGTATCCCCATATGACACTGACCAATAACCTAGGGGTAGCTTTTCTGTAAAATCGATGCAACTAGGACTGCATGCAAGGGCCTGCTGAATTTTTCTGGGCTTCGCTCAAGGTAAAATTAAAACAATACAATTATCTCAAAGCACCTTCTCTTCATATACCTGCTACAAATAAAGAGCAGAAAAATAAACAACATTCACTTTGCGGGGGTTAAATTATTAACAGAATGATGGCTTTACCGCCAACAAACGGCCCCTTATCATCTTAGACAACCTAAAATTTAAGATTAAAAAGTATGGTTTCAAATTTCGTGTATACTGCATTTCTCAGCTCTTAATCCAAACAATAACTATAACTATGCGTATAAAAGCAACTTAAGTTGAGTCGTCCAAAACGAATATTGCGTAATAGAGCTCATACATTAAAAAAGATATAGCACTTGAGGGTTTTCACATACCAGGGTACTGTCCAATGTGGAGATGAGTATAAACTTTCCATTAGGTGAGAACTTGGCAAAAGAAACCGCTGGGCCACCCTTATCATCTATCAAAACCTTGAGGCAAGTCCCCTTATCCACATCCCAAATCTTGCAAGTCCCATCATGACTTCCCGACACAATAAGCGATCCATCCTTATTGAAATGCGCGCATGTCACGGGTAAATCGTGTGCCTCTATTTCTCTCACGCACCGCCCCGTCTTCACATCCCAGAGCCGAATCGTCTGATCAAAGGAGCCCGATACGATCCGATTTGACTGTGGGTTAAAGTTCACGCAGAAGACGAAGGAGGAGTGACCGCGGAGGACCTTGACGCATTCAAAGGTTGGGGATCGGACGTCCCAGATGCGAAGTGTGCGATCGTCGGATGCTGAGCAGACGTAGTGAGAATCGGAGGACCAAGCGAGATCGGAGATACCCTCTGAGTGGCCGGAGAGATTGGCGAGGAGGGAGAGGGATGAAGAGGACCAGATAATAACCGTTTTGTCGAGGGAGGCAGAGGCGAGCAGACGGCCGTCGTTAGAGAATTTGACGCAGGATACGGCGCGTGTGTGTGCGGTTAGGGTTCGAGCCAGGCGGTATGGATGGAATGGCGGCGGCGTTCCACCGTCTCCGCCGGTGGCTACGGCGTTCGACATGGTGGTCGAGGTGGTGTCGACTACGGTTTTAATGAGCAAGAAATCCAACAAGCGAATTTTGTGCGATGGGCGGTTAGATCGACAAAATATAGCGCCTTAGAGTAAACGTATGATTGATGTCGGTTGAAGTAAGAAGTTATTATAATTTCAAAGATTTTACAATTAAATTAAAATATTGATAAAACCTTATATATGTTTGGATAAAATTCAGCTTATCAAAGTGATTTTTTATTATAATTCTCAACAAATTAAAAATTAATATTAAGCAATTTTATATTTAAGAAAAAGCAAAAAAATAAAAATTTTATAGAATTGAAATTGGATAAATCTATGTTTAAAACATTATATTTAACTCTTATAGTTAGGTTAAAGATTTCACATTAATGCTTCATTTGGGGAAAATTTATTAAGCGGGAAGTTTGAATGCCCTTCGGACTTCACTCATATGAGGACATTTGAATTTTTTTTTCTGTCTCTTATACACAGGGTGTGTACAAAAGAAAGAAAATACAGATGTCTTCACGTGATTGGAGTCCGGATGAAATGTTGTGTCCGAACACTGCACGTAATAATCTCTCATTTGAGATAGTTTTTGTCCATTAAATTAATTTGTGCTATAATTTATATAATATGACCTCTCATTTTTTATATTTAATGGTCTATTTGTCATAACTTTTTACTGTTTTGATATTTAGAAAACAATCACAATTTAATGTGGTTGCTATTTTCTTGTTGTTTCTCATTATTTATAGATTAATTGAATAAATTTAAATTTTGTTAACACATTATTTTATATTTTATAATTGATTTTTTTTTTCATATTGTATACATTTTTCTCTATTTTTTCAGTCTATGTGGAGAAAAATTATAACTCTCAATCATTTGATTAAAAAATCTTGGTTCAAATATGATGCAATTGTTTATTTGATTAATTTCTTAAATTTCATGCATGTTTCATGTTTTTAAAGAGGAAGTTAATGATCTCTTAATAAGCAAGATAAGAGAACAAAAGATATGATGATGGAGGAACAAAAAATTAATTAATTTGTTGAGCATAACATTTAAAACTTGGCCAATTTTGATCTAATTGATGGTTATTTCTGCTACAATCATAAGATCTTTAATTTCAAGCCTAATAAATATGGATGTGTGAGTGAGTTTGAGATTAAGGTTTCATTTGAGAGCTTTATTATTGCTTTCTAATATATATATATATTATTGTTGCATCTCAGAATATTCGTGGAGGTAGAGAGAGATATCACACATACAAATAAAAGAGTATGGTAGAATATTCATAAGAGCTGTGAAAAATTCTGAAAAGGAAAAAAACAACAAGCCCAATTTGAATGAATCCATTAGTGTTTGTAGTTAATTACAATTGAAGCATTTCATTGGGGGAAGGGTCTTGGCTCGATGTAGCTAATATACATTATATATATTGTGTTACATGGTGGGAGTTAGAAGAATCAGTGTTGACATGTTCGTTTGGTCTGCAGGATCATAGTTGACGAGCAATGTAGGTCAGGAAGACTTTAGTCGGGTGACGGTGGTCGGAATGAGCACAATAAAGTGAGGGAGGTTGGAACAACCGTAGTCGGGCTACGGTGGTTGGAAGGACCATATTCGAGCGACGGAGGTCAACACAATTGTAGTCTAGAGGTCAGAAAGACCGTAGTTGGCAGGCGATGGAGGTTGGAAAGTCTGTAGTCCTGTGACGGTGGTCGGAAGTATTATTTTCGACGGGCGAAAGATGTCAGAAGGATTGTAGTCAGGTGACAGTGGTCGGAAGGACCGTAGTCAAGCAACGACGTCGGAGAGACCGTATTTTGGAGATGTTGGTCAGAGAGACCATAGTTGGGTGACGATTATCGGAAAGATCATAGTCAATAGGCGACGAAGGTTAGAAAGACTGTAGTCAGGTGACTGTGGTCGGAATGACTGTAGTCGGGCGACATCAGTCGGGGAGATCATAGTTTGGAGATGTTGATCGAGAGACCACAGTCGGGTGACAGTGGTCAAAATGATCATAGTCAGATGATGGTGATCGGAAGGACAATAGTCGAGAGATAGATATTGGAAAGATAATAATAGAGCGACAGTGATTAGAATGACCGTAATTGGTGAACGATAGAGGTCGAAAAGATTGTAGTCGGGTAATAGTGATCTGAATGATCGTAGTCGGTGGACGATAAAGGTTGGACAAATCATAGTCTGGTGATGCTGGTCGAAAGGATCGTAGTCCACGGGCAACAGACGTCGGAGACTATAGTCAGGTGACGGTGGTCGGAAGGACCATAATCGGGCGATGGCGATCGGGGAGACCGTAGTCTCGAGATGTTAGTCAGAGAGAACTAGTCGAGCGATGATGGTAGTGAAGCCGTAATTTGGATATGTTGGTCGGAGAAATCGTAGTCGGGTGATGGTGGTTGGAAGAACAATAGTCGGAGGGCGATAGAGGTCCGAAAGATCGTAGTCGGCGGGGTGACAGAGATCGGAAAGACCGTGGTCGACGACGGCCAAGTGGAAGTCCGACTGCGGTAGGCAGCCGGGTGGTGCAAGATGGAGAAAGCAAGGGAGATATTTTATTTTTTATCTCTTCCTCCTCCTTTTCATGTGAAGAATGATGGACTATTTATATTTTTTTTTTTTGGAGTGATATGACCAATAAATATGAATAATACCAAGGATGATTTTGAAGTGTTTCAAATGGACGATTGGTATCAACTCCCCTCATCATAGAACGTTTATCAATCATTTGAGTGCCAAAATGAAGTCATAATTTGACAATGTTAGGCTTGTTGGATTTGTCTCGTTGAACCTCTCGATTCGAACATAAGCATGTCACATTTGGATGTCATTTGGATATCCAATTTATGCATTGAACCCTCTGCATATGCTTTCAAACTCTTGATTTGGAGCCCATTGGGCTTGGATCGGATTTAGTGTCATTGGGTTCATCTTTTAGAGACATTCAATTTGTCTATAAGTTTGCTGAAATCGAAGTTTAGATAGTTCCATATTTAATTTCGGAAGTTTGCAATCAAAATTTGCCTCAAGATTTGAGCCCGGTCAAGAATTTTTTTTTATATTATATATCAATTATAAAGACAGAATGGAACATTGGCTTAAATTTAAAAAAATAATAATAACAAACTAAATATATATAAATCATATCAAATGAAGTTTAAATAAAGTAATCACTTAAAAATATGAAAATGGGAAATAAAATGGAAGAGTGAAGTATAGTTCCAAATTGTCTCAACAATTATCTAATTGTTAAGCTGCTCACATTGATATGTTGGTTATGAGCTTTGACTATCAATTACCAAAAGGTATTGGATTCGAGTCCTACATATGTGATGTGTGTATGAATTTGTTTTATATATATATACATTTCACAAAAGTGGCACTCAACATTGTGTCTTCATTTTATTAAACATAATAACTTCTTGAAATATGGCAGGTCATAATTTCATGTTTTGAAGTGCCTGGGGTAGGTATACATATCTAACACCTAAAATTATCTTATTTACATATTCAACATATAAATTTAACGATTTGCTATATCGAACACATCATTAATATCGTCGCTTCTCGTAAAAATCTTAAGATCCTAGACCACAAAAAAGAGGTGTGGAATATGCAACATGATTTTATTAGCAACATATGAACATTGACTTTCGATGATGAAAAAGAGGTGCGAAGATGTGTGGTGAGATCTCACCAAGTCATATGAAAGTTGACGATGAAGAAGATGCGAGGAAAATGACCACGAAATTTCCCTATATATGTTGGGATCTTACTTTAGATTAACATCATGAGAAGGATAAGCCTTTGACCTAATGATAATGTGATATTTTTGTTGTTATTTAAGATTATAGATGTTAGGAAACAACTATAGTACCATTATTCTTGTTGTTTTTGAAGTTGGTAAGTTGTAGCCATTTATGTATTATTTTCAAGTCAACTTAGTAGGTATGATCAAATATATCTAAATGATACAATGTTACTTTACCAAATTTATATGGGTGAAATTCAAAATAGCTGACCTAATACATTTGAATTAACCTTAAATAATTTATTTGAATGGAGAAATTATAAGTATTTCTCTTATCTATATGATTCATATTAAAAAAAAAATTCATGATAATTTGATGTAAAATAATATGTGAAAGAATAAAGAAAAGATTTCACAAAATCAATCTTAAATAGTTAATGTTAAAGATTTTGTTAAAAAATATTAGAAATTATCTTTTTTTTTTTAAATTAGATTTAAATGAAAAATTAACTTTTTGTTAGATACAATGAAGAAAAAGAATTCATCTAGCCGACCCCAGTTGATGAGATAAAAACTTGATCTTGTTTTTGTTGTATCTCTTGTTATAATCTTAGATATTTAGAATAAGGCTAATTATGGTGAAGGCGAGAAGGGCACTAATCAACAAGGGCATCTCCAATCGAACTCAACATTTTCCACTTCAAAATGCGGTAATAATAATATCAAATAGTAATTCATCTCGAACCGAACTCATCATTTCTAACACCAAAAAAGAACATTCCATATAGATTCTTTATCATCTTTATTTTCGCCAAAAAATAGGTTTCTGTGGATAGTGCGATGCTAATATGGTGTCGCACTATTCACAGCCTCAAAAATGTGTTTCCTTTTGGCGGTGGAGGCTCGTAGTAGCTGCAAATGGATGTTTGTAGTTCAGATGGAGATGCCCTAAGCCTCAAATGTACTCAAATAGAACTTGCTTTTTTAATTTTTAGGTTTATTTTACTCTCCATTACCACAGCCTCTCTGGACTCTCCATCTCCATGCATCCTGAACCATCCGACTTTTCTGAGATAGGTTAAAACTTAAAACAGCACAATGATAGCTAATTAAAACTAAAAATTATAAATAAAAAAATTGTTTGATGGTTAAATAATATTATTCTACTAATGTAAAATTTAAAAATGAAACTTTTCAAAACAAGGGGGAGGAAGATCTGCGCAATTGAAACCAAGGATTTAATTGAGATAGTTGCAGCTCTTTGTAGAGATGATTGTAAAACTGTTGTAGAGAAATTAACTTTTATTTTTTTAAGTTGTTGTAAAACACAATTTCCTAACACATAAATTTCTTGAAAAAAGTAGACAAATAAAAATTATGATGGCAATCTAAAAAATAAAATTAAGAAAGTTTTCACAAATGAAGCCTAACTAGCTGGGATAAGATTAATGATCATGATGATATTCCTATTATTCTAATTGGATTTAGCTTTTCTACTGCTTTCTAAATCAATTTTTTTGTACAAAAATTTTGTACTAGAAAATCGTTTTAGAAAACAATAAGAAAACTATTCCAAACGAAGCCTTAGGGGGTGTTTGGTATCGGATTTATACCGGGATTTTAAGCAGGATTTACGGTAAATCCAGCCAAACGCAAAAAACGTCGACGTAAATCCGGCAAATCCGTAAATCCCGGATTTGCGGATTTACGCCGTAAATCCGCTAAATCCCGGTAAATCCTAATCCAGGTAGAAGTCGGATTTACGGGATTTGGCCGAAGAACCGCGCGAAAGGGAGAAAGTTACCTTCACAGCGAGCGAGAGGGAGCTCCCGTCGTTGCTTCAGATCAAAATGTTGTAACGTCCGATCCGACGGGAAAGGAACGTCGTCGAAGGAGCGAAGTCGAACAACAACGAAGTAGCGAAGTCGAACAGCAACGAAGGAGCTGAAGAAGCGACTCGTGCAATCTCAACACCTCCTGCGAAGCAACGAAGGAGCCAACAAGCGACTCGTGCAATCTCAACACCTCCTGCGAAGCAACGAAGCCGAACAACATGGACGAATAAGAGAAGATTAAAAGCAAACCCTAGGCGCTTTCATTCGTTTGCTTAATTAATATAATTTAAAATATTAATAACTAAGTAAATTAATTAAATAATTAATAGTAGAATTAGTGTATAAATTAATTGTCTAATTTAAATTAATAAAATAGTTAGTAATATAATTAGTAATTATAAATTAATGTAATTATCTTATACATTATTAAACATATAATTAATAATATAAATAATAGTTAAATAATTAATGAGCATTAGAATTCTTAAGTGAAAAATGAGATAATTAATAATAAAATTTATAATTAAAACTAATAAAATAGTAATTAAATTATTAAATAAATAATTAGTAGGAATATTATTTAAATAATTAGTTATTTTAAAATAATTAGTTAATTCAATTTTAAATCTCCAACCGTTATCTCTTGTCAAACATCTTTCTGGATTTAACAGGATTTAAAAATTGTCATACCAAACACAATTCAGGATTTAAGAGCCCAAGATTTGCTAAATCCGAATTTACAGGATTTAGTAAATCCTACTAAAATTTAATTCAATCCTATACCAAACACCCCCTTAGAGTCCATTTTAGCATTTTTACATCCAAATATTATAGCACTGAAGAAAAAAAAGGATGAGGAATGATAAAGCAGGACCAAACTAATTGCCTTCAGAATAATTCAAAATGATGAAAAAGAGATTCAGATTATAATGATTTAAGTTAGGTTCAAAGTGGTTGCAATTTTACATCCAAATTCTAACTGGAAGAAGGGCTAATTTTGATTGCCAATAACTTACAAGAACGATTACCACAACAGGTACCAGACTTTTTGAAACAATAATGAGCAGCAGCAACTGCAGCGGCAGCAGCTGAAGCAGCAACAACAACGACGATCAAGAAAAGATGGAAATCATTGCACTACTAACCTCTGTGAATCAGCCACCATCCCCAAATTCACAGTATTCCTCTGCCTTAGCAAAACCCTAAGCTGATATTTCTGACACTCCAAATTCTTGTCGATCTGCTCCTTCTGTTTCACCGATCCCGGCGACCGAACCTTGCCCGCCATCCTCGGAGAGTCCGCAAACCCCTTAACGCCCTTCTTGATGTGCAGATTCTCCCTCCCTTGGCTCCCTTTGCAATCGATCGCGCTAGATCTGGGCACACCATGCTTCGCTATCTCCCGCATCTTCTCCTCGAGGACAATCGCGGCCTCGGTGAGCTTCATCTGCACCCGCTCCTCACGCCACGCGTCGGCGTATTTAAGCATCCGGCGCTCTTCTTCGGCTTCTAGCGCAGCGCGGCCGGCAGCTTCCCGGCAGCGAGCGGCATCAGCCTCGGCCTCCGCTCGGAGACGGCGCTCCTCTGCGAGCTCAAGGGAGAGAGATCTTGTGAGAGATTCGGAGTCTCGGCGAAGGCGGCGCTCGAGTTCCAGATCGGAGCGGAGGTCGTCTATCTCGGCGTGGGGGATTATGGGATGCGGAGGGGTTTCGATACTTTCGAAGGGGAGGAGGCGACGGGGGAATTCATGGAGGGATTCAGAGGAGAAATGCGGGTTTTCGTAGAGCTTCCAGTGAAGAGAGGAAAGAGAGTCCATGGCCGTGCTGATGAGCTCCTCTGCTTTCGCTTCAGGAGACGAGAAACTGTAATCCCCTTGTTGAGGTTGAAGAAAGCATGCGAGGTTCCAATGTGGGTCCCACCCTAACCAATAGCATCCTTCGTGTCTCCATATCCACGTGGCGGCTGTCTATTATTTTCTAAAAAAATTATATATTAAAAGAAAATATATATAATATGATCGGTTATGTAAAAAAGGACCACAACATTAACTTAATATAATTATATATTAAATAAATAAATTTAAATTAAAAAAAAATATATTATTTAATATTATATTAAATTTAAAATAAATGATGAATAGTTAAATCACATATTAAGAGTACAAAAGTAATGTCTTAATCTATAAGTTTATTATCTATGAGTAATAAAAATAAATGAAAGAGTTGTGTGTAAAAAATATTTATAATAAGTTTAATATATTTGATTAAAAATATATGAAAAATAAAATTATTTATTTTTTCATAACATTTGATCAATAAATAAATAAACTTTATTAAAAAAATAAATTAGAACACCAAATTATTTTGAACTTATATATGATCAATATTAACAATCTTAATGTTGCATTTGTTGATAATGATGTAATTCATATTTATCATTTTATATGATCTTAAATTTAAGATTATAATATTTAATTTTGATCTATCATATGAAAATTATATTTAAAGAAATTTTATCAATTTTAATGATAATCTAATAATTTATTAATTATATGAAAAATAATTTAACTATATATAAATGCCCATTTAAAAACATAATTTCTTTTATAACATTAAACTCATATATTGTATTTAATTCCAAAATCATTTGAAAAATAATTATACTTTAAAACTGATATTATTTTAACAAGTAATTGGACTCAACATTATGTATATTGTGATGATAATCATTTTTTTTAATGATAATCAATGCTACCATATATCATGTATATTTAGGGTTTATTTTGGATAAATTTTTTGTTATGGAGACACCAAGGATGCCCCCTTCACCATCGGCTATTTATTCTGTCATGTTACCTGATGTAGCTCTACGTCAGGTATCATATAATATGTCGCCACGTGCTCTTACTCTTTACCGCGCGGCCCGATGACCCGACTCGGACCGAATCTGGAATTATTATGTTTGCGTATTGCTCGGTACAGGCTCAGTATTGCTAGGTATTACTCGATATTGCTTGGCAATAACGAGAAATACAGCTCTGTGAAGACCAATACCGATCAATACCTAAAAGAACTCGGTATTGCTTGGTATTGGTCTTCACAGAATGGTATTTTTCATTTTTGTAGAGCAAAATCGACCAATACCTAGCAATACCGAGCTACGCAAACTCTCGGGTCCGTTCAGGATCGGGTCGTTGGACCGCGTGGTAAAAAGTAAGAGAATGTGGCGACATATTATAGACTACCTGACATAGAGCTACATCAGGTAACCTGACGGAATAAAAATTCCAATCCCCCCCCCCCCCCCAAAAAAATGTATATATATATATATATATATATATATGCTTATAGCCCTCTTTCACCTCTCTCTCTCTCTCTCTCTCTATTTTTTTGTACTTGCTACTAGTTATAGGCTTATAGCCCTCTTTCCTCTCTCTCTCTCTCTCTACCTCTCTCTCTCTACCTCTCCCACTATCTCTCTTATTTAGGTTACCTATTTTTTATTGATTTTTATTAGAACATGTTAAACCTTTTTTTTTTTTCATTTATATTTATCTCTTTATTTATAAATTTACCCATTTTAATCATTTATCATCACATTACTAATTTTCTTAAAATTTAAATTTCATTATTTTTTAATTATTTCATATAATTAAAGCCAATAAACTACACTAGAAAAAATTAAAAAATTTAATTTTAAATCAAGTAGCTTAAAATATGCTAATTATACTTTTTTTATATATTTTAGAGATGAAAATCTTAACTTAGATATTTAAAAAAATTAAAACTCTAATATCAATTTCAAGTTTGGCGGTATTTTTCAAATTAAAAATTTATGCCCCGCTGATAAATAATTCTGACTCCGCCACTGACTTTATAAAATATTATATACGTCTCAAATAGACTTACATTTTTTTTTATTATAAGAGATAAAATCATATGCTATAGAATCATAATTGAACAATCAGATCGAATCTCAGTAAAGCGCGACATTGAAATCTCTTTAAAATTTAAGTAATCCATCCCCATGTTCTTTATTTAATTCCATGCATATATAGATAACTATTGCGTGCTCAAATATTTACGTCGGTAGAGAGAGAGAAAGATTATTATTTAAGCATTAAATAAATAAATAAAAACTTCCACATATAGAAAGATAAGTTAAGAGTTACTTATATAAGTCAAGTGATTTTTTATGTAAAAAACTCATAAAAAAGGGAAATCTTAAGGTCTAACCAAATTCAAATGAGTGCAACTAAGTGTATCATAGATTATAAGTGAGACTCTTCTCTAAAGAAGATATTGATACAATACAATATACATAAAAAAATTAAGCTTCTTGGTGGAAGCACAAAGAGCTTTGGGCTTTAGAGTTTTCATCAAGAGATCATTGGTTCTATGCTTAGTCATTCTTCTAGCACGAGCTCAAAGTGGCGATTAATGAACAAGAGGGTGGAAATCAATCTTAGTGGAGATAGCAGATGTTTGCATATGCATGCTGACCTTATTTGCACTAGTTGGCTTTGATGTTGTTGGTGATGGTGAGGCGACAAAGAGTGTCTGTTTTTAACTATTATGTGCATTAAAGTTAGTGACTCCGACTAGCATTAGACTTAGTGGCGAGGATGAGCATCAGATTTAGTAGCAATGCTAAGAATCATACTTGGTGGTGAAGATGAGAATCAGGCTTAGTAGGAATGATGAAGGTCATGCTTGGTAGCGACGATGAGTGTTAGCTTTGTGACATCAAAGGGTATTAGGCGTTAGCAAACAAAGCTCTAGATTCTATCCATGTAATCCTTCTTATGTCCTCATCGTAGCCTCCACAATTCTAGAGAAGAATATTTTAAATGATTTCATGATTTTTATTGATCCACTTGATCATAAAATATTACTTAAGCATTATTAATATCTTAATGATATTATAACTGATTTATCTTAAGTTTGTCATATTGGTCATCTTATCTTAATGATATTTTCTTTGCTAATTGATACCCCTTCCACACCCCCCCCCCCCCCCCCCCCCCCCCCCCCCCCTAAATTACGATCAAGAAAATCATTTTAAATTGATGAAAAATAGAAATGGAATCATTCACACTAGGCCAAACACCGTGATTTTTTTTTTACCTTTTTATTGTTTTTTTCATAAAAAAACTATGATATATTTTGCAATTTCTCTCTTATTTATATTTGAGTGGATCTTCATTAGTCACGGAACCATATAAACTTTTGCCCCCCCCGCTCCCCCCCCCCCCCCCCCCCCCCCCCCTAAAAAATTCTTTTGACCTAACTTGCCCTAAAAATTTATTTTTGGCCCCCCTTAAAATTTTTTTGTAATATATAGATATATAATATTATTTTTTTAATATTTAATTATTTTTTTGATGTTTTTGCCCCCCTCAAAATTGAAGCTGGCTCTGCCCCTAATCTTCATATAAATACTAAAATAACAAATTCTCTGACCTTATTGCCATAATTGAGTTGACATCAAGATATTTTTACACAATTTTGTCTCCCATCATATTACATAATTAAAATCTCCCATCATATTACATAATTAAAATGGTAACTATCTATAGTTTTTGTTTATTAAAACAACAACATAGTTATAATCAAAATGTGCTTCCACAATACTCAACAATAAAGGATTCACTAATTAGGAAAACTTTTTAATAATTTCTAAAATAATTTTATAGTACAAAAAATTTTAGTTCAATAATTTTTTATACTAAAAATTTATTTTAGAAACCCGTAAGAAAGCTACACAATATTCTTATACAAAGATTCCCAAATCTAGATAGAATCAGCATAAGTCTGGACTCTTTGATATTGATATGTTGTTGTAAGTAGAGAAAAATTAGCAATTAATTCACCTCCAAATGTTCAATTCAAGACTAAGATATTAAGTTTTCTTATGCAAAATTTAATTTTATGTGCTAAATTTATTTCTAACCAATTTTGAAAATTTATTTATGATGATTTAGATATTTTGGCTATGTTTGATAAAGTTTTCTTACTACTTTGTAAAACTACGGTAAAGAAAGTAATATTTTAAATTTTTTTGTAGAAAGCAGTTTTTTAGTACAATTTTATTTTTTTGAAAATAATGAATAAATAGTTATTAAATAGAAATTATAATTACGGTTTGAAAAGCAAAGCAAAATTGTTTCAAAAAAAAATTTACTGTTTTGTTTTTTAGATTGCAACCATAATTTTTCTACATACATCATCATCAAGCCTTTATCCCACTACGTGGGGTCGGCTACATGAATCCTTTTTCTCCATTGTGTCATATTAAAATTCAAATTCTCGTTTAAATCTAATAAAGAAAGGTCATTCCTAATATTTTCTAACCAAGTCTTTTAGGTATACCCCTACCTTTCTTAACATAAGTCAAATCTAATACCTCTACTCTCCTAACCGGGTCATCGCAAGGCCGCCGTTTTATGTGACCAAACCATCTAAGGCGACTTTCTCTAATCTTATCTTCTACTGGAGCTACTCCAACCTTTTCACGTATATACTCATTTCGTATCCTATCTCTAAGGGTAAAGCCACTCATCCACCTGAGCATCCTCATCTCTGCTACACTTAACTTAGTATTGTGCTTCTCTTTTACTGGCCAACATTCGGCACCATAAAGCATTGCAGGTCTCACTACCATCCTATAGAATTTTCCCTTAAGTTTGAGGGGTACATTTCTATCACATAACAAGCCCGATGCATTCCTCCACTTCAACCATCCAACTTGAATTCTGCTGATAATATCCCCATCTATTTCACAATCACTCTAAATAATAGATCAAAGATATCTAAAACGTGTACTCTTATTAATGACTTGATCGCCCAAAGTCAAAATCCCCTCACTAGGTCTATTACTACTAAAATTACACTCCATATATTCTGTTTTAGATCTACTCAAGCGAAAACCTTTAGACTCTAAGGTTGACCTCCATAATTCAAGTTTACCTTCAACTCCCTCTCTAGTCTTATCAACAAGAAGAATATCATCAGCAAAAAGCATACACCAAGGTACATCCTCTTGTAAATGTCTAGTGAGAACATCCATGACTAAAGCAAAAAGATATGGGCTTAAGGCTGATCCTTGATGTAACCCAACCGAAATAGGGAAAAACTTGATCAATCCACCTTGTGTTTGAACACAAGTAATAGCTCCTACATACATATCTTTAATGATTTGAATATAAGCATTATTGACTCCTTTCTTTTCAAGAACTCTCCATAGCACTTCTCTTGGAACTTTATCATATGCTAAATCAATAAATATCATATGTAGATCCTCCTTATTTTCTCTATATTTCTCCATCAAACCTCTTAATAAATGTATGGCTTCCATTGTCGACCTACCCGGCATGAATCCAAATTGATTTTGAGAAACATTAGTATCACGCCACAACCTATGCTCCATAACTCGCTCCCATAGTTTTAAAGTATGACACATTAACTTAATACCTCTATAATTCGCACAATCTTGTGCATCACCTTTATTCTTAAAAATATGAATTAACACACTCATTCTCCACTCATATGACATCTTTTTAGTTTTCAAAATAGTATTAAAAAGTTTAGTAAGCCATGAAATTCCTTCATCTCCTAAGCATTTACACACCTCTATTGGAATATCATCAGGTCCAACAGCTTTTCCACCCTTCATTTTCTTTAAAGCCTCTCTAACTTCAGTTTTACTAATACGCCGATAAAAACATAAATCTTTATTTTCATTTAGGGTGTTAAGGTCACTATAGTCAATCTTATTTTCACAATCTTAATTAAAAAGTTTAGCAAAATATCTCATCCATCTTTGTTGAATATCATCTTCTAAGAAAAGTATTTTTTGATCTTCATCTTTAATACACTTCACTTGAACTAAATCCTTACTACTCCTATCTCTTTGTTTGGCTAACTTATACATATATCTTTCTCCTACTTTAGTATCTAATCTAATATATAAATCACTAAAAGATAATGTCTTTGCATCGCATATTGCTTTCTTAGCATCCTTACGAGCCACTTTATATATTTCCCAATTATCAGAATTTTTAAAATTAAACCAATTTTTATAACAAAGCTTCTTATTTTTAATTTTTTCTTGCACATTAGGATTCCACCACCAACTATTTTTACTATTAGGAGATTTTCCCTTTGATACTCCAAGGACATCTTTTGCAATATTTTTAATATCACTAGCTACTTTTTCCCACATAATATTAGCATCCTCATGCACAGACAAAATCTTAAGATCTAAAATCTTATTTCCAAAAATATTTTTGTTAATATTCTTTAAATGCCCCCATTTAATCCTAGAAAATTGTTTTACTTTCTTTATTATTTTATGCCCATTTATCTTAAAGTCCAAAACTAATAATCGATGTTTGGTACAATCTTTGCAATCTAAACGATTTAATTTTCTAATAAGAAAATAGTCAATCTGGGTTGTACTATATCCATTTTTATAAGTGATGAGATGCTCATTCCTTTTCTTAAATAAGGTATTAGCAATTAAAAAATCATAAGCTAAATAAAAATTCAATATGGTCTTGCCACCTTCATTCATCGTTCCAAATCCATGGTCACCATGAATGCTTTTAAAATCATTTACCTCTCTACCAATATGTCCATTTAAATCTCCTCCAATAAAAACTCTTTCTTCAATAGGTATATTTTGTATTAATTCTTTTAAGTCATTTCAAAAATTTAATTTAGAACTCATATCCAAACCTACTTGAGGAGCATAAGCACTTATAATATTAACAATATTATCTTCAACAACAATCTTTAAAGCTATAATTCTATCTCCAATCATATTAATTTTTATAACACTATCCTTTAAACTCTTATCTATAATAACACCTACAGCATTTCTAGTACAACTCCTACCCGAATACCAAAGTTTAAATCATAAACTATCAATTTCCTTAGTCTTATCTCCAACTCATTTAGTTTCCTGAATGCACAAAATATTTAACTTCCTATGAATCATAATATCTATTAATTCCATTAATTTTCCTGTATGGGAACCTATATTTCAAGTTCATATTCTAATTTTAGTTTCATGGACTAGCTTCTTTGCCCACATCCGTCCTTGATGTGGGAACCATTGCTTATTTAACACTGCACCCGGGCGCCGGTGCAGCGGACCTTGCACACTTGTCACTGTATTCAGGCCATATAGCGCGTCGCTTCCAGGGGACGCCCTAGCATTAACACAATTTCTTAAAGGATTCATGTCATTATTGTTCGACAAGTTTTACGCTGGCTGTCGACTACCTAACGCAACCCTCCACATTTCTCATCCAGGACTTGGGACCTGGCAACGACAGTGTTCATAACTTTTCTACAGTAGCTTTAAAAAAATTATTTTAATTTTATAAACACATTAATAAAAAGTTACAGCTTTCCTAAACGGGCCTTTAATTTATTATATTTTGAATTTATCTTGAAATAATTACTTAGTTTCTGCAGCAAGCAGGATGTGCTATTTCCAGCCTTGAATTTGTCTAGCCCAACCGGGTCAAGAGTTTTTGATGTGAAGCCGGCTATTTTTACTCTTTCTAATAAATTTATTTTATTTTTATTTTGGCCGGATTGGATCGGGTCAGAAATTTGATTTTTTTTAACCCGACCCGACCCAAACGGACCCGGTGATTTTTTTACCCGTTGGATCAAATGTTGATGACGATGAAGACCATTTTCAGTTATGCAATCAGTTGCATAAATATTCGTGCAAATTTATTAAAAAAAAAAAAAAAGTTCTTGGTTGGTTAATACATATTCAATATATGATCGATATTAAAGTTGATTTTACAAAATTTTAATATTCTAAATTAAAAATAATTATTATTTTTAATAATTAAACTTTTTAATAATATAATTAAATTATTAGATAGATATAACTAAACTATTAAACATTCAAAATACAATTATAATTTTGTTTTTTTTTTTATAATTGATGTATTTGTGAATTTTTAATAGCTTAATTGTATCTGTCTAAGAATTTGATTAAATTATATGATAATTTAATTATACTAAAAATAACAGTTATTGTCTGAAATAGCCCTATCATAATATATAAAAAACTATTTATCTCATTATTAAAAATAAGGGCTAAGTGTAAATATTATAAAATATTATTATTTTTTCTTAATTTGAAAATTTGATTAAATAATAATAATAATAATAATGAGCACTCATTTATAAGGTCGCCATATGGTGATTTCATCATTTCATGTCATGTAATATTTTCTTCAAATAAGAACAATTTTTTTGTTTATTATCTACAAAATTGGGATTTATTTATTATTTTTTGGATTATAAAATGAGGGCCGGGTAATTTTTGATATTTTATTTTATTTTTTTAAATAAAAAAGGTCTGAAAGCAATTAGAAATGAATGAAATTAAATAAATAATCTTAATCTTCTAAAATATATGTGATGGGCATTTCTTGAAAGCTGTCATATGGCAAATTTTATGCACGCTTAAGCAGCTATTTGATTTATTGAAAAAGAAATACAAAATAAAAGAAATTTATTTTGTTTGAAATGTTTGAAGTTGTTCGAACGGGTATAGAAGGAATGCAACTGAATTTTTTTTATTTGGTTTATAGTAAAATGATGGATGTGGTCGACTAAGATCATTCACAATCGAACGACATACATGTGATTTCCGTCCGCTAAACGATCTAATCGAACCCCTTTTTGGCTGTTATTCCCAGCGAGTTAACAGTACGACGTCAATATTGGCGTATCACTATTCACATCGCTATTTTTTATGTGTTCGGTATTTGCCGAAAAAGCGCATGAAAGAGAAGAAAGACGGTTACCTTTGGCAGCACAATGAAGAAGCGAGCGAAATGGAGTTAGATTGGAGACGTATTACTGCATTTTGAAGTTTTGTTGTATTTTGGAGTGGAAAGTGGGTTTTCGGTTGGAGATGCCCCAAGGGTGGAACCAACCTTGATTTTGAGCGTGGACAAAATAATATTATGATATGCATAATTTTATATATGAAATTAAAAAAAAAATTATATTTTTTCTTAGAATATAGTTCCACCCCTGTGGCTGACAGTGATGATGGACGTTCCTGGCAGGCGGCGGTGATGGTAGGTCATTTAGGCTTCGTTTGAGACAACATTTTTACTGCTCCTTAAAGTAACTTTTGGTACAAAAATTTTAGCCGTCCCGAACGAAGTCTTAGTTATGTTCCATGCAATACGTATAATATAAATTTTTTGAAAAATAGAGTAGAGTTCCATATTGGAACAGCAACTGTGCAACTGCATCTCAGAGCCATTTGGAGCAGCTGTAACTGAATGCAATTAGATTCTGCTTAATTAGATCCTCTTCTTGGAGTCGGTCTTAGTTTTCCATACTGACATTTTGGTTCATAATATTAAAATTTTGTCTCAACTATCTGACAATAATTTATGCTGTATAATATATATATATATATATATATATATATATATATATTGTTGGATCAATTGATCTGGTCCTTCCATTTTGTTTGATCAGTTCCATCTCTCTCTCAACTGATACTCTGATAAGAGCAGAGAGCCAATTAAATAATCTGACCAGGCTTGAATTTTAATGGGATAATAAAAAAAAAGATTTAATAAGATAATTCTAAAGACCAAATGCTGCATGATAATTTCAAACAAAAAATAAAAATGATTAGAGGTTTAAGTTTGAGCAACCTTTAGTTTGAATTTATGCTTGACTAATTAATAAATTTCGATCGAGCTCGAACTAAATTCTACGAGTTTTGATTTAACAGCCTGCTTTTTTATAATGAAAAGGGTGAAAATGATTATGATTTAAATAATTATTATAATAAAATTATAACTATAATGATAAATTAAAAGATAAATTATAATGAATCAATAATATAAGAAAGTGAGAAATAAATTTTTAAAATTTAAATAGCTTTGTATTTGAAATCCTAGATTCTAATATAAGTGTATTTTAAAATACTATTTTTTAAATGAGTAATTCATGACTAGCTCTAAATTAAGTTGTTAGCACATCGAGCCTCGCTATGTTTATTTATCAAGTCATGTTCAAAAGATTGAACTGACAACAAACATAAGCACGCAACTCTCTTTGATCTGTTGGTTGAGAGCTTTAGTTACTAACTAAGGCTTGGTTTGGTTGGACGTAATTAGTGCCGTTTACATTCTGAAATGTGAAAAAAGATGCCGGTTGTTGTTTGGATGCATACCTTTTACAAAACTGTATTTTTCAAACCTCTATTACCGTACCGATTTGCGAAGCTTTTTATTTTTTCTTCACCGTTGGTAAAAGACAGTTTTAGAACCACCATTTCTCAACAAAACTCGAGGGCTAAGAGGTCTTAGGTTCGAATACGTGATATGTACGTCAGTTTGTCATAATTGATTTAAATATCAAAGGAATAGAATTTTATGCAGGTTCTCACACAAAAACGATTAGCATGATAAAGCTATACCAATATGCCATACAAGACTTAAGAAATAGAGAAAAAAAAAATGTTGGTCCTCCCTCAATTACAGATATATACATAACATATACAGTAACAAAAGAAGTTCTATGGTCCTTACCTTGTTTGCTTGGAATCAACCTGCAGCTTCATAGACATGTAAAGCAAAGTAAGAACTGCACCCTGAGGAATAGGAGCAAATCTGGTTATGTTAGCCCCAACCCACATTGCCATCACCACCAAAGCAACAATGCTGCTGCTACTCTTCCCACAGAGCCAGCTTGCAAAATATATGCATAATGTGAGTAAGATACCTGCCCTGCCTCCCAAAAGCCAAGCTACCACATAGCCCATCTTATAACCAGCATCCAATTGCTTGTCGAGCAAAGCGGATATTCCACAGAGCGTAAGCGACGCTCGACAACCGACGGTCTGCATGAAGAAGAGAACGAAAAAGGCGAACCGGAGAACTTCGGCGAAGGGTTCTCTTTCGTAGGAACTCGTCTCTTGGTATGTTTCAGTTTGATAGCTCCAAGAAGGTTCATTGTTCTTCTGCCTTTTGTTCTGCATATGCTTCCTGAGTTCTTCCCATTTGTAGATCCTTCTCTTGTCATGGTTGGGATGAAGGGTCCAAGTTCTCCTTGATTGGTCAGTGGCACCTGGGAACTCGTATGTCAAGTTATACCTTGCTCGCTCGACTTCATCGGATAGCACCTGATGTATGAATGATGGTTAGGCTTTGTTTGATATAGCTTTTTGTGGCCTGGTTCTAGTTTTTGAAAAACATAAATAGTTTTAAGGTGTTTGGTGTGAAAATTATGAGAAAAAGCTCAGTGCATGAAAGCTAAAATATTAGCTTTCAGTTTTTATGAAGCAGTAGTTATGGTAGTTTTTGAGAAAAGCACTTATTTAGACAAAGGAGAAAAAGGATTCATGTAGTCAACCCCATATAGTGGGATAAAGACTTGATGTTGTTGTTGTTTCTTAGCAATTAATTAAATAATTAACTTTATTTTAGATTAATTACAGTTAAGATATAATATTATAATTATATGGAATATATAATATATTCATCTCTATCATTCTATCAACTCATATAATGTGCAAGTCTTTTTACAAGATTGTAATATGATTATATGAAACTATCATTTGCTTTAATCGACAACAAAATAAAGTATAATACTATGTAACACAACACAACACAACACAAAAAGAAAGAAAACAAAAATTATAAAGCCGTACTTTGCAGGGATCAATGGCTTCTATTTTAGTTCCTTTTTAAGTATGCAAAGCTTCAAGTCTCATGAGGAAGAGCTCCTAGAAATACACCCATAGTAGTGAAACATAACATCAGTATATGAGTTGAAGCTCCATAACATCAGGGCATGTGTTGAAGCTCATGAATCACCATAATTAATAGTTTCTACATTCAACATGCACATGCAAGCACATCTATCTAGCCATTTAATTTGTATAACATTCATTTACTTTCTATAAAAAATATGTACAAAATTTTAATAGTTATCATTCATGCCAATATGAAAAATCATTGAATATGAGATATAAAAACTTGATTTAACTTGCGACAGTAACTAAATAAGTATGAATAATCTCCTTCAATACATTTAATTTAAGAGAAAACAAAATTATTATTGTAATTAAAAAGACATGACTCATGAGTACTCACCTTGATTTAAATAGCTTTTACTCTTTTTGTCCTTGTTCTTGACTTTAATAAAATGACGCCAATAATAATACATGATTTTCATATGGTTATTTTAACTTATAAATCTAATCATATATCTCTCTAATTAATTATTAAATATACTTAATAATTCTTCTTATTTTTTAATAATAGAATTTGTTCTCTCCACTTTATTAATCATAATTTAATTAATTTTTAAAATAAATGTTCTATATTTAATAAATTTTCCATTTAAGTAATAAAATATACTCTCATTTTTCTATATAAATTATTGTTAACTCTTAACTATGTTTTTAAATATAATTTATATCATAAATTTAATTTATTACAATTTCCTATACTCAATAAATTTCAACTTAAAATAAATTATAATTATCCTTTTATTAAAACTCTAATAATATTATATATACATATATCTATTAAACATATTAAAATTCTATTTTTAAAATATTTAATTTTCTTAATAATATAAAATAAAAGAAAAAAAATATTACCTCTCGCTCGATGTCCTCTGCCTGCCTTGCTCACTCAATCTCCCCAAAACACGACTCTTCTCTCTCTCTCAATCATTCGCGCGTTCGCCGCTTAAACTTTCTCGTACTCACTCCTCCCTCTCTTCTCTAATTTATAGAGATGAAGCCAACGATGTGCCAAACGACGGAATCAACCCAACCCTTTAACTTCCATGACAACAAAAGACAAGAGTGAGCTCTTCGCCTTCTGCTTCATGTGATCTAGACCACTTGGCTTCTGCAAACCCAAACATCTTCATCTTCCTCATCTCCTTCGGCTTCCTCAACTCCTTCAGCTTCCAAGCGACACAAAGCCACACACGCGCTTCGTATTCGACAAAAATTCTTTCAACTTCTAGTAATGAAAACCCTTTCCTTTTGTTTGTATTCTCCCTATGTCTGCTGCAGCCTAAGTGGCTGAAGCTTTGCATTCAATTCATCTTCAAACAATTTAAACTGAGCTCTTTCGTCTCCGCGGCGAAACCCTAGGTACGAGATATTACATAATGTATGACACATTAACTTAATTCATACGAACCTTCTTGTTCATCACCTTTTTTAAAAAAAATGGGAACTAACACTCCTCTAATCTTCTGACATTTTCTTAGTCATCAAAATAATATTAAAAAATTCCGTAAGTCTTGAAATTATTTCTATCTCCTAAATATTTCCACATCTATATTAGAATATTATCAAGTCCAACAACTTTCCTACACTTTTTTTTTTTTTTTGTATCTCTAATTTTGACTTTACTAATACGACCATAAAAAACAAAAATCTTTATTTTCATTTAGAATATTAAGATCACTACAATGAATTGAATTCTAACTTGATTTTTTTGCTTGATTGAAATAAGCTAAATGACAAAGCTTTCTGCTTGTTTTGCCTCCCTTTCCTTACGTATTAGTAATGCTTCTATTACCTTTGAAAGCTCAAAGAATCGTCAAGAGAAAGATATTGGTGATCAATTTTGAGATAAAAGGACCGGTCAACACAAATGGATGTTAAAATAATTTCATATGGTAATTCGTCCATGAAAGGAAGAAAAACGCAGAAATACTGTCTTTGCATAAGGTTTAAAAAAAAACCTAAATTATATCATGCTGATAAGAAATGTCACTATAAAGCAATAGCTTGGAGAATTAGTTTTGGACAAAGGGATGGTTTTGACTGCCTAATGTGTTTGTAAGAAAGAAAAAACCAAGACATAAACAAAAATATAAATAAGAATACCTTTTAGTCAAAGCCTACATTCAAAATATTATTTCGAATAATCCATTGAATCCAGATAATAAAGAGATAAAAAGTACAATACCTCATACGCCGAGCGAATTTTCTTGAAAATTTCACTGGCCTGCTGATCCCGGCTAACATCTGGGTGATGCTGCAGAGGACCAATATCGAATAGAAGATGATTCAAGGCATGGCATTAGCGTAAAAAAGAACAATAAAAAAAAAATCATGGATCACATCATATTAATGACCACAAAAGGAAGGGGGAAGTGGGGGATTGTGATTAACTGAACATGTCTATTAAGCCAACAGCAGCTGATGCAAGTCATGAAGAAGATAACAAGATTTCTCATGTTGGCAAGATAAGAAAATCCTTTCAAGATTCCTTTAAAATGTTGCCAATAAATCTCATTTCACCCAAAAAAGGTGTATTAGATTCACCAAGCAACTCTTAACTTTCATCTCATAGAAACAAGCCATCCATCATTACGACTCTTGATGAAGTTCATGTAAGGGTCAATCAATAATAAAATGTGAATTGAATCATGTAGGCCGCAGGTTTTGCTGGTGTTGAAGAAGACTATTTTCATATAGCATTCGCAACTATAAAGTTGGAAATAAGGGAAATCATTTTAATACACGGATTGAGTTCATCTAAGGTTGATTCCTTCATAAAATAACCTATTTTAAGTTTCATGGAAGCACAATAATAAATGGTCAACTAACCCAACTGTAAAACCCATCCATAAGATAATCAACCACAGAAAGGTTATTTTCAAGTGAGCGAGTCATAGTTGAGTCATTTTTATTGTGCTAGCAAGTTGCAACGTGTCATAAAAAGGTTAAAAACCTGTCATAATCAGGTTGTCATGTTGTATTTAGGTTGGATTGAGCTTCCTAAAAGAGTCCTAGTCTATTAAATAATGCATACACCAACAAATGCGCACATATACTTGTATCTGCAAATGTAATGAAATGTAATTTGAGCATTCTATCAAATGGATAATGTCGATCCAACTTTTCACCTTCTCCAAAAGAAAAAATAAGAAGAAAAATAGGGGATTTTATATTTTTTCTTCCAAAGAAAACTTGGTATAGTTACTCTTGAACCAAGAGATTTTTGCTTTACCTTTGAATTGTTTATACATGGTGCATGTTACATATTTTGCAGCAAAGTAAAAAATTGTATGAAATAAAGTTTTGCACATACACAAAAAGAAACTCATAAGAGGTGTAAGAGTTTTATATGAAAATCAAAAAAAGAGAAAAATCATAATGATGTGATACATGCTTGGAGTTACATAAGATTATCAAGAGAATTTAATAGAAATTTAACCATTATAAAGTCGTGCGTCAATTCAAAGTAAGTTAAAGGAATTCGCGGTCTTCCACTTGCTTAGGCAAAGAATTGCCTGAAGATTAACCAAGACGCTCTCAATCAAATACAAAGGTAAAATAATGTAAAAGCTTATAACACAAATCCGAAATTCAATAATGAGGTGTTCACCTTGAGGATCTACTCTCTTCCCTACGGATCTAGGCTGAGCGGAGGAAGATCTTCCACACTAGAAATGAAGTTACCGCTAGGACGGACGAGCTGAGGAACGTCGTTGTTGGGAAGATAGTCAGAGGTGGAGGTGGCACGTATCGTCCGGTGAGGGACCACGGGGTTCGTGGTCGTGGTGAGGGACCACGGGGTTCGTGGTCGTTGAAATTCAATGGTCCCGACAAGACAATACACAATACGGTTGATGTAGCGTTCGACGGTGACGTCGTATTCCCAGTCCAGTTCGTAGAAGGGGGAGAGGAATATATCGATCTCTCCTTGTTCGTTGTAAGCAAAGCCGTGATCAACTTCCGGATCCGCCATGCATTCTTGCCGAGTGATGAGGAAGTCCCAATGGGAAGATGAGGGATTGGGAGTGGCGGCTTGGAAGGAGGAGAGTGTGAGTCGGCGGGAGGGCTTGGATTGGTCGGCTAGGATGGAAGACCCAAAGGTAATGCAGAAAATCTAAAATTCTTTCAGATTTTAGTGGTTTGGGGAGGGAGTTAATTTGAAAAGTCAAACTAATCCAAAAGGGGAGGGGCAGTAATGGGAGAGGGATTTGGGGCTGATTTTGTGGGGAATTGGAATTAATTTGGGAGAGAGAAGGAGCCCATGAAGGGACCGGCCAAAATAGAGAAGAGTGGAGGGGAATAAGATTTAATTAAGTGGGGGCCCACATGTTTAATTAAAAGATTTGAATAAAATCTGTAGTAATTTCAGATTTTAACAAAAAGGAAAGTTTCCTTACTTGAGTGTAAACAATAGGCAACGTTTTGAATTTCAAATTGGAATTGAAATTCAATTATGACGATTGTCTAAATTCTAGGATTTATTTTAGGAAAGTAATCAATACCTCATGAGAAATTTGAATTTCAAATACAAGACCCAAGAGGGGCCGGCGGCAAGGTGGGATGGCTGCAAGGGGGTCGGCGGGTGGGGCTCTTGGCCGGCGGTGTGGTTTCAGTCGGTGGCTAGGCTGGGAGGGGCGGCGGGATGGGTTTGGTGGAGAGAACTGTGGGGAGGAAAACAAGGGGAGAGGGTCACGGATCTTGGGAGGAGGAAAAGGAAATTTAAAACCCACAAACCTCAAATCTTCATCCGCAAGAACTCACAAAGAGATCTACAACACTACCTCCTCAAGAACTCACAAAGAGATCTAGAGGAAGCACCACGAACTCACAAAGAGATCAATAAGGGAAAATTTTCATTCATCAACTAACTCAATACATAAGAAGATGACCATATATATAGGCCTCAGAATGACAGATAAAACAAAAGACTAGAATGCCCCTTGGGCTACAATAGCGACCAACTACCCATGAGGCAAAAACGGAAAACTGAAATAAAATGATTAATACATAAAATGCTAATACAGAAAATGCATCAAAAGTAAAGACTCTCCATCATGGCCATCGATCTCCTGTGTCGCCTCTGATAAATGCGTCGAAACCTCTTGTCGATGTCCCCATCATATAAGGTCTACTCTAGTTGAAATAATAAATCATGTAAGACTAAAAAATTTTGGTCTTTCCCCTAATTGTGTAAGTGATGATTAAAAAGAACTTAACATTGACTTTTGTTCAACAAAATTCAATCCATCAATGATCTTCTACCTAATGAAATCAAAATTAAGCATAGGCTCAAGATATCTCATCCACCTAGCATGATGCATAATATGTAATGAACCATGTTTTTTATTCTATTCATTTCATTGTGTTTTGACTGGTAGCTTCAAAAGGTAAAAATGAAATTGATTATTGAGGACAATCGGATGAACAAATCATTACAAGCTCAATTCCAACCTGATCTATAAATTGATGCGCTCGAAATGATGGCATGGTTATGTTGATCTTAGCTCTCAATGAGTCCAAGACAAAAACATTTGCAAGGATCACACTATCACTTGATCCTTTTGAGAATTTACCTAAGTTTGATTAGTCTTGAAGCATAACATGAGATTTGGGCTAAATCCTTAATCACTCATAAGAATGAAGGTAAAACATAAGATTATAAAAATATTATCAATATATCAAATGAAATACACTCCTATTATGTGTGTGACTACAAAGACTTGGGCTCAACGAAATTCAATCCATCATTGATCTTCTACTGAATGAAATCATTAGTAAGTGTAGGCTCAAGATATCTCATCCACCTAACATGATGCATAATATATGCTTATATAGTGAGCATATTTTTTTATTCTATTTTATTTTATTTTAAATTTTAATCCTTTTATGGGGAACTTACGGTTTTAGATGTTTCAATAAAAAAGTTTAATCCATCATTGCTTCTACCCCTCTTCCTTAAGCTAAAAGCATCTTTTTCGTTGTTTATTTCTTTTATTTCCTCTCTATTATTAGGTTAAAAAGAAGTTTCTTCTCTATTTTTAGGATATAAAAGAAGGGTGGTTTCAAAACTTAAAAGAGCCCACAAAAAACCAATAGAAGCAGCATTGACGAATCCAGCACTCCACGATGATGAAGTACTCTTCTCTAAGAGGAGAAACAAATCTCGTCTTCTCAAGCTTTTCTTTTCTACCACTCGATATTTTTTTTCGTAACAATATGTTCTACAAATATTCCATTTCCTTACTAGACAAGTTTTACATTAATAATTATAACAATCATGGCATTTATATTTGATAAGCATCAACAAACCCCGCGCGAATGCCTGAATTGTTGATCATTGACGTAAATTAGTACTCAGAAAAAAGATTTGTGGAAGGAGACGGCACCTCTCTAGCAAGCAACCGATACGCGCGCTTGACTTCAGCTGCGGTGGCATTCCTTCGGATTCCAAGAACAGCGTAGTGGTCCTGATCGGCTCCTCCATTCGCCGCGGAGGCCGCCGCAGTTACTCGCCCAGCACCGCCGCCGAGACGGTCGCGGCCGAAGCCGATCCAAGATAAGTAGAGGGGTCTTCTCGCCGGAAGAGGTAGTAAGAGGAAGCTGAGGCTAAGGGCTCCGCCGCCATCGGAGGAGCCCCGGCGAATGAGGCTGCACGTCTGCATCTCTTTGCCTAGCGAAACCAGTGGCACCAGGACAAAAGAAGTATTAAAGAAGCAGAGAAAAAGAAAATCTCAAAATCCATAATTAAAAGTATAATTTTTTATTATTTTTTTTAGTTATAAAATTAAACCCTGATAAGTTTTTTATTATTATTATTATTTTTTCTTTTTAAATATTATAATATATAAATATATATATATTATATATATATATATATATATATATATATCATTATAATTTTTCAATCATGTATACAAGAAAAATATATTTAATTTAAAGAATTAATAATAATAACATTTTTAATATTTGTTAAAATTTAGTGCTATATAATAAATATTTAATATTAAAAAATAGATAGGTAAATATATAAAAAATGTGTGGTATATATGTAAATCCCCCATAAATTATAAGGGAGCAATGTAAGTGCAATTTTACTATTTGGTAATGTAAGAGAAATGTGGCGTTTTACTTCTCATTATATCTATTTAAATAAATATATATATCTAATATTTTTATTTAAATAAATATTTTCTAAATATTTTTTAGATCAATTCATATACACAAGAAGTTATCCCTCATGTATTTGTCAATGACATTGCACACTACTTATTTACAAGTTAATTTGCTTATTAATTTATTTTATTTAATATATATTGATTAATATTTTGATATTACATTGTAATTATAACATTCATAATAATATTTATTTTAATCGTTTAACCAAATCATATAAAGATTTCTTTTGTATACAAATTTAAGCATCATCAATTCATAATAACTAGTTCATAATGAAATATTTGTATAAAGCTCCCTTCTTTTGGGAAAAAACATACAATAATTGCAAATATTTACAAATAGGAAAATCACTGAGGTTTGAGCACCTTATAGTATTGTATATAACTCTGCTGCGACCTGCAGTTTAATAAGAAAATTTAATCTTCAGCACATAAGCAAGGTACCCTAATGAAAAAGCAGCTTTGCTGCTAGAGGTTCTCTGATAATGTTATGATTAGTCTGCTATATATTCCTGCACTTGAATCAAGAAGATTTCTTAGATACACATGAGCACAACTCTCACTTAGGCTTCGTTGGGGAAGGCTTTCTTACTGCTTCTTAAAGTGCCATCCAAAACAAAGCAGCCTTAAATTAATGTATATATCCACGTTTAACTAAGCATATATCTACTTTTGAAACAACTTTCAAACTGCTTTTTAAAATAACTTTCTAACACCAAAGCCTTAACTAGTGATCTTACCTACACAATCAGATTATAAATAAATTGGGTATCAATCAAATGTTGGGGTAGTAAATAAAACTGGATTAGGATTCAGATTACCATGTTAAGTGAATAACAAGGTTAAGGGAATAATTTATTACTAAGGCGATAAAAATCACAGAACAGGGTCAAATTTATTGAACTAATTAGGTTAATTAATTAAGAATTTATTGATTCAATATCATTTATTCCTTGATTAATTTATAATATAACTAATCCATAATCAAGCCATTATAGAACTAGTTAGTTCTTGACAATAGTAGGGTACTAAGAATTTCAGCGCTTAACTAGTCAATTTTCTAAGTAAAACAGATAGAAACAAACCTAATATCCAAAAAAAAAAAAAAACTAGAACTTCTAATAGAGGGATGACCGATGAGCACTCGTATGAAGAATACTTTTAGACTAAGGTTTCGTTTGGGACGGCTTTCTTACTACTTCTTAAAGCAGATTTATAATATTAAAATTTTAACTTTTGAACTAAAAAGCCACTTTAAGTAGTAAGAAAGTCATCACAAACAAAACCTAAGACATGCTTATCTACCAAAGAAGGTGAAAACAGAAATTTGATCCCAACAATTTTGTGATCAAACCATTTCAAAAAACAAAAATGAAATGGAAAAGAAATCCAAGGCCCCAACATTTAAATATTAAGTACACGTGATGATTAAATGCTGGGACCATATGCTAAAACTTTGAGAGCAATATCTTCTTTACCTGATATCAGTTTTCCTGTTCTCTACACAGGGGCTCGAGCAGCCTGGAGCATCTCGATAATAAGCGTCTTCACATCCCTGTGGAAAACCAAAATGATATTTGATTCAACTGGTCTTAATATTCCAAAAAATTAGCAGTACATAAGGGAAGTTGATTTGGCCAGGAGATCGAGGAAGCCTAATAGTTTCATATATTATTTCACTTTAGATTCTGTTAGGGGGAATAAGGCAGCAGGTTCGGTTCCCTTTGGGGCCCAGAAAACATTTAATTAAATATACTAGGAGAGGAAATAAGGAGGGAAATAAGAAAGTAAAGAATTATAATTTTGAAATAGAGAAAGAGAGGGGAATTAATTAAGGAAGGGGGCTGTTTTTAGGGGGGGATTAGAGAGTTTATTTAGGGCTGATTGTACGGTTTATTTTTCATGTTTTGTTTGGAGAGTTTGTTGTAGTTTTTTCTGGAGTTTTCTTGAGGGCTTCCTAGCCGCGTCTAGGTCAAGTGGGAGAAACAATCTACCTCTCTAATAGTATATAATTGTATATTGTTTTGATGTTGAAGTTTTAATAAAAAAAATCAGCTGTCGTTTCTCAATTTCTGCTGTTTTTAATATTTTTTCTTGCTGATTTTGTCTTCAAGGTGTATCATATTTCAATGATAATAAGTTGTGGTTTAAGAACGAGATTTCCTTATTCTTTAGAAACATATCATGGACGTATGTAGTGTCATTCAAGATCAAGAACAGGAAACATGAGGATAAGAAATCATATCCCAGAAAGGAATAGTGATAGAACAGAGGCTTGGCATAAAGAGTTTTAGAAGCTTATAAAAACTAGATTCTAACATCATGAATCAACTCAACAACCACAATAATAACAACAAGTCTTTATCCCACTATGTGGGATCGGCTACATGAATCAACTCATATGAAACTAAATTTAATTAGCAAAACTATTCATGCTGTTAAATTAGTCCATGCATTTAGTTTGCAAAAATATTTATGCTGAAGGACAAGTGATAGAGCTGAGGCTTGACATAAAGAGTATTTAGAAGCTTATACAAACTAGATTCTTACGAGATGAATCAACTCGCAAGAAGATGCAGCAGCCCCAACCAACAAGCAAATACAAAATATAGACAGAAAAAAATAAATATTGTTAAAGCTAGGAATTTAAGAAGAAAAGCCTTGCTTTATTGCATAAATTCTTCCCTATATATAGATCTATCCAAGATATTTAATAAGGAAACAAATAACTACATAATAATGAAATATAACTCTTCCAAAATCGGCTACCCATCTATGGAAGGTGTTTCAACGTGATTCATGAGATCTTCCCACGGATTGCTCTTTGTGACCGTCGGATCCTTTGCATGAGGAACGGCTGGATTCTAACACTCCCCCTCAAGCTGGTAATACATATATGTCATTCCCAGCTTGGTAATTAATCACACAAAGTAGAGTTATCAAGTTCCTTGGTGCACCATAGAGGCCTCTATTTTGGTCAAAACTTTGAGGGAAATTAGCTTTAGATATTGTGACAGCGGCAAATGATAGCGATGAAGACTATATCAAGCAGGGCAGCAATGAAGGTTGCATTTGTTATAGATAGGATAACAACCACAAGAGAAAGCCAGCAATGAAGGCGGTGATGGGAACCTATCCTCAAAATTCTGACAATGAAGGCCGGTGGTGGGAATTTTGTATTCCTTAGGTTTCCAACAATGAAGGTTGTATTGTGTTATAGTAGCAATAAAGGCTGATTTGATTATGTCAACAATAAAGGCTGATTTGCTTGTATCAGCAATAAAGGCAAATTTGGTTATATCAGCAATAAAGGCTGATAGTGGGAACTTTGTACAATTCTTCCAGGTGGTCCAGTCCAGCTCTCTCATTAGCACGTCCAATCGTCTTCCCCGATTTCTGGTCCTATGATTGCAAGTGAAGAGGATGCATTTGGTTTTTCAAGAGATATCAGGAATCGTCTCAATTTATCAATATCTTATTTATTGAATTCTCTAAGACTGGACTGTGCTTCTGAGTTGGGTTGACTTGTTTCAGTTCTTTGATTCCACTCCTTACTGGAGGGTTTTCCAAGTATCTTTCAGCAATTTTCCTTTGTGTGTCTTGATTTATTGCAATAACTGCACCAATGTGAGTATTTGTCTTTCAATTTTGAGAAATATTTACCTTTTTCCTTCCATGATTCTTTGCTCATCACCATTGCTGAACTTTCAACGACCTTTGGTTCTAAAATCACTCCTCGTTGGCTTTCTTCCGCGCGGATGAGAGAAATGGTTTCATTGAGTGATGTCGTCTCCTCTTTGCCAAGGATCTGGACTCTAACTTTGTCAAATTTTGCATTTAGTCCTGCAAGAAAATCATAAACTCTATCTTTTTCAATAAAGTTCTTTAGGATCACAGCATCTTCCAAACATCTGGTTTCTATGCATCTATAGTGATCAAGTTCTTGCCACAGATTTTGTAGAAGGGTGGCATATTTTGTCACGGTCTTACTCTCCTGCTTTGTGCTTCCAACTTTGACTTTAATTTCAAAGATTTGAGCTGCATCTCGAGCTTTGGAGAATTTCTGTCTAGCAGCATCCCATATGTCCTTTGCAGTGGAAAGGAACATAAATGTATCGCTAATTTCTGGAGTCATGGAGTTCCACAACCATGACATAATCATGGAGTCTGCTTCATCCCACACTCCAAATTTAGGATATCCTTCTTTTGGTCCTCCTCCAAGGAGGTGGTGTACTTTCCCTTTCAAGTAAGTCTTCACAAATTGAGACCACTTTAGGTAGTTTTTCCCATTTAGACGATAGGAAGGTTGCATGCTTTGGAGGTCACCTCATCCTTGGTGCACCATCGACTCCTCCGTTTGGTCAATGCTCTGGGAGGAATTGATTTCTGACATTATGATAGTAATTGAGACTATCTGTATGACTTTTGGAAGCAATGAAGGCTTCCAAGATTTTTCTATTCAACAATAAAGGTCGATTTTATTTTTTTTGTGGAAAAAGAAAACAAATATTTCCCTGTTAATTGAACCAGGCCAAGTCGAGTCTTTAAAGGACTCGGGTTGGGTACCTAGGGCATGCACATTGTGCCTCTTCGATCGCAAACGCGCACGGTTCCGCCTTTCCAGCTGAAAGCGGGAGCCACGCACAGGCGGCGGGTGTTTGGTTGGCGGCGGCTTCGGCGTCAGTGCGGCTAGGGCGCGGGTCATTCTGCTCAGATCAGAAGCGGACTAGACGCAGCAAGAGCCTTGTGTCATCCTTCAGCATCGATTTCCGGTCGACTTCTTTGTGTCGACAGTGGATGAGGCAGTCGCAACAGGCTTCGCACGGTTTGGCTTCTCTTCTGATCCCTTCTTCCTCTTTCTTTTTCTCTTTCAGCTTCCGGCTTTGTCTTCCGATGGCTTCTTCTTCCTCCTGTCCTCCTTCGGCGATCTAGGATCTTTCTTCCACGGCAATAAAGGCGGTTGGCTCTGATACCATGTTAAAACTAGGAATTTGAGAAGAAAAGCCTTGCTTTATTGCATAAATTCTTCCCTATATATAGATCTATCCAAGATATTTAATAAGGAAACAAATAACTACATAATAATGAAATATAACTCTTCCAAAATTGGCTGCCCATCTATGGAAGGTGTTTCAATGTGATTCATGAGAGCTTCCCACGGATTGCTCTTTGTGACCGTCGGATCCTTTGCACAAGGAACGGTTGGATTCTAACATATATAAATAGGCAGCATTTCTGAGGACATCTTATTATTACCAACAAAAAGGGGGCAGAGGGCAGGGAATTAAAGAACTAGCTAAAAGCATAAAGCTGAAAATAGATCTAGGAGAAGCTCTAGGAATGAAATTGTTATTGAAACAGAAAGAATGGTGAAAGATTAAAGAAAAATAATATTAATTATCTCAACTGTCTTACTTTCTATCTTGTGCACGTCTAGGGAAAGGAATTCGTAACTTGTAAGTGCCTCCTTGATAACCAGCCTGGTATTAATAGCAATATAAAAAAAAAGTGTAATGTCAGCAAAAAACTAGGATAAATAAAGACAAGGGTGTTTAAATAGAGCTTTCATACATTACATTAGAGGAAACGTAATCAAATCTTGAAAATACATAAATTATTTTCAAAATATACGGGAAGCAGTAAATAAAATTAGCTGGCAAAAAAAGAGAAATTCAGTTATTATATAAATCTAGGAGAGGAGCAAAAGTTAAAGGTATAAGTTTAAATATGTTGTATTTGAAAGAACAAGATAAATGGGACCTCCACGATGACATGCAGTATTAAAAATTGGCCTTATACGTGACAGGCCAAAGCAAACATCAGTGTAACATACATAAATTACATATACAACTAAAAAAGGAAAAAAAATAAAAAAAGAAGAAACCCCAAAAGTTATGTCAATAAATTTCAACGAGAACCAACTATATAAAATATATATATATATATATATATATATAAACGAGAACCAACTATATGTTGGTAACATACATTTGCTAGCCCTCACACCAAAAGTTTATGCAACAATTTATATATCAATGGTCTGCGTAACACATCTAAAATTGCGAAGTACCTATAACAAACATGTTATATATTACAACCCGAAACAAGCAAAATTATAAAGTATAAGAGAGCAAGCACCACCTTAACGTTGAAACCAAGACTATCCACATCCAGAATGTAAGCAAAGTCCACCTGGAAATTATTTCTTCCAATCAGCTCTGGGGTAATTGATGAAAATTCCATGGATTTTCCAAGGCAAAAAACAAAATGTTTTTAAACAATTAAAAGGATTTGTCCTTCATGCACTACAAATGAAGACAAATCATGTATTGAATAGCCAAAATTGTTGCTCACTCTGAATAAGAATATTATATTGCTCTATTACGCTGCTGAAATTTCAATGCTGCTGATCCAAATATAGGTTTCAAGGATAAGAGTACAAGCAGAGTCCTAACAAATAACCAGATCAGTGAATGATGAAAAAATGTGGATCACACCTCGTTTTTAAAAACACACTATCAGGATTAAAAAAAAAATGAATTTATTCCTTCTATCTCAAATTCTTTCTATAAATAAAAATGATAAATGCTTGCCTTAATCGAGGTAGAGTGTTCTACAATAGCTTTTGTATCTTCAGAATGATCTTTATTCATGTGAGACTGCGATAAAATTATATAACTTAAAAGGCAAAAAAGATGCATATCAAATAAATCCATAAAAGGTTAACAAAATTAAGTTCATACAGATATGGGAACTGAAAACTGAGATATTGGATCAACTTTGGCAGCTCTGAACTCTTCAGCATTAAAGTCTGGCACAAATCAAAACAGCAGTCAATAAATAGCAATAACATGCATGGGTGAGATTGCAAAGGCTATCAAAAAGATATTTTGCACATATAGCTATGGGAAAATGTTAGACATCAGGGATTGGATCCAAAAATCAAATGCGAAACATGGGCTACAAATATGGTAGAACAACCCACAAATAAGAAGCCAGCCAAAGAAGAAAAAACACGTTTCACACATATAAATGAAAAATGGGTCCACATATGTAATAAAGCACTAGCCTAATCTTTCTTCTAAGTTTGGTTAGGTAGACCGGTTCTGTATTATAAATTTGGCCAATCTAAATATTATGAATACACCACTTATTGTAAGAAAAGGTATGGAATGAATAATATTTTGTTTCTCCCTTTTTAGTCTCTCTTCCTCCCTATCTTCTTCCCTAAGGAGTCTACACCTACTCAAAAGATGTCAAAGCCTTCTTGATGTAGATCAAAAAACTTAACAGAAAACAAGAGAATTCAAACTCCATGACGTTAACCAGGACCTTGCATTGAAATCCATGTGAGAAACATTAGAGCAATACCCAAAATCATTCAAGTAATGCGCATCCTCATGAAAGAATAAAACTTTTATCCATCTAGGTAATCATTTCATGACTTGTCAAACGGAGTGGTTACAACAGGCAATCTCAAGATTTACATTAAAGAATATAATCAACGAACACTGAAAATTAGGAAAAAGGATGTACCAATAAAACTTAAAAGCAACCAAACTATTGTTAAGGTTTGCCCGTTAGCAACTGCCTGGAGGAAGACGCGATAAACAACGAAGGCAAGTCTGAAATCCAATTTGCCTAGATAAAGGAACTTGCTCGCCAAGGAAATTAAAGACTTCTAAAATTGATTTTGCCAATGAATTACCTCTAGAGGGCTTTCAATTATGATAGCAAAAGTTATTGGGCATTGACATCAACCATCGATTTAACTTTTTTTAAGATATCAAGAAAAAATAAATTACAATGAGACATGATTAGAAGAAGATTTAAAATTTTGTGGGCTCTGAAAATTCGGCCCCAGCCTCCACCCGTTGCGCTTTCTTTTCTTTTTATTTTGGCGAGAGAGTTTTAACTGATAAGTTCCAAGGTAAATTTTGGAAGGCAGATGTGTTTGTAGATAAGACACTACCCAGAGATTTCGCCCTCATTTTGTGATGACTTTATGATCTGAGTTCTGGTTTCCTATAAGCGCAAGCCCCTATAGTTAATTACCCCTCCCGATCACGAGAGTGAACTTTCGATTAAGGCTAGTCGTCAATCAGATACGTAGAGATATGTGTTATATGGCATATAGTAGCAGCATAGGTTTAGGTATTTGGAGAATTGGATTTGGATTTGGGAATTTGCGTATATTTGATATTTAAAATAGGAAATTTCATCATCTTGCACTTAAAACGGATGGTGGGGGAATGGATGATAGACCCGATCAAGATCCCATGGTTCCGTCGTCCCGGGCCATCGTGGTCCCTGGTCTACTTAGATAGAGGAGGTAGTCGACCCAACCTGACAGAAGGATCCTTGTCGGCAGCCATGGGTTGCTTCGTCCAAGGGAATCTTATAGACCTGGGTTGAATGTTTGCTTAAGGGGACAAATTTGAATCCACCTTAGCTAACAAAGGGCTTTGTGCCCTATCAATCATATCCTATTGATTCATATCTCAAGGATTTAACGCCATTAAGGAGCGTATTGGCTCTGGCCATAACCGATATCTGTGGTGCCATTTGGCGGCAAAACCACTCGGTTCAGAGGGCCCCGGGTCATAACCGTTTACCTGCAGTGCCATTTGGCGACGAAACTGCCGGTTAGAGGACACGTACCACGTCCTTACTGGCAAGAGATTTTTGAGAATGGATCCTAGTGATATTTTCGACTAGGCATTTAGCTCTTTGTTAGCTGAGGTAAATTTTAATTTATCCACCCCGACAAACTGTTGCGGAGGGTGGATGGATTTTGCTTTAAGTTTTTGATAGATTTATTTTAATTTTAAATATTTTTGGGATTTTGAGATTTTTGTGGAGTTTTTGGGTTTTGAGTGGGATTATGGGAAGCATTTGAAAATATTTGGAAATCCCTCCGGTTGAGCTCTGCATTCAACACGGCCATCATAGGGGTGTTCGAAGTCATTTCTCTTTATGGATCGAACCTTGTCAACTCTGTCGGGCTGTCGACAGAGGATCGGATTTCGTAGGTTTTATGCCCTTGATAGTGAATTCTCATTGTTATAGGCATTGAAGGCCTAATATGAATGTATTAAGACAAATATGATGGTCACCACAACCGTATATTTGTTTGTTGGTTCAGCATCCCTAGACGTCACGTGTGTACCAATAACACGCTCGCCGGGGCCCATGCGGGTGTTTGGGAATTTCATTAATTTGACATACCCCTTTGTGTACCTATGTGTATACAAGCTACGGTGCACGTGTAGGGATATTTTGAAAATATTTTTAGACGTCTTATGTCTGCTTGTACGAATGTTGCAGATCCGGTGGCGTGACGTAGCAGCTTCTGAATAGAATTGTTCGCAGCTTCGTACAGGTAGACTGTCGTGCACTACTCGTTGCTTTCTGCAGGTGGATCGTAGTGCACTAACTAATCTCCTGCCTTGCATTTGATGTGTCGTCATTTGGTGTCTTTACATGTGGACAACATATTGGGCGTACTATAGGTCTTCTACAGCATCTTGTAATAGTTCCTATCCACTACAGTTCTATTATGTATTTGCCTTGTATATGACATATTGGATGTACGACAGTTCTTCCATAATGGCTTGTATATACTTTGCACTCAACGTATCTCATATGCTTCTGCTTGTAAACATCATGTGGTATTTATAAGGAGTATTCTATAACCCCTTACATATTTATACTCCATTACGTATCATTTGTCTTTTCTTATATAGGGCCGATGTGTTCGACTGATGTTGGACAATTGTTGATCATGGAGATATCATAGTGTCTTCGTCACAATAATTGGTGGATATATTGAATGTGTGAAGGACATGTTGTACATACATCTATGTCAGAAGAGATATTGTATGCACTGCAGATCTTTTATTCTTGCTTGTAAAAGACTGATATATTTGACTGATGCTGAGTGGTTATTGACTGCATGGATTATTTAGCACCCACTACACATTAATCGTCATCACTCATAAGTGGGCTTCTATATGAATGAGGACTCCTCTTCATTCATCTGTGAATGTTCACATTCATCATACACATCACTATGTTCATTTGTAGGAAACCCTATGCTACTTACTGTAAGCATATTTAGAACTCCTTCAGGTTTGCTTGTGGATGACATCTTGAACATGCAGCGGGTCTTTTACATGTCTTCTACTACTAGTAGACGACGGGTCTTTTATGTTTGTGTATGATTGATCAAATATTGTGGCTTGCTATTGAATTGCATTTGATTGTATGATCATTCACTTAAAGCACGGTCCCTTGTTGAAATTGTTTGAGTTCTTTGGGATCACCCCAAATTACAATCTTTAGTCATCATTCTTTCAAAGTCTTCTACATTTATTTGAGTCTCCTGAGTCAATCTGAAAGTATTTGTTTGTAATCAAATTGCCCAAATTAGAGTTCCTTGCGCTTAGCTTATTTGATTCAAGTTCAGGTTCTTGTTTTTTTTTTTGTTCTTCTCATTTGAGTTCATGTAGGTCTCATTCTTTGTTCAAATCCTTGTTGCATTTGAGCCCATTTCATATTCAAATTCATCATATGCTTAATGCCATTTGATTAGAGTCCATTTAAGTCCAAGATGAGTTCTTTGCATTTGAGATCAACTCGTTTGGACTTAGCTTGAATTCTCAATTTAGTTAAGTTCAAGTTAATTTCATTTAGTCTAAATCAAGTCCACAAGTCTGTCATCGCTTGTCCAAGTCTTTATTCAAGTCCTCGTAGTCTTGTTGAGTTCAAGTTCAAATGGCAAGTTGAAGTTCTATGTCCCTTGTAGTTCAACTCAAGTATTTGCTTGAGTTCAAATGCCCAAGATCATGTTCCTCTTCTCTTTTTCCTTTTAAATTTGAGTTCATATTATTTAGGTCAATTGAATCAAGTCCACAAGTCCAATTACAAGTCCTTCGCAGTTCAATCATGTCCATGTTCCAAATTACTCCAAGTCCTTGGATTTTCAATCCAAATTTCGACAGCCTCCCGACGTCTCCCCCGTTAAGGAGAAAAACACATAGAGGCCGCCTACCCGCCACGCCACCAAAGGCGTGCACGGTTGGTGCTTGTGAGACACCGCGACGGTTGTATTTATATTTTTTTTCTCCCACCACGCGCACCAAAGGCATGCTTGGGGTTTTAAAAAGTATTTTTTGAAAAAGCCATTTTTTGACATTTCCCCTCGCTCTGAGGTACTTATGAGTGACCCCGCCTTGCCGTAGGTGCCGCACCAGGGTCCCATCCCACCACGCGCACCAAAAGCGTGCTTGGGGCGATTTTCCAATTCGCCACGAACATTGAAACAGAGTTTTGAGTTTAGAAAATTTCATACCTTCGCGGAGTCGTCGTGGTTGACACGTGGATCGAGGGGTCACTCGCCTACCTCGTCGTAGGTGTCGCTCCGGGGTCCCATCCCACCACGCGCACCAAAGGCGTGCTTGGGGCGGTTATCCGGTCCGACACAAACGCCGAGGAAAGAGAGTGGAGGGGAGCATTTTTTTCTTAATTTCAATTAGTCATGACTATTTATAATTAATTATAACTAACTCTGATTAATAATAATTAACAATAATTAATTATAATAATTAATTACAATTAATATCAATTAATTATAGTTAATCAAAATTAAATATGATCAATAATAATTAGGCATGGTTAATAATAGTTAATAAATAATTTGATTAAATATAATTATTAATAATTATTAATAATTAATCATTATTTATAATAATTAATTATAAATAATTATAACTAATTATATCTAAACCCATCTATGAAATGATTTGAGCAGGATTTGAGCTGAATCCCGTCGGGTTCACCAGATCTGGCCGAATAAGCGCGCGTGAGGGAGAGAGTTACCTTCACAGAGAGCAGCTCCTGTCGCCTCCTCCGATTTAACAAGAAGGAATATCCTCGAATGGGTGAAGTCGGCGTCGGTCTGGAGGAAGGGGTCGGAAGAGAGGTCGAGCAGAGGGATTCGGTCAAGGGGGAGGAAGAAGGCAAGGTAAGGGTTCTCTCCTCCTCTCTCTCTCTCTCTCTCTCTCTCTCTCTCTCTCTCTCTCTCTCTCTCTCTCTCTCTCTCTCTCTCTCTCTCTGTTTCTGTTGGCCGAAGGGTTGAGGGAGGCGGAGATGTTTGTGAACAAAGGAGGTCGGGACGGAGGCGTTGAGGAAGGAGTCGGGAAGAGATCGTGGATAGAAGAGCAACCGAAAGCTTCGCTCGGGCTGCTATTTAACGACGCGAATGAACCTCCTCGAGCGGAGTTTGAGCAGGAATTGCGGGAAATCTGCTGGAGCAGCGCCGTTTGCAGCGAAATTTTGGCAGGGTATCGTGGATCTGACGAGTAAGGGCAGGTATGCGTTTCATTTCGTTTCTTTTTTGGGTATTATACAAAGGTCAACAAATGCCCCCCAATAAATGTGGTACGTGGCTAGAGCGAACTACGTTTGTTGTGAGCTGTTTGGCCTTGTGGATCTCTAGATATTTATTCTAGATGTCACACAAGGGATTTCATTTAGTGGATCTCCAAAAATCTATTTGGATGTCACACTACGATTTTTTTTTTAGTGGATCTCCAAATCTTTGCTTGGATGTCACACTGGTTTTTCATAGATCTCCAAGAGTCTATCTTTGTGTCTTTGTAGATCTTTTAGATGCACTTGTAATCTTCAGTATAGTTGATATATTTGCTCTTGGTCAAATAGAGATCTTTTGCTCTTCTTTTGCACCACTGTCACTTTTGCTTCTAGCAATTTTATATCATTTGGAATCTATCTGATGTTCGCAGATTCATTAGTCGGTGGGACTTTGCTGCCTTAGGCTCTCCACAGTTTTTTTGGGTTCAGGTACACTTTCTCCCCTTTTTCTTAGTTTTGATTTTGCGCTCGTACTGACATTGTTTTGTATTTTGTGCAAGCTACCACGGGAAGAGGATCCGAGCTCTAGCCAATTTAGTGCCTCAGGAGACTTTAGCTTTGGTACGTTTTTACTTTGTTTATATTGTTCTTTTCTTTTTTAACTGCTTTCTGACATTTTTGTTGCTCTACATGATTTTTTTTTACTGACACTTCTCTGTTACTTTGTGCAGGTCTCAGAAGTGTAGAATACCTGGTCTTTGGAAGGAGCAGAATAAAGATGTGGACTTCCTCTTCAGGCGTAGCTTAGGAGACATATTTTAGTCCTCTGTGAAGGACAATGTACTTTTCCTTTTCTTTCAGCTGATGTAATCTTGTAAAAAGATGTAGTCCACAGATTTGTATATGAATTTCTGAACTTAATAAAATAAAGTTATTTTATAAATTCAGTTGTTGATGAGCTCTCTTTTTACTGTCCTGGAGACTTCTGTGGTTGTACTTTGACCTGTGCTCCTGATATTTTAAATATTTATTTGGGATCTCGGCATGCAGCGTGATGTCGACCCAAATAAATATTTAAAATGCCCCCAGTCTTTAGGGACACTTGTAGATATTATTCGGGATGCTTCTTTTCGTAGTTTTAGATTGATTCACGAGATTTAGGTTCTTCTGTCCTGTGCTTTGTGCTGCGGACATTGATGGAGGATTGCCTGATTTGTCTTTATTGATTTGTCAGGTGATTTTTGTACCTTCGGCCCTATGCTTTCTTGCTTTGGCGGGCTTGTTGAATGCCGGTGACCTAAACCCTTGGGAAAAAAGTCATCGGTCCAGAGCTTTGTGCATAACAGACTTGTTGATGACGAAATCCTCTTAGTTCAGCCATAGGCTTTTCACGAACTTTGGGATAATTTTCTTTGGTCCTCTGCTTTGTGCTTTGGCGGACTTGTTGAAGAAGAATTCCTTCAATCCTCGCTTTGTGCTTTACAGATTTGTTGAAGGATTTGCAGGTTCTGGACTCAGTTGATAGTACCAAACGTAGGTAGTATCTTGATCTTTAACCACTTGAGAAGACTTTAATCTGAATCACTTGAGTTCATCAGATCAGGAGAGCTGGAATTTGATAGCTCTTTGTCCTCTGATTGCTGAGATGGGGGTTCCTCTACTGCGGCCTTTCTTATGGCTTGTTGAGTAGATGGAGCTGCCAGTGATCCGGCCATATTTGGGCGTGTTGGATCCGACCTCTTACACCCATTCAGGCTTCAGACTTGAGTTATGAGAATTGCGCTCCCTAATGCTGATTTTGCTGATGTTGACAGATTTGGAGTTATCCTTTGTGGTTGTGATTTCGGAGCCTACGAACATTCGGTAGTTGCTTAAGACTCATCCTTCCACTGGAACTTTTGATTCTCCAGTCATTTAGGAGAATTTTATAGACTACGATCACTTGAACTGGTCGATTCAAATTAGCTTTTGTACTTTCTACAGTCCCTACTAACGGGTTGACGAAGTGGGGGTTCCACTACTACGGCCTTTCTTATGGCTTGTTGAGTAGACGGAGCTGCCAGCAATCCGGCCATATTTGGGCGTGTTGGATCCGACCTTTTACACCCATTCGAACCTTAAGCTTCAGGCTGTTGAAAGACTTCAAGCTTTTCTGGCTCAATTTGTTGGAGTGTGTAGTTATAAAGGTCTCTTTCTTGACTTTTGAATCTTAATTTGTTGGAGAAGGTGTTGTCTCGATCTTTTGAGAGATCACCTGCATATTATTCTGGAAAACAAGTATGTTGTATTCTTTAGCACAAAACAACATTTGAATTGATAATTTTAAATATTTATTCAGAGATCTCAGCATGCAGCGCGATGTCGACCCGAATAAATATTTAAAATGCCCCCTATCTCGCAGGGACATTTCAAAGTAGAATAAATTTGATATTTTGAAATTTTAAATATTCATTTGGGGATCTCGGCATACAGCGCGATGTCGACCCAAATGAATATTTAAAATGCCCCCAGTATTTAGGAATATTTGTAGATGTCATCCAGGATGCTTCTTTTCGTAGCTTTAGCTTGACTCCTGAGATTTTGATTCCTTCTGCCTAGTGTTCAGGGTAGCGAACTTGATAAAGGGTAATCTGATTTGTCTGTACTGACTTGTCAGAAAATTTGCATGCCTTCTGCCCTCTGCTTCTAGCTTTGGCGGGCTTGATGATAGATGCCAGTGACCTAAACCCTTAAGTTTACATAAGGTCGGTGGCAAGATGTCATCCATTGTGTTCGTAGATTTGAATTCTACGAGCATTTGTAATTGCTCGTGACTCATTCTTTCCACTGGAACTTTGATTCTCCGGTCAATTAGGAGTCTTCTGGACTACGACTACTAGAACTCGTCGAGTCAAATTGGCCTTCGTTCTTCTTACAGTCCCTACTAAAGGGTTGACGAAGTGGGGGTTTCGCTACTACGGCCTTTCTTATGGCTTGTTGAGTAGACAGAGCTGCCAGCGATCCGACAATATTTGGGCGAGTTGGATCCGACCTTTTACACCCATCCGAACCTTAAGCTTCAGGCTGTTAGAAGACTTCGAGCTACTCTAGCTCGATTTGTTGAAGTACATAATCAGAAAAGTCTCTTTCTTGACTTTTGAAATATTGGTACACTAGAAGGAATGAAGTCACGATCTTTTAGAAAAATCACCCACATACACTTTGAAAAATATTTTATTATATTCTTTAGCATGAAAGAATATTTGAATTGATGATTTTAAATATTTATTCGGGGATCTCGGCATACGGCTCGATGTCGACCCGAATAAATATTTAAATACCCCCTATCTCATAGGGAGATTTTGGATAGGCTTTGTATTTTGAAATTTTAAATATTTATTCGGGGATCTCGGCATGCGGCGCAATGTCGACCCGAATAAATATTTAAAATGACCCCAGTATGATGGAAGATTTTGAAATGCATTCTTGTTATACAAGAGAATTTCAAAATATAAATATATGCATATTCTGATAAATCTGCATATAAAATTTCGATCATTATAAAGTAAATTAAACATGGAATTTTTCATGCATGATACTTCTTTAAATGTTGGTCGTTGATAGGTGACATAGGCCTACGTCCGTCTAGGTCGATCAACTGATATGCTCCTCCTTGGTACACCTTCTCGATGACAAAGGGGTCTTCCCAATTGGATACGAATTTGCCACCGATTTTTTCGATGTGGAATGATTGGTCTTCTCAGCATCAGGACGATTTCTCCTTCTTGAAATGTTCGAGGACGCACTATACGATTGAAGAATTTTGTCATTCTTCCTTGTTAGATTTCCAGGTTTTGTTGAGTTTGTAACCTGAGTTCAACAAGTGCGTCGACCATCAAGAATATTTTCATTAGGGGTTCTCGTTGCAACCCAGTTTTGATAAATTTCTTTAATGGTGGATCTCTAAGAGTACACACTAGATGTCACACCATTTTTTCGTACATATTTTTTTCTAGAGATATGAGTCTCTATATTTATTTTCACTTATATCGGGACCTCTCGGCAGTGGATTCTTGGATATGCTTCCAAGTGTCACACTCTAATGTTCACCGTACATATCTTGATTCTTTCTTTGCCCTATCATCAAAATAGATGGTTGTTTTTCCTTATATCGGGACCTTTCAGTAATGAATCATTGGACATAATGATCAAATGTCACATCCCGATGTTCACCGTATACATATTTATTCTTTCTTTGCACTATCATCATAAAAGATGGTAGATTTTAGCTCTATCGAGACCATTTAGTGATGGATCTTTGGACATAAGAACAAAATGTCACATCCTGATATTCACCATACAGAGCTTTATTCTTTCTTTGCTCTACCATCATAAAAGATAATAGCTTTTAGTTCTATCGGGACCTTTCAGTGATGGATCTTTGGACATAAGTACCAAATGTCACATCCTGATATTCACTATATAGAACATAGTATTTTAGCTGCTAATATAGCATTTAAATGACTATCCAAAGATGGAAAGAGAAACCAATCCCCAGCGGAGTCGCCAGAAATCTATGGGCTCCGAAAATTCAGCCCCGGCCTCCTTCCGCTTTTCTTTCTTTTCTTTTTATTTTGGCGAGGGAGTTTTAACTGATAAGTTCCGAGGTAAATTTTGGAAGACTGTTGACCTGTATGCTATATCCAAAGGAAACAAAAAAGAGAAGCTCAGAATCAAACCTTACCCGTCGGATCCTCAAATTCTGCCGAGATTTGCGCCGATTCGGCGCCGTCCGCGATCGCTTCCCAGGTATCCCGCGACTCTGCAGTGCCTCGATCGCATCTCTTCAGCGTCGTTAAATACCAAGCCAAACAGAGCATTCGGAGCTGGCTTATCCTCTCCCGATCTTCTCTGTTCTCCACGCACGACCGACCTCCTCTCCTCTTCTCTGCCACGACACCCAACTCCCGATCCACTTCCACACACGCAGAGATCCTGTCGTTGCTTCCTCTCCCACGTCCGAAGCCACTTCTGATCCCGTTCCTCCCACTCGACTCCAGCCAAACTCCTCCTCCCATCTCAGTAGCCAAAGCCAGCTCCGTCGCCCCCTCTGCCTGTGCCGACTCCAACCCGAGAGAGAGAGAGAGAGAGAGAGAGAGAGAGAGAGAGAGAGAGAGAGAGAAAACCTTCCTCTCACTTTGCTCCTCCAAAAGCCGAAACCCCATCTTCCTTGCCCGATCTCCCTTGCTCTCTGCCCGACCTCCCTCAAGCCACTCTCTCCATTTCTTCCTCCTCCAAGCCGTGACCTGTGAGCTCCTGTCCGTCCCCATATGTATAATATAATATTATATTATATTATAAGAAATATATTATGTTATAATATACATGTTATATTATAATATGTATTATTATTATTGTTATATAATAATAATATATATTATCTTATATTTTGTTATATTATAATAAGGATATATTTTATTATAATATATTATTATTATTATTGTTATTATTTATTTTATTTCATTTGAGATTATTTATAATTAATTTAAATTAATCTCAAATTAAATTCATTTAATTTATAATTAATACTAAATTAAAATATAATTAGTTATACATTAAATATAACTAATTGTAATTAATTTATAATTAATTATAAGTTAAATATTATTAATTTATAATTAATCCTAATTTAAGTATAATTAATTATATAATAAATGTAATTAATTATAATTAATTTTTAATTAATTATAAATTATGTTTAAATAATTTGTAATTAATTTTAAGTTAAATGTAATTAGTTGTAGTTTAAATATAATTAATTATATTTAATTTATCACTAATTATAAAAAAAAATGATTCTTTTCTCGACGCTTGCAACGGGCCGGCAAACCCCCGAGGCGCTCACGTAGCGTTTAGGGTGGGAAACCGGTGCGAGGCTCGCGACGATTTAAGGATCCCTCTTCAAAGCTTGCAACGAGCCGGCAAACCCCCGAGGCGCTCAAGTAGCGTTTAGGGTGGGAAACCGGTGCGACGCTTACGGCGAAGGGGATAAAAAAAAATGTGTTTTTATTTTGTTTCATTTTCATATAAGTACCCCCGAACGTCCACGTGGTGCAGAGGGGGGAAATCTGTGTTTTTACTAACGACTGTTTTCTTCTTATAATCAACAAACATAAAAACCCTTAAATGCTCACGTAGCAGGCGGGGATAAAAAAAATACGTTCGCGACCGCGGTGTCATTTTTGACACCTACCTGAAGCGCTCACGTAGCGTCGATGGGAATGGTTGCCTCTTGGTTTTTCCCCTAAACGGGGGAGACGCCGGGAGGCTGCCGAAATTTGGATTGAAAATCCAAGGACTTGGACAAATTCGAACTTGCACATTGAACTCTCATTTGAAACTCATTCGAACAATAGTGGACTTGGATGAATGGAAGAAGCTCATCTTGAGCTTGAACTATATTTCTACTCAAACTTTTGTTAGACCTTGGAATTCAAGATTGAATCTGAATTGAACTACAAAAGGCTTAATCAAATTGAACCTAAAATTGAATCAAATGTGGAAGACTTGTATGTTTGGACATACATGGAATCAAGCATATTGGACAAGAATAGAACTTGGATTAAACTTGCAAGCATTTAGGACTTGGACTTGCAAGTGGCACATTATAACTACAAAGACTTGAACTCAAAAGAGCTTGGTGCAATGAGTCTTGACTTGAACTTGGACATGCAAAGTTGGTTACAAAGAAGACATAACATGAACTCAAGCTTGGGACTCTACAAGATCACAGGAGATTTTTGACTTGGGACTTGAGGTTGAACAATTTGAGCAAGGATTTAAACTTGCTAGTTGAACATTTGGGCTTGAACTTGGTATTGAATATATCTCAAATTTAAGCAAACCAAAAGGTTTTAAGCTAAGGGCATGAGAATTTGAATCTTAACTTGATAAATGTATGATCATAATAAAGTATAACTATGAGATGATAGTTCTTATCATCCAAATGAGCATCAATGAGCAAATTAAAGGGGACTCAAATATGTATTTGAGCATGGAATGAACATGGACTTGTGAATTTTCAACATAACTTTTATCAACATATTTTCAAACAAGGGTCAAATGGAGAAATGCAAGAGTATTTTCATGCTTAACAACAAAAGTCTTCAATGAGCGTTAAAAGAATTTTCATTTCAATTGAGAAGTAACTTCATCATGCATGGCTCGAGCCATTTTCATATGATACCAAGGGATTTGTCACATCCAAATTAGACAATTTACGAGCAATAATATCGTGATGAAAATCATGAATTACTTTGACTAGTGCAAGTAACAATGTGTTTGCAAGTGACTACAAGGAGATTGTGAACTATAATAAGTTCACTAACAAACATGTATGAAGTGCTTAATGATAGATGTAGCAGTGCTTCTGCAATCAACGATAATGGAGATACTACAAAAATGGCCCGTCCCTCATGAGTATAGATACACATATATTATGTTATTTGCAAGATTTCAAGAAAATATGTCCATCCTCTACAAGCAATAGGGGTGCAATAGATGTGCAAAGAATAACATGATGAATACAACAACTACTTATCAATCAACAGACATGGAAGAGTTGACGAGGAGTATCTTTCATCTGATAATCGGTATTAACTTACATAGGATCAATCACAAGGATTCATGATGATTGAAATTTCTACACCTCACTCATAAGCAACAATCAACACAAATAAATATTTTGATGATGTTGCCAAATCATCAGTCTACATATGAATGACATGAATTCCACAGTGCCTACACTAATAAGTTCATAAGGAGAACCACAGTGAATGCAAACTCCTACGAACTATTGTAGGAGATCTGTTCTACACCCAATATACTATTTGCAAACAAAATACAAAAAATGATTGTATCAAATGCAAGATTATACAAGTCGTTATAGAAGAACTGTCGTACATCCAATATGTCATATACAGGGCAAATACAGAAGAGAACTGTAGTAGATAGGAGCTATTACAAGATGCTGTAGAAGACCTGTAGTACGCCCAATATGTTGTCCACATGCAAAGACACCAAATGACAACAAATCATATGCAAGGCAGGAGATTAGTTAGTGCACTAAGATCCGCCTACAAAAATTAACAAATAGTGCACGACAGTCTACCTATACGAAGCAGCGAACAATTCTATTCAGAAGCTGCTACGCCACCGGATCTGCAACATTCGTACAAGCAGACAGAAGGCGTCTACAATTATTTCAAAGTACCCCTGCACGTGCACTATAAATTGTATACACGTAGGTACACTAAAAGGGGTAAAAATAATTATAAAACCCGCATGGGCCCCGACGAGCGTGTTATTGGTACACACGTGACGTCTAGGGATGCTGCGCGGGTTGACAAGTGAATTCAGGTTCGAAACCGATCCTTCTATACGGGTCAAAAGAAGTCGACAGGGTTCGAACTATTAAGCAAATATAAAGTTGTGGTGACCAGTATATTTGCTTTAAAACATTCATATTAGGCCTACAACAATATGAATTCACTAATAAGGGCACGAAGCCTACGAAACCCGATCCTCTGTCAACAGCCTGACAGAGTTGACAAAGTTCAAGCCTTAAATGGAAATGACCCCCCTAACACCCCGATGATGGCCGTGTTGAATGCAGATCTCAACCGGAGGGGTGATTCAAATGCTTTCAAACATCTTTCAAATTCCACCCAAATACCCAAAACTCCACAAAATTCCAAAAATCCCAGAAAAATTCCAAAAATCTCAAAAATATTTAAAATTGAAATAAATCCATCATAACACTTAAAGCAAAGCTCATCCACCCTCCACAACAATTTGTCGAGGTGGACAAATTTAAATAAACTCTAGCTCACAAAGAGCCAAATGCCTAGTCGAAAATATCACTAGGATCCATTCTCAAATAATCTCTTGCCAGTAAGGATGTGGTACGTGTCCTCTAACCGGCAGTTTCGCCGCCAAATGGCACTGCAGGTAAACGGTTATGACCCGGGGCCCTCTGAACCGAGTGGTTTTGCCGCCAAATGGCACCACAGATAGCGGTTATGGCCAGAGCCAATACGCTCCTTAATGGCGTTAAATCCTTGAGATATGAATCAATAGGATATGATCGATAGGGCACAAAGCCCTCTGTAAGCTAAGGTGGATTCAAATTTGTCCCCTTAGACAAACATTCACCCCCGGTCTACAAGGTCCCCTTGGACGAAGCAACCCATGGCTGCCGACAAGGATCCTTCTGTCAGGTTGGGTCGACTACCTCCTCTGACTAAGTAGACCAGGGACCACGATGGCCCGGGACGACGGAACCATGGGATCTTGATCGGGTCTATCATCCATTCCCCCACCATCCGCTTTAAGTTCCAGATGGTGAAAATTTCAGTTTTAAATATCAAATTTCTCAAATCTCTCAACCCAAATTCCAAAAATATGAACATTCAAATTCTTCAAATTCTCAAATCCAAATCCAATTCCAAATCCAAATCCTATGCTGCTACTATATGCCAGATAACATGTATTCTATACGTATCTGATTGACGACTAGCCTTAATCGAAAGTTCTCTCTCGTGATCGGGAGGGGTAATTAACTATAGGGGCTAGCGCCTATAGGAAACCAGAACTCAGATCATAAAGTCCTCGCAAAATGAGGGCGAAATCTCTGGGTAGTGTCTTATCTACAAACCCATCTGCCTTCCAAAATTTACCCTGGAACTTAGTTCGTTAAAACTCCATCGCCGAATAAGAAAAGCGAGCGGAGGCCGGGGCCGAATTTTTGGAGCCCACAGATTTCTGGCGACTCCACTGGGGTCTGGTTTCTCTTTCCATCTTTGGCTAGTCGTCTCAGTCCTATAGTAGCAGTTATATCAAATCGTACTCAAAATTTTGAGTCTATCAAAATGATCTTTTAACAGTTCAAAACTCTGAATTTTTTAAAATGATCATTCAAAAAAATTTTCCATTGAGATAACATATTTAGCAGTATTTTAGATTTATATTATTTGAATTGCTTGCTAATGTTATTTTCTCTTATTTTTGTGTTCTGTGTAAGTCTCTGCATTTTGAAAGTGCGGGGTGATGTATCAGAATCTGATTACTAACCCTTGCCTTTCATTTATGCAGATGGATCTACAGAACACGCCGATGACTGTCCAACTGGGACAAGGAGCCAGGATTCAGCTGGCGAATGCTATTATCGAGACCGGAAATGCCGGAGCTACCATCCAGTTTGGTAGCGTGGACTTCCCGGCGATTGCTGCAATGAATGTCGCCATTCCTGTGAATGGAAGGAATGCTGAAAGGCCTGCCAAGAGGCCCCATTCTACTGAAGCTGTCACCCGTCGTGTGCATCTGCCAGCACAACGACCTGCTGCTGAAAATCCTCGTAGGAGGGTTTCTGTGTTTGAACAACTGTCACAATCAGAAGTCCCAGCCACCAAGAGAATTGTGAATGGTGGGAGAGTTTCCGTGGTGACTGCAAACACCACCACTATATCAACCAGGTTATCTGTGCCTGGAGAGTATAATGCTGAAGCCTCCCCATCTGGAGGTAAGCTTACAAGAAGACAAAGGAGAAAGATGAATGCTGAACTCCGAGCTCAGCAACAACAACTCCCTGTTCACCCTTCCAATCTGTCGGCCCAAGAGCATGAAGCCAATGTTCCTACCCGGAACAAATTCTCTGATTTAAAATGGGTAAAAAGGAATAGCTCCACTGGTGAGCTGAAGAAGTCTTTCTGGGAGCAATGACAGGAGGTCCCAGCTCCTCCAAAGAGAAAGGAACCTGAAACTCTGTCAGCCCGGGTCTATCGGGTCCTGAAGACTGTAAAGGAGAAAGGTCTGAAAAAGAAGAAGTTCCAACAGCCTTTGATGATCGAGGCCAGGAGAACTCCGCCAAGGGAAAGACTATCCTTTGTCGCAAAAAGAAGAGAAAGAATGTATACCCCATGCGGTGAACATCGGGGCGTGGCACCTGAACCATATGTTCAGGGATCCGCTGCTGAAAGGTCCCGGTGGAAAGAAAAACAAGTCTGGAGGCCAAAGCCTCGAAGAAACGAGAAAGAAAACAGAGAAAGGAGGATTGATCTGGGCGTGACATCCGGTGAGGCTTCCCGGAGATCCGCCCCCATCTACGAACAACGTCAGAAGTGGGCCCCAAAAAGGACCCATAATGACATTCCTCCAAACGGTAGACACCTTGGAGAATCCTCCAGGAGATCCCGTCTCCCTCTATCCCCTCCAAAGGAAGAGACTAACTTTGATCGCAGCCCACTGATCGAAGAAGTCCCCGTGCCTAGTCAGGAACCGGAAATCCAATGGCGTCGCCGCTCGGAGATCCAAGTACTAGAAGAAAATATAGATGATCAAAATATAGAAGAGGAAGAATACCTCAAAGGAGATGAAAACTTTGAAGAAAATATGGAAGAAAATATTGATGAATTTCTGGAAGAAAATTTAGAAGAAGAAATGTAAGAAATAAATAACACTCTGGATATGGAAGTTGTTTATATGGTGAGACATACCAATGTTAATGAAGAAGTCTACTATGATGATGGTGAAGATGACGACGATCAACAACCACCGATTAGACGAGTTTATCGACGTCGTCGTGAAGCTGGGTCCACCACTGGCAGAGGTGGTCAATCCCAAGCAGAAGAAGAAAGGGAAGAGGTTGAAGAGAATCCCTTTGCTGACGAGGATGTCACACTTGCAGACATGCAAAGACATATAAGGCGACAGATGAGAGCCAAAGATAGAGAAATCTCTCAGTTAAATGAGAAGATGACTGAGATGATGGCTCAGATGGGGGCAATGATGCAGATGATGCAGAGAACTGTTGCTGTTAGTGCCGTGCCCAATCCTCCTCCGGATCCTCCAAACTTCCAAATGCCTCAAGTCTCGGGAGTACAAGGTACTCCTGAAGGTGGTCATGAGGCTCATAATGTCATCCGTCAGCCCACTCCACAAAATATTGCAAGTACTTCCGAACCAGTAACTGCTGCACAGTTAGAAGGAATAATCACAGAAAGGATCAGGGCTATTATAGCCGTGGATCAAGAAGAAAAGTTAGTGGGCAAAGGTCGTCCGTATCCTGCTGAATACGACCAAGTACCGTACCCAAAAGGGTATTCTGTACCAAAGTTCAATACTTTCAATGGTAATAATAACCCCAGGCAGCACCTGGCACAGTTTAAAGCCACCTATGGGAATACAGGAGGAAATGATGCCCTACTCTTCCGACAATTCGTCAGCAGTTTGACAGCAACTGCTTTCGAATGGTATGCTGAATTGCCAAATGATTCTGTGAAGACCTTCGCAGAATTGGAAAATATGTTTGTAAAAAGATTCGCTAGTGCAACTGAGAAGATCACAATCGCTGACCTCGCTCTGGATAAGAGAAAAAGAGAAGAATCAGTGACTAAATACATCACTCGCTGGCGAAATTTGAGCATGAAATGTGAGCAGCAGTTAGAAGAAGAGCATGCCGTACAGTTGTTAATGGGCAACATTGATGATAAGATGCAACCCTTCCTGTGCATGGCTACAATCAACACATTTCAAGATTTGCTCGACAGAGTGGTCAAATTTGAGAAACTGAATTTGTCCAAATCAGAAAATTACTCTGATAAGCCCAAGAAAGCTAAGGCCCCGGGTGCTAGAAGGGGTGAGGCAGACTCTACGTTCTTCTCTAGAGCTGATAGAGAAAAGCAAGTGATTTACAACATAGACAAGGGCAAGCAGCCGATGCAATATCAAGAAAAGCCCAAACAGGCCTACAACCCCAAACCCCAACCGAAGCTGATACTAGGGGGAAATGATAAGCCACGGACTTATCAAGCTGGAGGCCAGAGACAAGCAATAGGAACTGGTGATAGAACATTCCAATCCCTCAAAGATAAAATGAATAAAGAATATTCATTCAAAAGGGAGAGTGTCGCCAAATTATTTCGACAAGTGTTGAAATCGGGTCTAGAACTGCCTGAATGCAAGAGACCCGAAGAGTCGAAGCACACTGGTGACCCAAATTACTGCCCATATCATCGGGTGCTGAGCCATCCTATTGAAGATTGCTATATCTTCAAGGATTGGCTTGAAAGAAAATATCAGAAGGGAGAGATCACATTGTCCGACAATGTATTGTCTCACCCTAAAAAGGAATCAGCTCGGGTAGTCACGTCCTCTTCCGTACCCCTGGTTGAAGAAAGAAGAAATGAAGAGAAGCCAATTCAAAAAGAACAGTGGGAGACTGCGATCTCCAAGAAGACTGTGAAAATGTTGAAGCAGCTGGAAGGAGTTCCAGGTGTAAAGTGGAAGTCTCCTGTTGAGCCCATGATAAATTTGAAGGAACTGCCGATGGTGCGAGCTCCTATTTCTAAACAACTCTCCAATCAAGCTAGCACTTCAAAGTCTGGTGGGGTGAAATCATCTAAGAAGAAGACCAAGCTGAAGAAGCCTAAAGAGAAAAAGACTGTAACTCAGAGGGTTATTGACAATTTGGATGAGTACTACCAGACTGTGAGGCGACCTATCAAGCTCGCTGACTTCATGTCGAAGCTTAAGATAGACGAAGCCGGAAAAGATGATGAGAATTCTCTTCCAACAGAAATATGTCGGGTCATCTCGGTGACATCGAGTACTTTGACAGAAGAAGAATATGCTGAAGAAGTACCCTCTGAATCCTGTATGATGGTTTTGCCAATGGATTACAGTTCAGAGGAAGATTTGTATTTTCCAGAGGAAGACGAATCAGACCCTAGCATAGCATCTCGGATGGGACATGTAAACCTGGGTGGTGATTCTGAATCAACAGATGAGTCCCTAGATGCGACAATGGCTGACTCTGAAGAAAATGTACAGTTAAATGACTCTGAACCGGAGGAGATTGCTCAAGTGCAGTTAATAAGCGGCAAGATACTACCGCCTCCACCGAAGAAAGGGGTCTCCAACAAAGACAAGGAGAAAGAGATAATTATCAACGATGACATTATCCCTGAAGATCCTAAGAAAAAGAAGACTTCAGCCAATGGGATAGATTATAATATCTTATCCCATCTAAGAAAAATTCCAGCACAACTCAGCATATACGATGCTTTGGTGATGTCTAAAGACCTTCGGGAGACTGATTCAGGCTCTCAAAGATCCCGAAAGATACGAGACGTATTTTGCTGAACGTAATTTGACTGAGGTTCTACAAGCTCGTAATGAGCCATTTATGACTTTCTCCGAAGAGGATATGATGCTCGGAACTGCAGACCATAATCGTCCTCTGTATGTTACTGCAGAGAGCGATAAGCTAATTATCAGTCGAATCTTAATCGATCCTGGATCCTCCGTGAATCTGATAAGCTTGAAAGCACTGAGATCCCTCTGCCTTGATGTGGAACACCTCGGGCCAGATAAGTTGATGGTGCATGGTTTCAATGAGAAAGGGCAGAAGACCCTTGGATCATTCATGCTCCCTCTTGTATTTGGAGAGCTCCATACAGAAGCTAAATTCCATGTGATTGACGCGGATACTTCATTCAAGGCGCTACTAGGTCGTCCCTGGTTGCATGAATATGGCATTGTCCCGTCAACATTACATCAGTGTATGAAATATCTCAAAGATGGAGAAGAATTCAGGATCTCTGGTGACATTCAGCCCTTCACAGTTCATGAAGCAACAGTCTATGAAGATGCACGATATTTCATGACAAAGAAGCAAAAGTCTTCGAGCTCCCTCGAAGCTAAAGCATCAAACTCAAAGGCTGCAAAGCGACCTGAACGAGAAGGTGAGAAGAAGCAGGTGGGGAGAAAGAAGGCAGTGCCGACTCTTCCCAAAGTGCCAACCATTCCAAAAGGAAAGAAGCATGTACCTCATCTTGGAAGTGACACAGATGAAGATGAGGATACTCCTGCCAAATCTCGAAGAGTGTGCCAGTCAACGGATGAATGGAGTAGGCATGTTGAATTTTCAAATGATGATTATGACTACGACTCCATTTACATGAACACGGTGCAGAATGTGTTCTCTAGAAGAATTAACAGCTTATCAATTTCAGATAGTATACTCGTAGTCACGCGTGTTCCTTTACAACATTTCAAAGAAATTATTCCGCGCGAGGTGCATAAAGTTGAAGAACTCGCCACCCTCTATCTGCCTCCCCGTAAAAATGGGACTATTCCAAAGAATGTGTTATATTCTACGGGAGTTCGTGAAGAGGAGAATCATGACTGGGATTGCATGATCCTCGATTCTGAAGAGTTATTTCCTACGAGGCTACCTAGGTTCAATACCAAAAATATTCAGAGAATGCTACGAAAGCAAGTCAATATTCCTACTACCAAGAGACAGCTTCGTACAAGTTTGGGCCTCTGGTATGGGAGGAGTCCGCGTCCGTTACGGCAGAAGGATACAGACGCATATAAAGGTATTGGATTCATCAAAAGAAAATTCCTCCGGAAAGAGACTTGTCAGGACAATCACATGCATGGAGATTGAATCCGATGATAGTGATGCTGAAGAGACATACGAGGCTGATGATTATGATGAACAGCCCGTAGAAGCCGAGCCTGCACCAGAAGAGCTTGAAGATGGTGGACAGGCAGCCACTATGGATGAACTAAGAGAAGTCAACTTGGGAACTGAGGAGGATCCTCGCCCAACCTTCATTAGTTCTCTACTACCCGAAGACCAAATAGAAGAAATAAAAGAACTTCTCTGTAAATTCAGGGACTGCTTTGCCTGGACATATGCTGAGATGTCTGGCTTATCCCCTGACGTAGCAGTTCACAGATTAGCAATCAAACTGAATGTAGCACCCGTCAAGCAAGCTCCAAGGAGAATGAGATTGGAGATTGAAGAACAAGTGATTGCTGAAACAAAGAAATTAATAGAGGCATGCTTCATCCGAGAAGAAAAGTATGCCGATTGGATTGCTAATATCGTCCCAGTGAAGAAGAAGAACGGGCAAATTCGTGTCTGTATCGACTTCAGGGACCTCAATAAGGCATGTCCAAAAGATGATTTTCCACTTCCTGTATCTAAACTCCTAGTGGACAATATGTCCAACTACGACATGTTTTCCTTCATGGATGGATCGTCAGGATACAATCAAATCAAGATGGCGCCAGAAGATGAAAAACATACGTCGTTCAGAACGCCCATCGGCATATTCTGTTACACAGTCATGTCGTTCGGCCTGAAGAATGCTGGTGCCACCTATCAACGGGCGATGACTCACATATTTGATGAGTTGATACATCAAAAGGTCGAGTGCTACGTTGACGACCTTGTTGTCAAGAGCATGGATCGAAGAAATCACCTAGATGACTTGAGGATTGTATTTGAGAGAATCAGAAAGTTTGATCTGAAGATGAATCCTCTCAAATGTGTTTTTGGGGTTTCCTCCGGCAAATTCTTGGGGTACGTTGTTCGTCATCGAGGCATAGAGATCGACCCCAACAAAATTAAGGCGATCACGGAGATGCCACCTCCAAAGAACCTTCGACAGCTTCGCTCGCTGCAAGGACAACTGGCTTTCATTCGGAGATTTATATCAAATCTATCGGGAAGATGTCAGCCCTTTTCAAAGCTAATGAAGAAAGATGTCCGTTTCAAATGGGATGCAGAATGTCAGGAGGCGTTTGATAGCATCAAGAAATACTTGTTAAATCCTCCCATTCTAGCAGCGCCAATTCCAGGGAAGCCTCTCATACTGTACACGGCTGCACTAGAAGAGTCCCTCGGAGCACTATTGGCCCAGAATAATGAAGAAGGCAAAGAAAATGCGCTCTACTACATCAGTCGAAGGTTGATTGGAGCAGAAAGTCGTTATTCTCCAATTGAAAAGCATTGTCTGGCGCTGATTTTCGCGGTTCAGAAACTCCGTCACTATATGCTATCCCATAAAATCACACTGATATCAAAGATCGATCCGCTGAAGTTCTTGATGACAAGACCGGCGTTGACAGGTCGTTTAGCCAGGTGGGCAGTATTATTATTGCAGTTTGAAATCATATACATGCCACAGAAGGCGGTGAAAGGACAGGCCTTGGCAGATTTTCTTGCTGCACACCCAATCCCTGCTGATTCTCCACTAAATGATGATTTGCCCGATGAGCAGATAATGCAGGTCGAGGAGAATGAAAAACTACCATTCTGGGAAATGTACTTCGACGGAGCATCGTCGATTAGACCTGTCCGACCTCCAAATATTGCAAGAGCCCGAGCCGGCATTGGCCTCATTTTCGTAGCACCTGAGGGAGGTATAATGAGATTTTCATTCAGTTTGACTGAACCTCGGACTAACAACGAAGCCGAGTACGAAGCTCTATTAGCAGGGCTGGAGATTGCGATCGATGTTAGAATCCAACATCTCCAAATATTCGGTGATTCTCAGCTCGTAATAAATCAAGTCCTCGGTATCTACAAGGTTGGCAAAGTCGAATTGGCCCATTATCATCGACGAGTTCTCGAGCTTCTGAAGCAAATACCAAATGTTGAAATGACTCGCGTTCCTCGAGGACAGAATGCTAAAGCAGATTGTCTGGCCAAATTAGCCAAAGAAATGGCGAACATCAATGAGGAGAGGCCTATATTCATTGGAGTTTACACTCGTAGGGTCTTGGAGCCCGCTCTATTACAATTCCCGATGGCAGAAGGAATTCCAGATTCGAGTCAGCAGGATAAAACTCCAGGTGACCCTCAACCTCTCCATCAGATCGTTATGGAGAATTATCCAGAAGAATATCACGTGGCCAAGAGACATAAAGCTAGTCAAGCTTCAGAATCGTGGTGGCATTGTTTAGATATTGAAGTCGAAAATGATTGGAGACAGCCATTCATTGACTACTTTAAAGAAAACAAACTCCCGACAGAAAAGTCTATGGCCGCACAAATTCGAAAAAGGGCGTTGAGGTACGCATTTGTCAATGACATGTTGTACAGACGAGCCTTTGATCAAATGTGGCTAAGATGTCCGGGGACCAGGGAAGCTGATAAAGTGGTAGCGGAAATCCACGAAGGGCTTTGCGGAGCACATCAGTCAGGTCCCAAAATGGCCGCTAAAATCAAGAGGATGGGATATTATTGGCCAACTATGGTCAAGGATTGTATCGATCACGCTAAGAGGTGCCACGAATGTCAAATCCATGGTGATGTTATACATCAGCCTCCAAATCGCATCCAACAATAGCATCCTGGCCATTTGAATGTTGGGGTACTGATATTATCGGGCCGATAGATCCACCGTCTTCAGCGGGACATCGATTTATTCTGGCAGCAACAGACTACTTCTCCAAGTGGGCAGAAGCGGCTCCGTTCAAAGAAGTCACATCCGAACATGTGATCAATTTCTTTACCCATAATGTTGTCTACAGATTTGGTGTGTCACGCCGCATAATCTCAGACAACGGTACTGCTTTCAAAAGTACAAAAATCTATAAGTTCGTTGATCGGCACAAAATCGATTGGCGATATTCCTCCATATATAATCCAAGAGCAAATGGATTGGCAGAAGCCTTCAACAAGACGCTGGTGAAATTGTTGAAGAAGATTCTCACCAAGAACAAAAGAGAGTGGCATACGAAGATGACAGAAGCTCTCTGGGCCTATCGTACGACCTACAAAACACCAACCAAAGCCACTCTTTATTCATTGGTGTTCGGTGTTGAAGCCGTATTACCATTGGAGATCGAATTACCATCACTCCGAGTAGCAATTCAGAATGATCTCACCCAAGAGCAAAATGCCCACCTCAGAATAGAGGAGCTCGACGCACTTGATGAACTCACGTTACAAGCTCAACAAAACCTGGAAATCTACCGAGGAAGAATGTCAAAGTCTTTTGATCGAATAGTGCGTCCTCGATCATTTCAAGAAGGAGAATTGGTCCTGGTGCTGAGAAGACCAATCATCCCACACCGAAAAATTGGTGGCAAGTTTGTATCAAATTGGGAAGGCCCCTTTGTCATTGAGAAAGTGTACCAAGGAGGAGCATATCAGTTGATCGATCTGAACGGTCAGAGACCTATGCCGCCTATCAACGGCCGACATTTAAAGAAATATCATGCATAAAAATTTTTTCATGGTGAATGTATTTTATGATGACCAAAAATTTTATGTGCATATTTATCAATGTATGCTTACATTTTGAAATTCTCTTGTATAGCAAGAATGCATTTCAAAATCCCTCATCAGACTGGGGGCATTTTAAATATTTATTCGAGTCGACATCGCGCTGCGTGCCGAGATCCTCGAATAAATATTTAAAATCTCAAATATACAAAAGCCTATCCAAAATGACCCTGCCAGACAGGGGGCATTTTAAATATTCATTTGGGTCGACATCGTGCTATACGCCGAGATCCCCAAATAAATATTTAAAATTTTATATTCCAAATCTATTCCATTCTGAAATGTCCCTGCGAGATAGGAGGCATTTTAAATATTTATTCGGGTCGACATCGCGCTGCATGCCGAGATCCCCGAATAAATATTTAAAATTATCAATTCAGATATTCTTTTATGCTAAAGAATACAAATATTTGTTTTCCAAAGTATATGCAGGTGATCTTTCAAGAGTTAGAGACACCGTCTTCTCCAACAAACGAAGACTCAAAGGTCAAGAAAGAGACTTTTGTGGCTACACACTCCTACAAAATTGAGCCGAAGAAGCTTGAAGTCTTCCAACAGCCTGAAGCATAAGGTTCGAATGGGTGTAAAAGGTCGGATCCAACACGCCCAAATATGGCCGGATCGCTGGCAGCTCTGTCTACTCCACAAGCCATAAGAACGGCCGTAGTAGCGAAACCCTCACTTCGTCAACCCGTCAGTAAGGACTGTAGGAAGAAAGAAGGCCAATTTGACTCGACCAGTTCAAGTGATCGTAGTCTACAAAATTCTCCTAAATGACTGGAGAATTAAAGTTCCAGTGGAAGGATGAGTCTCGAACAACCACTGAATGTTTGTAGATTCTAAAATCTGCAACCACAAAGGATGACTCCATGTCTGTCAACTTCAGCAAAATCAGCATTGGGAAGTGCAATTTCCATAGCTCAAGTCTGAAGCCTGAATGGGTGTAAGAGGTCGGATCCAATAAGCCCAAATATGGCCGGATCGCTGGCAGCTCCGTCTACTCAACAAGCCATAAGAAAGGCCGCAGTAGAGGAACCCCCATCTCAGCAACCAGAGGACAAAGAGCTATCAAACTCTAGCTCTCCCGATCTGATGAACTCAAATGATCAGATTAAAGTCTTCTCACGTGGTTAAGGATCAAGATACTACCTACGTTCGGTACTATCAACTGAATCCAGGACCTGTAAATCCTTCAACAAATTCGTAAAGCACAAAGCGAGGATCGAAGGAATTTTTCTTCAACAAGTCCGCCAAAGCACAAAGCGAAGGACCGAAGAAAATTATCCCAAAGTTCGTGAAAAGCCCAAGGCTGAACTAAGAGGATTCCGTCATCAACAAGTCTGTTACGCACAAAGCTCTGGACCGATGACTTTTCGCCATCGACCTAATACAAACCTAAGGGTTTAGGTCATCGACATCTACTCCTTCAACAAGCCCGCCAAAGCTAGAAGCATAGGACCGAAGGTACAAAAATCACCTGACAAATCAGTAAAGATAAATCAGGTAATTCTTCATCAATATCCGCAGCACAAAGCACAGGCCAAAAGAAATCAGTATCTCAACTATCTATTGATACAACTAAAAGAGTCAAAAATAAAAGGAGATTAGTGTGACATCCAAGCAAAATTTTGGAGATCCACTAAAAGAAGATCTTAGTGTGACATCCAACTGAAATTTTGGAGATCCACTAAATGAAAACTCTAGTGTGACATCTAGAGCAAATATCTAGAGATCCATAGGGTCAATCAGCTTACAACAAACGTAGTTCGCTCTAGACGCGTACCACATTTGTTGGGGGGCATTTGTTGACCTGTATGCTATATCCAAAGGAAACAAAAAAGAGAAGCTCAGAATCAAACCTTACCCGTCGGATCCTCAAATTCTGTCGAGATTTGCGCCGATTCGGCGCCGTCCGCGATCGCTTCCCAGGTATCCCGCGACTCTGCAGTGCCTCGATCGCATCTCTTCAGCGTCGTTAAATACCAAGCCAAACAGAGCATTCGGAGCTGGCTTATCCTCTCCCGATCTTCTCTGTTCTCCACGCACGACCGACCTCCTCTCCTCTTCTCTGCCACGACACCCAGCTCCCGATCCACTTCCACACACGCAGAGATCCTGTCGTTGCTTCCTCTCCCACGTCCGAAGCCACTTCCGATCCTGTTCCTCCCACTCGACTCCAGCCAAACTCCTCCTCCCATCTCAGTAGCCAAAGCCAGCTCCGTCGCCCCCTCTGACTGTGCCGACTCCAACCCGAGAGAGAGAGAGAGAGAGAGAGAGAGAGAGAGAGAGAGAGAGAGAGAGAGAGAGAGAACCTTCCTCTCACCTTGCTCCTCCAAAAGCCGAAACCCCATCTTCCTTGCCCGATCTCCCTTGCTCTCTGCCCGACCTCCCTCAAGCCACTCTCTCCATTTCTTCCTCCTCCAAGCCGTGATCTGTGAGCTCCTGTCCGTCCCCATATGTATAATATAATATTATATTATATTATAAGAAATATATTATGTTATAATATACATGTTATATTATAATATGTATTATTATTATTGTTATATAATAATAATATATATTATCTTATATTTTGTTATATTATAATAAGGATATATTTTATTATAATATATTATTATTATTATTGTTATTATTTATTTTATTTCATTTGAGATTATTTATAATTAATTTAAATTAATCTCAAATTAAATTCATTTAATTTATAATTAATACTAAATTAAAATATAATTAGTTATACATTAAATATAACTAATTGTAATTAATTTATAATTAATTATAAGTTAAATATTCTTAATTTATAATTAATCCTAATTTAAGTATAATTAATTATATAATAAATGTAATTAATTATAATTAATTTTTAATTAATTATAAATTATGTTTACAAAGAAGATTGAAATTCAAGATTGAATCTGAATTGAACTACAAAAGGCTTAATCAAATTGAACCTAAAATTGAATCAAATGTGGAAGATTTGTATGTTTGGACATACATGGAATCAAGCATATTGGACAAGAATAGAACTTGGATTAAACTTGCAAGCATTTGGGACTTGGACTTGCAAGTGGCACATTATAACTACAAAGACTTGAACTCAAAAGAGCTTGGTGCAATGAGTCTTGACTTGAACTTGGACATGCAAAGTTGGTTACAAAGAAGACATAACATGAACTCAAGCTTGGGACTCTACAAGATCACAGGAGATTTTTGACTTGGGACTTGAGGTTGAACAATTTGAGCAAGGATTTAAACTTGCTAGTTGAACATTTGGGCTTGAACTTGGTATTGAATATATCTCAAATTTAAGCAAACCAAAAGGTTTTAAGCTAAGGGCATGAGAATTTGAATCTTAACTTAATAAATGTATGATCATAATAAAGTATAACTATGAGATGATAGTTCTTATCATCCAAATGAGCATCAATGAGCAAATTAAAGGGGACTCAAATATGTATTTGAGCATGGAATGAACATGGACTTGTGAATTTTCAACATAACTTTTATCAACATATTTTCAAACAAGGGTCAAATGGAGAAATGCAAGAGTATTTTCATGCTTAACAACAAAAGTCTTCAATGAGCGTTAAAAGAATTTTCATTTCAATTGAGAAGTAACTTCATCATGCATGGCTCGAGCCATTTTCATATGATACCAAAGGATTTGTCACATCCAAATTAGACAATTTACGAGCAATAATATCATGATGAAAATCATGAATTACTTTGACTAGTGCAAGTAACAATGTGTTTGCAAGTGACTACAAGGAGATTGTGAACTATAATAAGTTCACTAACAAACATGTATGAAGTGCTTAATGATAGATGTAGCAGTGCTTCTGCAATCAACGATAATGGAGATACTACAAAAATGGCCCGTCCCTCATGAGTATAGATACACATATATTATGTTATTTGCAAGATTTCAAGAAAATATGTCCATCCTCTACAAGCAATAGGGGTGCAATAGATGTGCAAAGAATAACATGATGAATACAACAACTACTTGTCAATCAACAGACATGGAAGAGTTGACGAGGAGTATCTTTCATCTGATAATCGGTATTAACTTACATAGGATCAATCACAAGGATTCATGATGATTGAAATTTCTACACCTCACTCATAAGCAACAATCAACACAAATAAATATTTTGATGATGTTGCCAAATCATCAGTCTACATATGAATGACATGAATTCCACAGTGTCTACACTAATAAGTTCATAAGGAGAACCACAGTGAATGCAAACTCCTACGAACTATTGTAGGAGATCTGTTCTACACCCAATATACTATTTGCAAACAAAATACAAAAAATGATTGTATCAAATGCAAGATTATACAAGTCGTTATAGAAGAACTGTCGTACATCCAATATGTCATATACAGGGCAAATACAGAAGAGAACTGTAGTAGATAGGAGCTATTACAAGATGCTGTAGAAGACCTGTAGTACGCCCAATATGTTGTCCACATGCAAAGACACCAAATGACAACAAATCATATGCAAGGCAGGAGATTAGTTAGTGCACTAAGATCCGCCTACAAAAATTAACAAATAGTGCACGACAGTCTACCTATACGAAGCAGCGAACAATTCTATTCAGAAGCTGCTACGCCACCAGATCTGCAACATTCGTACAAGCAGACAGAAGGCGTCTACAATTATTTCAAAGTACCCCTGCACGTGCACTATAAATTGTATACACGTAGGTACACTAAAAGGGGTAAAAATAATTATAAAACCCGCATGGGCCCCGACGAGCGTGTTATTGGTACACACGTGACGTCTAGGGATGCTGCGCGGGTTGACAAGTGAATTCAGGTTCGAAACCGATCCTTCTATACGGGTCAATAGAAGTCGACAGGGTTCGAACTATTAAGCAAATATAAAGTTGTGGTGACCAGTATATTTGCTTTAAAACATTCATATTAGGCCTACAACAATATGAATTCACTAATAAGGGCACGAAGCCTACGAAACCCGATCCTCTGTCAACAGCCTGACAGAGTTGACAAAGTTCAAGCCTTAAATGGAAATGACCCCCCTAACACCCCGATGATGGCCGTGTTGAATGCAGATCTCAACCGGAGGGGTGATTCAAATGCTTTCAAACATCTTTCAAATTCCAACCAAATACCCAAAACTCCACAAAATTCCAAAAATCCCAGAAAAATTCCAAAAATCTCAAAAATATTTAAAATTGAAATAAATCCATCATAACACTTAAAGCAAAGCTCATCCACCCTCCACAACAGTTTGTCGAGGTGGACAAATTTAAATAAACTCTAGCTCACAAAGAGCCAAATGCCTAGTCGAAAATATCACTAGGATCCATTCTCAAACAATCTTTTGCCAGTAAGGATGTGGTACGTGTCCTCTAACCGGCAGTTTCGCCGCCAAATGGCACTGCAGGTAAACGGTTATGACCCGGGGCCCTCTGAACCGAGTGGTTTTGCCGCCAAATGGCACCACAGATAGCGGTTATGGCCAGAGCCAATACGCTCCTTAATGGCGTTAAATCCTTGAGATATGAATCAATAGGATATGATCGATAGGGCACAAAGCCCTCTGTAAGCTAAGGTGGATTCAAATTTGTCCCCTTAGACAAACATTCACCCCCGGTCTACAAGGTCCCCTTGGACGAAGCAACCCATGGCTGCCGACAAGGATCCTTCTGTCAGGTTGGGTCGACTACCTCCTCTGACTAAGTAGACCAGGGACCACGATGGCTCGGGACGACGGAACCATGGGATCTTGATCGGGTCTATCATCCATTCCCCCACCATCCGCTTTAAGTTCCAGATGGTGAAAATTTCAGTTTTAAATATCAAATTTCTCAAATCTCGCAACAAAACTGCCGGTTAGAGGACACGTACCACGTCCTTACTGGCAAGAGATTTTTGAGAATGAATCCTAGTGATATTTTCGACTAGGCATTTAGCTCTTTGTGAGCTGAGGTAAATTTTGATTTGTCCACCCCACTACTCGTTGCTTTCTGCAGATGGATCGTAGTGCACTAACTAATCTCCTGCCTTGCATTTGATGTGTCGTCATTTGGTGTCTTTGCATGTGGACAACATATTGGGCGTACTATAGGTCTTCTACAGCATCTTGTAATAGTTCCTATCCACAACAGTTCTCTTCTGTATTTGCCCTGTAGATGACATATTGGATGTACGACAATTCTTCCATAATGACTTGTATATACTTTGCACTCAACGTATCTCATATGCTTCTGCTTGTAAACATCATGTGATATTTATAAGGAGTATTCTATAACCCCTTACATATTTATACTCCATTACGTATCATTTGTCTTTTCTTATATAGGGCCGATGTGTTCGATAGATGTTGGACAATTGTTGATCATGGAGATATCATAGTGTCTTCGTCACAATAATTGGTGGATATCTTGAATGTGCGAAGGACATGTTGTGCATACATCTATGTCAGTATAGATATTGTATGCACTGCAGATCTTTTATTCTTGCTTGTAGAAGACTGATATATTTGACTGATGCTGAGTGGTTATTGACTGCATGGATGATTTAGCACCCACTACACATTAATCGTCATCACTCATAAGTGGGCTTCTATATGAATGAGGACTCCTCTTCGTTCATCTGTGAATGTTCATATTCATCATACACATCACTATGTTCATTTGTAGGAAACCCTATGTTACTGTCTGTAATTAAGCATATTTAGAACTCCTTCAGGTTTGCTTGTGGATGACATCTTGAACATGTAGCGGGTCTTTTACATGTCTTCTACTACTAGTAGACAACGGGTCTTTTATGTTTGTGTATGATTAATCAAATATTGTGGCTTGCTATTGAATTGCATTTGATTGTATGTTCATTCACTTAAAGCACGGTCCCTTGTTGAAATTGTTTGAGTTCTTCGGGATCACCCCAAATTACAATCTCTAGTCATCATTCTTTCAAAGTATTCTATATTTATTTGAGTCTCCTGAGTCAATCTGAAAGTATTTGTTTGTACTCAAGCTGCCCAAATTAGAGTTCCTTGCGCTTTAGCTTATTTGATTCAAGTTCAGGTTCTTGTTTTTTTTTTTGTTCTTCTCATTTGAGTTCATGTAGGTCTCATTCTTTGTTCAAATCCTTGTTGCATTTGAGCCCATTTCATATTCAAATTCATCACATGCTTAATGCCATTTGATTAGAGTCCATTTAAGTCCAATATGAGTTCTTTGCATTTGAGATCAACTCGTTTGGACTTAGCTTGAATTCTCAACTTAGTTAAGTTCAAGTTAATGTCATTTAGTCTAAATCAAGTCCACAAGTTTGACATCGCTTGTCCAAGTCTTTATTCAAGTCCTCGTAGTCTTGTTGAGTTCAAGTTCAAATGGCAAGTTGAAGTTCTATGTCCCCTGTAGTTCAACTCAAGTATTTGCTTGAGTTCAAATGCCCAAGATCATGTTCCTTTTCTCTTTTTCCTTTTAAATTTGAGTTCATATTATTTAGGTCAATTGAATCAAGTCCACAAGTCCAATTACAAGTCCTTCGCAGTTCAATCATGTCCATGTTCCAAATTGCTCCAAGTCCTTGGATTTTCAATCCAAATTTCGGCAGCCTCCCGGCGTCTCCCCTGTTAAGGAAAAAAAAACCAAGAGGCCGCCTACCCGCCACGCCACCAAAGGCGTGCACGGTTGGTGTTTGTGAGACACCGCAGCGGTTGTATTTGTTTTTTTTTTCTCCCACCACGCGCACCAAAGGCGTGCTTGGGGTTTTAAAAAGTATTTTTTTGAAAAAAGGCCATTTTTTAACATTTCCCCCAGCTCGGAGGTACTTATGAGCGACCCCGCCTCGCCGTAGGTGCCGCACCGGGGTCCCATCCCACTACGCGCACCAAAGGCGTGCTTGGGGCGGTTTTCCGGTTCGTCGCGAACATTGAAACAGAGTTTTGAGTTTAGAAAATTTCATACCTTCGCGGAGTCGTCGTGGTTAACACGTGGATCGAGGGGTCACTCGCCTACCTCGTCGTAGGTGTCGCACCGGGGTCCCATCCCACCATGCGCACCAAAGGCGTGCTTGGGGCGGTTATCCGGTCTGACACGAACGCCGAGGAAACAGAGTGGAGGGGAGCATTTTTTTTCTTAATTTCAATTAGTCATGACTATTTATAATTAATTATAACTAACTCTGATTAATAATAATTAATAATAATTAATTATAATTAATTATAATAATTAATTACAATTAATATCAATTAATTATAGTTAATCAAAATTAAATATGATCAATAATAATTAGGCATGGTTAATAATAGTTAATAAATAATTTGATTAAATATAATTATTAATAATTATTAATAATTAATCATTATTTATAATTAGGGTTTATAAATAATTATAACTAATTATATCTAAACCCATCTATGAAATGATTTGAGCAGGATTTGAGCTGAATCCCGTCGGGTTCACCAGATCTGGCCGAATAAGCACGCGTGAGGGAGAGAGTTACCTTCACAGAGAGCAGCTCCCATCGCCTCCTCTGATTTAACAAGAAGGAATGTCCTCGAAGGGGTGAAGTCGGCGTCGGTCTGGAGGAAGGGGTCGGAAGAGAGGTCGGGCAGAGGGATTCGGCCAAGGGGAGGAAGAAGGCAAGGTAAGGGTTCTCTCCTCCTCTCTCTCTCTCTCTCTCTCTCTCTCTCTCTCTCTCTCTCTCTCTCTCTCTCTCTCTCTCTCTCTCTCTGTGTTTTTGTTGGCCGAAGGGTTGAGAGAGGCGGAGATGTTTGCGAACAAAGGAGGAGGTCGGGACGGAGGCGTTGAGGTAGGAGTCGGGAAGAGATCGTGGATAGAAGCGCAACCGAAAGCTTCGCTCGGGCTGCTATTTAACGACGCGAATGAACCTCCTCGAGCAGAGTTTGAGCAGGAATCGTGGGAAATTTGCTGGAGCGGCGCCGTTTGCAGCGAAATTTCGGCAGGGTATCGTGGATCTGACGGGTAAGGGCAGGTATGCGTTTCATTTCGTTTCTTATTTGGGTATTATACAAAGGTCAACAAATTTTTGCGCTAGTATCTCATATAACACTGAATAGAAATATATAAAAATAGAGGATTCATACAGCTAGCCCCACAGAGTTGGATAAGGGTAACAATTATGATATTGATGACTAATGATATGTCAGGTAAAACTAAATTTCAAAGACCAACTTATTAAAGTTTAAGGATTTTTCGACTGAAATCTTTAACTTGTTTAATAAAGCTCAGAAAGCACCATCCCTGATGGAAGTTTTAGATAGCATTCCATAAGTTCAACCCAAAAAAAAGTCCAACTCCATGGTTTATATGCATTGCTCTCTTTCTTCTTGCTCTCTGCTACTCCAACAAGCCACGCCCTCAAAAGTTGTTTTGAGTTGGATCAGATCATCAATTACAAAGCAAAAGAAAAATGACATCAACAATGTCCAAAATTGGGAGAACGTTTGACAACATTGTCACTCAAACTCCCAACCTTCCATGACTCTCTTGATTCCCTACCTACCTCACATGCCCAAAGTCATCATCATATCAAACGACAAGCTATATTTAGTCTCTTAGTCCTCCAGAATGATAGAAATTATATGGTTAATCATTGCTAGGCTACTCCCAAATCACAAAAGAAAAATGTTAGTGGTAGGCAGATACTGTTTTACCTCCTGATCCCAGCAAGGCAGTAGCAACCCCAGACACAAAATGTACAAATTTTGGCCTGATTTGGATGAAGCTGAAGTCACCAAAATCAACCTTCAAAATCAGAGTTCTTGACATCACTATGAATCAAGTAAAGGACAACTGTTACTCGTGCAATGATTAGTGAAGAAAGAGTTACCCAGAAAGCATTAGGATGTCTTCTTAGATAAGCAGCACGAACAGCTTCTTTATCATCCTCGGAAACCTAGAGATAGGTGCCATCAGTTCAATTTAAGATTCTTGATATATAAACCATTCTGATGACAAGAAGACAAGTACAATGTTCTAGCAAGAGAGGCTTTGCACTGAAACCTGAAAAACATAATTCTAAACGAAATGATATTCTTAAAGGGTTCTATTCTAAATATAAGCACAGCTGTTATTCCTCAAGTAACACTCTCTGTCACATATGCCATCCATAGACAGAATCAGGTCCTATACGTAATTAATCATACTTTGATGAAAATTTGAGAAGCGCATTACAAGGCAGGCTTTCAGGTGTGAAAGAGAAAAAAATAGATGCAAAGATATGTAAAATATTGAGAAAAGGATGGATGGAAATGAAAAGAGAAAACAAAGAGTAGAGAAGTTACTGTGGTTTGCCACAAAGTTTGTTTGAGGCCACAACAGCAAGACTACGAATTGGAAAAAGCTCCATTTGAAGTTGTGAATCCACAATCTCAAATCTCATGTTATCAGCGACTAAGATCTTAATTTGAAAATTGATACTGGAGGAAGTGCTCAATAAAAAATTGGCTAAAAGGTCCTAATTAGCTGTATTCTTCAGCACCGTGCAACTAATGTACCAAATTAAGCTTCAATGGACACAGTTATCTTGAATGTTCATGCTAAGGTTCAAGTTTCGAAGGTACCAGAAATCTAGAGTCAACTCCATGACTAAAAACATCCCTAGAAGTAAGCAAATGAAGAAACGCTTTCAAATTGATTGGAAAGATAGCTGAATAAGTGTCTTAATGATGCCAGCTTTGAACAACAGCATCCACAATTATTTAAAGAACTGTTAAAAAAACAAGTTGTCAGCACATACCAAAACAGCAACCCCAAATAAGGTGATCACAATGTCAGTTCGATCTTCAGGATCCTTAGCAACAAGCAGAGAGCATTTGGGATTCTCCAACAAATTCTGCAAGTTTTCATAATTTTTTTTTTTTTAAAGGTAAAACTGCAAAATTCATTTGCCAAACCAACTGAAACTAGAGCAGAAGCAAACCTTTGAATGAACTGCAAGGTGGCTGACTGCTAGCACTGGCGAACCATCGTGATCACAAGCAAAATCGACCATTGATCCAGACGGATAACCCTCATGTTCCTGCAAACCAAAAATAAAGCAAATGAGATGTTATAATCCAAAAATCTCAATTAAAAAAATTAAAAAAATAAATAAAATAAAAAATAAATCCAAAAATCTCACTTTAATAAGTTGTGTTGACAAAGTAATGAATGGAGAAAAAAGCTAATGATGCTGACAACAGCGACAATGACATTCAGTTCCATTCATGTGAAGAAAAATACCTTGGAAAATGTAGAAAGCATGCCTCGAATGCTGTTATCAAGAATAGTTCTAACTTCTTCTACTGGAGGAAGGCGAGGAGCTGCAGCCTTTTGTTAGAATTAAAAAATTGTTATTAACAACCCCTAACAAAACTGAACAAAGATTGATGCACAAAAATGCAATCTTCTGTGCCAGACATAACAATAATTCAGAGAAAGAAAATTCAATGTATTTCAGTCACTATATACGAAGTCCTCAATCATATATCCCAAAATAGGAGAACAGTGACTTGTTTTAAGCCTACATAAGGCCTAGTTTGAAGGGCGTCCAATAAAAATAATAATTGTTTATGCAAAATGTGAGAAATATTTTTTTCAGTATATTGCCTTGGGATGCAAGTTTACTTCTGACACTCGGTTCCATTTTGCTCTTTTTCAAGGAACACAAAAATGTTCAAAGAAAGAAGCAACCTCAATTGACATCTTATGAAAATTTTTCAAGTGAAACTAATTTATGGCATTATTAAGGCTCTTTTTTGTAAAGCTTTTGTTGCCTATTTCTGCTTCCTCAAACAATAGAAGCATATTCAAAATATTTGATGTTAACAATTGGCAGAAAAAAATCTAGTTGCATGAAAGTTCAAGAGCCACATTTTTATAAAGCAACTTCTTTAGAATGGTACTTAAGGTAGCATCCCAGAAAAACGCTTTATGAATAAGTTCTCTAGCTTATCAATTAGTTATTTATTAATTTTATTTAACAATAGAATTATTATAATTAGGGTACTATATTATAAAATTATATAATTCATACTACATCCATTTTGATCACGCTATCAACTCATACCAGTGTCATACTATTTGTTTACCAAACAACCACAAGCTCTCATAATAACTTAAACAATAATTTTAACAGAACTTTACCCAAAAATCAACGGGTTTACTGGATAGCATCTTTCTATAGCACATCTGAGTACAGCAGAAGACAACAATACCAAAAATAGCCTAAAAGTAATTCCTAAAAAATGATATACAAGAACCTGCTGCTTTAAAAAACTTCATGGTTCTGCAATGGGAGTCATTCTATAGGCAAAATATCCATCAAAATTAACAACACATTCCATGGAAATAGTATCAATTGTATCATCTCGGTCACAAACACATTCCACGTATTGCGACATATTTTGAAATATGAAGTAAGCATCTGAAAGCATCAGCGAACATTAAAGGCATGACAAGCATATAACACTTAGTATGCATTATATAGTAAGTTGACTAATTTGAAACTGATATATCATAGATCTATGATGAGGTAAAGTGATGTAACCCATATTCCGGATTATCCACTAGACAACAAATCCTAGAAAACAGGATATGCACTCCGATTAACACGCAAAATATTGTAATTCACACAGCTATAAACAGTCGACATATATCTGGGTATAGGATTTCTAATACAACTAAATGATTTGATCAATGAAAATCATAAAAAAAATAAATTGAAAATTCATAGATTCAGAGATAATCAATCAAAAAAAGAACTTCTGATGTAAACCATCCAAATGATAATTTAATAATTACCAAACCAAAGATATTCAGCAAGAATTTGACAACCACCAGAACCCCACAAGTCAATTGGAATTCAAACAGCAACTAGAAACTCAGTTGTAATATATTTGACTAAAATCAATCATGTTTGCAAAATCAATCACGAATAATGTAGATGAAGAAATAATATAAGAATTCTCCAATAATAGAAAATTTCAAACCTTATGCCAGTACAAAGAGATAACTTTTCTTTGAAATTGGTTGTTCATTTGTTCTGCACTCGACGGAATAAGCATTCAACCAAGCATACAAGATTGAGTAACATAGGAAGTATTATTATGCCTGAAGTTTTTTTCATGCATGCCTCACATATGGTATATAGAAGAATCTAATTTCCCCAAGTCCAAGATGGAAACCCACTTGAATCCACACTGAAATCCCATACAGGATCAATGGCATAACAGATTCAGTGGATCAGCACATATCAAAAGCATGACAAAAAACTAAAGAAGCTAACCAACAGAGAACCCGCCATCAGTAAATAAAGGCAATGGATAAGCATAGGTAATTTTGTATGAAGGAATCTTGCTATAGGACTCAAAAGCAACAATAATTAGAATAACACACAAACCTAGTACAAGGCATGATCTTTGCAACAGTGAAAACACACAAACATACTAAGAAGAACTTGATTACCAGGAACCAAGAAGAGAGTACTCATCAATCTTCTCTGATAGGAAATTTTTGTCTTTGACCAATTTAGAATTTTATATTCATCAATCAAATCATGCCATAAATGATGTTCTTTAAACAATGCAATCATCACACGTAAGTCTATCAAGTTAATGCACAAGATATCTTTGTTTGCAAGTTCATGAAGTGAAATAGACACATTGAAGAGTATACCAAGACAGAACTTACTAAAATTTCTAATCTATAAGCATTTGTTCCAACGTGATAAATGATTTTAAATAATTTTATCTTTCTTGCACTTAATTTCTTAAAAGATCTTACATGAAACCTTATGGGAAAAATTGGTGCTAAGAAGACAGCTCGGGGATGTCGTTGAGTTGAAAGATGTCCATCAAATGCCAATGAAAGGAGATGGCATCAAGAAGTTGTTGTCATGTGCCAAAGCAAGGAGGCCATCAAGCAAAAAAATGTTTATCAAACACTAATTGCATGTCATCAAGTAATCTATTGAAATTTGAAATTTTATTTATTCTTTCCATGCATATTGAAACATCCTAAAAAAATTTATTATAAAAAAAACTCTTAAACATCGAAGCGCCTTTGGTGCAATGGTTGGATTTTAGTAGAAATTTCAAAAGTTAAGCATGCTCAAATAGGAGCACTCCTAAGATGGGTGATTTCTTGGGAAATTACACCAAGAGGACAAAATCGTGAGGTTGCTTGGCCAAAACAACAATATATTGATAGTTAAAAGTTTAGGATAGTGCAGTGACTATATGCTTTGAAGAATGCTTCTTGTTTTCAAATTAAAGAAGCAAAGCAACGAAACGTGATACATGAAGATCGTGTGAATTCGTGAAAAATCAATATGTTTTCTGATGAATGGCCAACGGCCTCCCAACAACACATAAGAATCAAAGTCATATGGACAAACTTCACTTCCAGGCTTCCAGCTAGAGTGATATAGCTGCATCGCATTAGCAACGGTCTGCTACAACAACTCCATTGGGTACAAAAATATCTAAACATTTAAAACCGAGACCAATTATTATGGCCAGTAAACTCAAATAAGTGAATTTGTCATTACTGCAAAGCACATACATATACATTTTTACACCAGAACATGTCTTCGGGTGCAAATTTTGACCGAATTAAATTTTTACATGCACAATAACTTTTGGTTCAGAGAATAATAAAATAAATAAATATATTATACTTCAAAGTATATCTATTTCAGAAACCTATTACTAGTTAAAAATACAAAAAATCGCCATATTTACTGAGCACCAATTTATCATACAATACAGCAACACGTTTGCAGTTAACAAAACGCCAATTGTACTCCACCGTTTATACCTGATGAGCTTGAATCAGTTGGAAAACATCCGAAACACCGTCAACGGGAGTAGCAGTCTGCATTCAAAAAAAGAGTAAATACGATAATTTTCATTAACTACTCTCACAAACCATACATAAGCAGACTCCGTCGCAACCTCAAATCTTTTTCAACATAATCAACTAGTTATCCACCGAAAAAATCACAAAAATTAATCATTAAAAACGTAAAGAAAAAGAACATTCAATATTGAAAGAAAACATGATAAATATAGAGTAAAAAACCCTAGATTGCGTTACCAGAGAGGATTGAGACGCGGAGGAGGCCATAGTGAGAGGGTGGAAGGACAAGGGGCGTCTTGATCGACTAAAAGCGCGGAGGGAGGATGTGAAGAGAGTGCTTAAAGGAATGTTGAAAATTCCATTAATGGATCTAGAGAACGAGGGAGACGGAACAACGGATGGCGTGAGACGGATCAACGACTTCATCACTACGCTCCCTCTCCTTGCCCGGTAGCCTGGCTCGGGCAAATTATTGGGTCAGTTAGAGGCGAAAAATAAGTTCGGACATCCAATAAAAATTTGCCGCATCATGTTTTACTTGTGCTTTTTGACTTGCGCTTTAGTTATGCTTTATTACCTGCGCTTTACCTGCGCTTTACTTGCGCTTTTCGACTTGGGCTTTAGTTGCGCTTTACTTGCGCTTTAGTTGCGTTTTACCTGCACTTTAGTTGCGTTTTACTTGCGCTTTACTTGCGCTAAATTTAAAATAATATTTTATTAATATCCGGACCTATCTCTGCGTTCGATCACCTGACCCAATAATTTGCCCGCTAATCGGGTTAGTTGGGGCGCGACTGCTCGTTTAATTAATTAAATAAATAAATTTATGAAAAATTTACATACATACCACTTCATTTCATGTTATTAAATATTATTTTAAAATATTTGGTTCTTAAATAAACAAATACTACAACAACATTAAGCGTCCCACTACATGGGATCGGTTACATGAATCCTTTTTCGCCATTGTGTCCAGTTAAAAGACAAATTCTCATTTAAATCTAATAAAGAAATATCATTTCTAATATTTTATAACCAAGTCTTTTTATGTCTACCTCTACCTTTTTTAAGATAAATCAAATCTAATACCTCAACTTTCCTAATTGGGTCATCGGAAGGCCTCCGTTTAATGTGACCAAACCATCTAAGGCGACTCTCTCTAATCTTATCTTCCACAGGAGCTACTCCAACCTTTTTTCATGTATATGCTCATTTTGTATCCTATCTCTAAGGGTCAAGCCACTCATCCACCTATGCATCCTCATCTCTGCAACACTTAACTTAGTGTTATGCTTCTCTTTTAATGGCCAACATTCGGCACCATAAAGCATTGTAGGTCTGATCACCACCATCTTATAGAATTTTCCCTTAAGTTTGAGGGGGACTTTTCTATCGCACAATAAGCTTGATACATTCCTCCACTTCAAACCATCCAACTTGAATTATACTAATAATATCTCCATCAATTTCACCATCACTCTGAACAATATATCCAATATATCTAAAACGTGTACTCTTATTAATGACTTGATCGCCCAAAATCACAATCCAATCACTAGATCTATTGCTACTAAAATTACACTTCATATATTTGGTTCTTAAATAAACAATTTTGAATAATAATTTGTTCTACTCATTTATATTATTAAATAACATCATTTAAAGATCATGAATATGCACGATATTAAGCTTGATTCGTATTTAATTCAGAACTCGTGAATAAGCTCGTTAAAAATTCAATTAATATTTGATTAAAATTTTGATAAACATACGTAATATAAATATTTTATATTTATTATAACATAATAATATAATAAGTGTTACTTAATTTTTTTTTAAATTTCATGAACAAGAGGCATTTATTCATGTTTGTTAGATTATTTGTTTGAAATATTAATGAAAAAATAGAAGATGAATCATAGATCATTTGTTCGTGAAGAAGCTCATTTGTAGCTCAAAAACACTAATTAGCTCAAGAATACTAGTTAGTTATATACTTGAACAAATTTGTTTAATGATTTAAAAACTTTGTTAGATATATTCGAGAACATGTTCGATATAATTGTTTGTCAGAAAGCCCGATAAGGCTCGTTTGCTAAGTTAATGAACATCTAGAAGCATAGCTTGTTTATAGCTCGATAAGGCTCATTTATTTAACGCTCGATGAACACGAATCAAACCGAACCTGAACCAAACATAAACACCCATTAATTTAAACGAATCAAACTTGTACACAAAAAATAAAGCCCGAATCGAACTCAAACCGAATTTGAACAAGCTGATAATAAATGACACATGCATACTTGTTCGGATAGGTTCATTTGCAGCCCTAATTTCCAGTAATATATATATAAGTTATCTTAATTAACTTGAAGATCTAAAAAATAATAATACAATATAATAAGTTAGAATGAGATAGCTGTGAGAAAATTAATGAGCGTGGGAATAAGAACTAAGCTCAGCAATTTTTATGCATGATGAAAATAGCATAATATAAGGTACTATAATGTTCAAAATATGTTTCTTAACTTTTTTTATTTATAAAGTTAAGGGGGCCGATGAAGTGACAATCATGGGATCCAATAGGTGCAAGCTTCCAGTAGCTTTTTGTGTCGTTGAAGAAAGGCGGGTTGATTTGGTTGTGGATAACATTCAGAGGGGAGCAAAGGCCTATTTGGGTGTAATAATTATTAGTTCAGGTGATCTGATGTAGTTCTATGTTCGGATCATTAATAACATGTTGTCACGTGTTCTTACTCTTTATCACGCGGCCCGACGACTTGACCCGGACCGGAACCCATGACTGCTATGTTCGCGTATTGCTAGGTATTACTCGGTATTTGCTCGGTATTGCTAGGTATTGCACGGTATTGCTAGGTATTGGACAATAACAAGAAATATCGCTTTGTGAAGACCAATACCGAGCAATACCGAGTTTTTTCTAGAAAAACTCGGTATTGCTCGGTATTGCTAGGTATTACTCGGTATTTGTCTTCACATAATGGTATTTCTCATTATTGTCGAGCAAAATCAATCAATACCTAGCAATACCGGGTTGTCATGGATTTAAAATACGCACGTGCGACATATCCACTATTTGCCGGGTCGGGTCCGCGATTTTGTGCCTGCTACGTGGCGCGATCTTAGTGGTGACCGAACGTAGAGTTACGTCCGTTCACCGGACCAAATAAAAGTTCATTTGGGTGAGCCGTGAACGTGAACTCGTTCAGAATGAGTGCATCTTCGATCCAACACTCCAAAGGCGAGCTCATATGTTACGAGCTCTATTGACACAAATTTTTATTAAGGAATGTTTGATTGCATGAAAAATGAATGCAATGTGAAAGAAATACTTTAGAGTTGTTTTGATTATTATAGAAGGAATGCATGAGATTAATTTTTTGTCTGAATTGAAGTAAAATGAATGCAATGTAAAGTAAAAAAGGTAGTGATTGGTAGCCAACATTATCGGTAGTTTGCTCGGTGGCGGGAGATAGCAAGCCACGGGTGGCCGGCTGACTGGCTACTGTGGTGGCCGGAGGTGGTGGGGTGGCTGGCATTGCTGGGTGGTCGACGGCGATGTGTAGTCGATGGGGTGGGTAGTCGATGGCCGCCGTCGGTGGTTGACGATGAGTTCCCAGTATATTTGAAAATCGCCCGAAATCATAGAAATTCCAAATACACGGGAATTGAACTAGATGATGAATTCCTTTTACTTCAAAACTTTATTTTGCATTCCTTTTACATCAAATAGAACATCAATGTTTCCAAAATCTATACATTTGGAATTATTTACACCCCTTTTACAACAAACCGAACAGGCCCTAAATAGACATGATAACTAACCTTTAAGGCAAAGTTTTCTTAGGAGAGTGTTATTGTGGGCACATGTACCCTTGGACCCCTCCTTGACATGAACTTATTTAGATACCTATGAAACTTACATGGGCATATATGAATAAACATTTAGTTCATTGATTCATTTGCTAGTTTAAAGAGAGATTTGTGAAAAAGGAAAAAAGGAAAGAATAATAGCATTTGCTATCTTCACCAACCACAAAAAGGGATTAGTAAATGAGATTTGCTTCTTCTTTTTTTTACTATTGCCTCGAGTGGAGCACTCACTTTCAAGGTTCTCTTTATGACATCAATTCGACCCATGTACCATCTATAGCTATTAACGATTATTTGGAGTGGCCTACGAGTGGAGACACGGTCGGACTTTCATAGAGTTCTCTTTATGACATCAATTCGACCCATGTACCATCTATAGCTATAAATAACGATGAGGGGCTTTGGAGTGGCTAAATTCCTCCTTTGCTTTGAGTGTTTTCTACTAGCTCATATAAGAGATGACAGACTTGAAACTTCTCAAATATGTCAACATGAGTAGCAAGAAGCTAAAAAAACACTCTATATGCAAATGCAAGGTGAAGGAAAGAAGCCCAACTAATCGACTGAGAAGAAGAAGGATGAGACTGAGATAGGGCCTCGAGAATCGACTAGAAAGGAGTCAAAAGGTTATAGAATATAGCTGAATAAGACTACAAAAGAAGTTTGAAAATAAGGAGTGAATTAAATTAGAAATTGATGTTGGGTTGATAAATATTTTAGTGCTGCTTACATGTAATGAAAAAAGTATAACTTGATCATTCTTCCTTTCATGTAGATTTGCTGAGACCTCCATCAAAATACCATTTGTGTATCTTTATCTTGTTATTATCTTTTGAATGATAGTATCTATTCATTTTGGAAAGCCTTCCATCTTTTTGCCCTTCATATATATGTGTATTTAATCCTTCGATCAACTCCAATAAGCTCCTGTTTCCAATTTCCAAGCATTTTAATCATGATAGAAATAATATTGCTGACAAACTACAGCAAACTGTATGATAGAAATATTTAGTCTTTCTCAATTCAAGCATCCAATTTCAGGATCCTCGTGTAAGCCAAATCCTCTCTCTTTTTTTCTTAGGGAATCTCCAACCGAACTCCAAATGCTTGAATACCATCGCTCGCGAGCTCCAGCCGAACGGTAAAACTTCCGCTATTTGGTTTCGGGTGAACAGTGGTACGCCAATATTGGCGTTGCACTGTTCATCTTTGTTAATTTTATGTATCTATCGAACTTGCTGAAGAAACGCGCAAAAGAAGAGAATGAATGTTACCTTTGCAAAACAGGGCAAAATGAAGTTCGATTGGAGATGAATCACGGCATTTTTCAGTTTCACGACATTTTGTAGTGAAAAATGAAATTTTCCGTTGGTGATGATCTTAACAAAGTTTCCTTTCATTTAGAAAACAACTGGTCTGATGCCCTTATCAAGCATCTCCTGAAAATATTCTCAAGCTTCATCCATAAGTAGATTTACCACCACCAAATTAATATATATATATATATATATATATATATATATATATATATATATATATATATATATATATATATATATATATATATATATATATATATATATATATATATACATGGTGGCCCATTGATCTTATGCAAGTATGCCTTCTCTGACTTCATGTGTGATTAAAAAATATTGCATGTATATTGGTCTTAATGGTGTTGGACGTGGCGATGAGCAATTAATGATACCTTCCGAAAAAGAGAAAAAACCAAGAATGCAAGAAGCTTCTCTGATCTTCATGTGTGAAATTCAATTACAAATTAGAATATTCCCGGCGTGTTGCTTCAAGGAAGAGCTGAGCTCATGTCAACTGGCATGGCAGGTGGTTAAAATGGAGGTTGATCAGTCATGTGGTTAAATATATTCGTCTCGTCGAGCCGTTCGATTCGACTATAAGCTTCAAAGGACAAATTGTGGTACGAGCTGGAGTGCTTATAACAGATTGAGTTATTATTACGCTCAATTTCTTAAGCTCTGAAATATTTTCCAATCGAGAATCAAAATATATTAGAATCATTCAAATTGTAAGATTTGTTGGTTCCCTATTGTCCACCACAAATCTATAACCGAAGAACGATTCCAAGTTATAGTGGCGATTATGACCGCAACAATTCAGTAAATTTGTGGCGGTTAAGAACGATGTTATAACTAGCATTTTATACGACTTACCCCAACGGTCCTAGAATCGCTAAGACATGTTATTGCAGCACATTATAATCATGGCGGTCTTTCAGCGGTTTTTAAACTGGTGTAAGAAATTTTGTGGTAGTTTAAACCGTTGAAAAATGGTATATTTAGTGTTACGATAGTCCTTTTTTTATAGTTATGTTGGGTTGATAAATATTTTATTAAAGGAAGCCTCCTTTTCTATTGTAAGTAACCTACCTTTAATGAATTGGTCCCCAAATATGTTTATTTAAACTAAACTAAGCTTCAATTTAATTACAGCTAAATATTTGCGAGAAATGTCAATGCTGCTGATCACTTATATAAATAATCGAGATTGGCTGAAGAAGTCTATTTTTAGTTACTTTTTTCATAACTTTGTAAGGAGGGTGCTCTAAAAATTCAACCCCACACATCATTTATTTGAAAATAAGGCAAATAAATGATCCTTTGAAAGTCAATTGGGAGGTAAAAATACTCCTACTTGGATGGCAATTTTCTGACAAAAAAATTGTAAGAATGTAAATTTTTAAATTAAAAGAAGACTTTGAAAATCAAATCTAATTGGTTGGTAAGATAATATTTTGTTTTATGGGGTGCTAATAATACATAAGTATACTTGGCTTCGATTGGAATAACTTTTTTTATTGATTTCTAAAGTAGCTTTATAGTATTAAATTTTTTAGAACTAGATGTTTTTTACTAGAAAGCTCTTTTAAAAAGTAGTAAGAAAGCCTGGGCCGTGGTCGCCAGACCGCCGCCTAGACGTTGATCTCCGTCGGACCATTGCCCGACCGCCAATCTCCATCAGACTTTCGTTCGACCATCATTGGACAACCGCCTGTCCACCAACCGTCTTCAGACAACCGCCTGTTCGGTGACCGTCACCAGTCCTTCGGCCATTTGCCAATTATTGGACATCTACTCGGTAGCTTGTCGCCACCATACCTCCTACCACCGTCGACCACAATCCGGCCAATCACCATCGCATGCCGACTACAGTTCATCTGACCTCCATTGCCCGCCAACTACGATCTCTCTCCAAGCACCGTCGCTCATCGACTACTATCCCATCAACCTTCGTCGCCCGCCGACCATCGTTCCTTTGATCTCCGTCGCTTGCCAACTATGGTCCCACCAACCTCTGGTGCTCACCGACCACAATCCCATCAACCATTGTCGTCTGCCAACTACGGTCCCTCAGACCATCGTCACCTACCAACTATGGACAATCCCTCCACAACTCGCCGACCTCTGATCATCGTCGCCCAACTACAATCTTACCGACCAATGACCAAGCCATGTCATCATGATTCAACACTTAAATATAATATACTTTTATTATTTATTTTTTAAAATATAATAAATATAATTTTATTATTTAATTGTGTCGCATTACAGATCTTAATTTTTTTTTTTATTTCATGAAATATAAACGTCATCATGATTCAACACTTTGTTCAACTTTATCAATTAATCTTAGAGCGTTTCTTTTTTCCCATTTATTGTCTGTCCCTTTCAAACATCTATATTTTTTATGAAATTTGAATTAAAAATTATTTAAAAATGAGTAAGAAAATCTTCTCAAACAAATTTTTGTTTCAAACTAAATTCAATTTTAGCTGAAAATATGATTACCAACTTTATAATGAAATTATCAAACTAGCGAGAAATTGACCATTTCCTAACAATGGCAGAAAAGTAATTTCTTGAGAGTAAATGTCTTTCTGAGAGGTATAATGGTAATTACAATTTGCCTGTTAGGCCTACTTATGTAAAGCCAGCACTGCCTCTCTCTCTCTCTCTCTCTCTCTCTATCTCAGATTTTCTCTCTCATCTGCTTTGCATATTATCTCTCTCTAAAATTGTAGAGAAAGGCAGAAAGCCATGGATTCTTCTGAGAAGGCTGGGCTACTGCTTGCGGTGACGGTGGCGTTTTGTGCCGGGCCGGCCCTGTCAGGCGGGACGATCTTCACCGTCGGCGATAGCGCGGGCTGGACGGTCGGCAACAACCTAAACTACACCCAGTGGGCTGCCAGCAAGACTATTCGTGTCGGCGACACGCTTCGTAAGATCATTTAATTTCTGCGATTTTATTTAAGATATCAATTATCAAATATATATTTATTTATTTTACGTTAAAATATACATAAAATTAAAATATATATATATATATATATATATATCTTAAATTTCGTTAAATCTATTAAACTATAATAGCTATAAAAACTTTTTAATAAAAAATATAATACTCATAAGTTTAAAAAATATGTGTTTTAATTTCTTATAAAAATTTTAAAAATATTTTAGTTTGAGAGCTTTTTAGTTTTTTTTTTGTGTGATAGAAAAAATAGCTAATAAATAAAAAAGTTAGATTTAGATGATTTTTTTTTCAAAGGCATTTTTTAAATTTTTTTTATTTTTTTCTTAAATAACTGATTTTTAAAATATATAATAAAAATTGTATTAAAAAATCAGTACAAAAAAGAAAGAATTAAAATACAAAAGTTTCTTTCACAAAGGGGCATATTATGTGGGAATCATTTCATGAAAGTGGATGAGTGGATCACTTCGAAGGCTATTTTGGATGGAGAATCGATCAGTCCTATTCAAATTTAATTTAATTTTCATTGTTTTTTTTCTTTTATTTTATTTTTTAATCTCCCAATATTATAAATATAATTACCATGATAAACAATATAATGAATTATTAGAGATTTATAAATATTATTATGTGCTAGAAAATTTGTGTCTAGAAAATTAATGTATGAATTACGCGATACTGATTAATTGAAACAAGAATAATTAATATCTAATAATTTAGTTGTATAAACTAACAACTATATTCAATGATGATATAAAAATCAGTGATACATATAAAAAAATAGCCTTATTCATAAAATAAACTAAATTTCTATGAATTATATTACTAGCTAGGAATGAAAGGGATGTCCACATGTTGAATAGCCCTTATATGAAATGAAAAATTTGTATTATAGTGGGCTGTAGTCTTTAATGATATGACTTTAGTTGTCATGTGGGGTAGATAAGATTGGACTTAGCTTGCTTGATTTTAGTCCAAATCTTTCGGTGGACATCTTAATTCTCCTCACAAAACGTTATTATGTGCGGTCACTGCGGACGGTATTCAAAGGCGAATCAGAAAACGACACGTTATTTTTTTTTGTACTGATGCTATGTACTCGTGCTATGTACCGAAGTGACGTGGCACATCTTGATTCACCTCTGAATTGTATCTGGTGACCGCACAGGATAATTTCTCCCTCACAACTATCTGATCACTTACGACTAAGACTTTATTTGGGATAATTTTTTTATTATTTTTTAAAGCGACATTGTAGTACAAAAATTTTGTATTAAAAAATTATTCTAAAAAACAATAAGAAAGTCATCCCAAACAACACGTCTAATTTTCTTTATTTTTGACCATTATCATATGGAAAAATTACTCTCAATATGCTATGACCACATCAACATTACATCTACATGATGTCTATGTTATTCATGCATGCATGCATGCATGTATGTATATTATTAAGGATGCAAGACAATTGTTCTGTATGTTTTCTAAGATATTTTTTTTTTGGTCCTGTGAAAGATACTGATTTTGCTTAATATGTTACAACATAAAGATGAATAAATGTCTTACATATAAACTTGCAGCTCATTATTTAGAGCAATAGCTCCCAAATACTTACATTTTCAGCATTTCTTTCAAAATTTAAGTGTATTTTCTACCTTTCTGATGCAATTCAAACTTTCAAGTTTTCAACTACAACAACCAATTTCACAATGTGTTGGAGGTCAAAGAGCCTGACTTCAATGCATGCAAGAATAGTTCAGCTATCAAAGAGTACAAAACCGGTAAAGATTCCATCCCTATCACATCGACCGGCCACCACTACTACATTTGTGGATTCCCCCGCCACTGCCAATTTGGGCAGAAGGTCGACGTGCTCGCCGTCGGCTCCTCTGCTGCCCCTTCTTCATCACCAACTGGCCTGTCGCCGCCTTCCCCCAATGCAGGTGACCGGTTGGTGGGGGGAAGATCGGTTTTTCTTGGTGGCTTGATCATGGCGGCCTCATGTGTTTTGTTAGGGTTTTAGGGTTGAGATGAAGGTGATTTTGGCTTCGTTTGGAATTACTTTCTTATTGCTTCTTAAATCAGTTTTTTAGTACAAAATTTTTAATTTTTGTACTAGAAAGCTGCTTTAAGAAACAAGTAAGAAAGCCGCCCTGAACGAAACCTTTGTTATGGTTGGTGTGATAGTTTGTTTAGTTTAAATGACTCGACTTTCAAAGTTGAATGTATGTCAGCTTTTACCACATTCAACTTACATATCTTGTTTGAGTATTTAGCTTTCATATTTTATAAATAAGGTAGTTGTTATGCTGGCCAATATGATCTGCTCCTCAGTCTGTATTGCATTAAATTGTTCTATGCAAATATTAAAATATAGATTAAATAAATAAAAATTGAGTAATACAGAAAAAAATACCCCTAATAATTTCTCATGAATGCAGCCAATTAGTTGTTTAGTTAGAGAGTGATAACATTTAAAATTGCAAGGATTGAATCCAACAAACTTAATTCATTTATATGAATAATTGTTTATTTCGTTTGAGACTACTTTCTTACTGCTTCTTAAAGCAGCTTTTTAATACCAAAATTTTCATTTTTTATACTAAAAAGCTGCTTTAAGAAGCTGGAAAAAAGTCATCCCAAACAAAACTTTAGGCTTCATTTGGAATAACTTTTTTTACTATTTTTAAAGTAGCTTTTTATAACAAAAAATTCTTAAAAAATAAAAAATAGTGGTCAAAAGCTATCCCAAACGAAACCTTAATTTTAAAAGGAGACAACTTCATTGCCTAAATTAAAGAAGGCATGATACATTTTAAGAGAATAGGACATATAAGCAATTAAAACTAAATAATAATTAAGGACTAAGGCTTCGTTGGGGATAACTTTCATATTTCTTTGTAAAGTAGTTTTTTAGTACAAGATTTTTGTACTAGAAATCTGCTTTAAAAAGCAGTAAGAAAACTATCAGAAATGAAGCCTAAGCTCAAAAGAAACATGTTTCATACAACTTTAAGGTGGTTTGCATAGCACCAAAAGCATGAACTTGTTGTTCAGCAAACATATGTTATCATATAACATATAATAATCAAATAAAAATGTTTACAATGTCTTGAAATAAGTTACAAATCAAACCACAAGATTGTCATCATGAACACCAACAGGAGGCTCTCTTTCCTGGTTTTCAGACAGATCCTCATACTTATCTTCCATGAACTTCTTCCAATACCAGTGCTGCTTCCAGACTCTTTCGTTCATCTCGTCGATAGGAACTCCCTTTGTCTCAGGCAACAAGAACACGACGAATATTCCCATGATGAAGATCCACACTGCAAAGAAGAAGAAAATGGTGGACTTCATGTGACACATCATGGAAAGGAAGGCCTGTGCGATGAGAAAGGTGAAGAGCATGTTGGCGCTGACAGCAAAGGAGAATCCAGCTGCTCTAGTCTCCAATGGGAATGTTTCGCTTGGTATCAACCAACCTAGAGGACCCCAAGACCATGCAAAGCTCATCACAAACATACAGACCAGTAAGACAACTACTATGGCAGTCCCTTTGTGGAGGCTATTTGTGGTCTTCAAGTACACATGAAGAATGCTTCCAATTGTAGTCTACAAATAGAAAGATACGACAACAACAACAACATCAAGTCTTTATCCCACTACGTGGGGTCATACAAGCAGAAAGATAAGCAGTAAGAAATGAAAGAGTAGACAATAATTTAGGAAGCTCTTTGATAGGTTGGTTCATCCAAAATCGAGCTTTGATAGGTAGGTTCATCCAGAACCAACCCAGCGGGCCTCACCTAGGCCGACAACGGTCTACAGGAGGCGGTTCAAACCGCCTGCCTTGAGTTGCCGCCTAGCATAGGGGCCACGCCTATTTGAATTAATTTTTTTTAAAAAATTGTATTTCAGGCAAAGGGAGGGGCGGTTATAGCTAGGGCTGAGGGTTATAAATAGGTATGAAGGGGAAGGGTTATGGTATGCTTTGATTATTGTTTACTTGTAGTCACTTTGGCGTCTTGGCTTTAGACTCTTGTCTAGAGATTTGGGAGAGACGATTCTCCTCTCGAATAGGGGATCAATTGTATCTTTCTTTATGTTTGGTTTGAATTTGATTCTATCATCAAAGTTACTGTTTTTGTAGGATTTCTTCATCGTTCTTGTATTGTTTTCACCAATTATTGATAGGATTGCTTGTGAACTCAAGTATTTCCTATCAGACAATAAAACAAGTAATTGAAGCCATTCAGACTAGAATTAATGTGATAAACTTACTTGGGCAATGAACATAAAAAAGCAAGCAGAAAGCAGCAAGATCCTCCTTCCAGCTTTATCCACAGAGAATACAGAGATGAGTGTGCTGAGCACATTCACAATACCAGTAATGACTGAAGATAGCAGTGATGCGTTGTTCTTGAAACCAACCGTTTGAAAGAGGACTGGTGCGTAAAACATAATGGCATTGATACCAGTGAACTGTTGGAATACCTGCATCAGAATCCCGATCACCAGTGGGGGTTGGCTTGGCCGCTTCATAAGCATCCTGTAAGGGTGTCTCACCTGTTCTGCCACCTTACTGGCCTGCTTCAATTCCTCAAATTCAGCTTCAACATTCTCCACCCCCCTCACCTTCCTCAACATCTTAATCCCTTCATCAAGCTTTCCATGCTCGACTAGGCTTGTTGGTGTCTCGGGAATGATGAAGGATCCCAAGCATAGAATGGATGCTGGAACTCCAGCTAGTCCAAGTGAAAGCCGCCAGCCCCATGGGTGGATCTCTGAAGTAAAGTAATTGACAATGTTTGCAATGAAGATGCCAATAGTGACATCTAGTTGGAAGAGGATGTTCAGAGCTCCTCTAATTTTCGCTGGAGCAAGCTCTGACAAGAACAGTGGAACCGCCTGCAAAGAAACCATATTTAGCCTGTTCTTTAGTAGTTTCCTGACCATATATGTCTCTAAAGAAATAAAACTATTTTTTTACAAAGTAATATAGTAGCAACTTGAACCCTCTTTGGAGAATGCATTCTACAACTATTGAACTCTATCTTACTACATATGATATTTTAATGTGCATGTGAATAGATATTTTTATATAGAAGAAATTCTAAGTTAAAATCTGAATCCACAAATCTAGTACTTAGAACATAGAAAATTGTAACATAATAAAATAGTTAACTAACAATGTAGAAATAGGATGGCCTATATAGCTCTTTTATTCAAATTAAGGTTTCGTTTGGGACAACTTCTTTGTTGCTTTCTAAAACGGCTTTCTAGTATAAATAAAAATGAAAAAAAAGTACACTCAACGCTATGCCGAAGTACAGATGAAACAAAACAGAGAAATTAACAAGAAATTACAAAAGAAATGAAAATAAAGAAGACAAAACAGTAGCCATGCATTTCATATAGTGAGAAGCAATTAAATTAGTAAAAAGGCACCTGGTTGGCAAATCCCACTCCAACTCCAAGGAAGATCCTGCCTATGATAAGCATGAAAAGGTTGACTGCAGCAGCACATAGAACTGTACCAACCAAGAAGAAGGCAGAAGCAGCTTGCATGGTTGGTTTACGCCCATACTTAGTGCAGGACTTAGAGGCAGAGAAACTGGCAATGAGTGCAGAGAGATACAGTGAAGAGGTGAAGAGCTGAAGGCCCTGGTTGTCATACTTGCAATAGTTGTCCTCATGAACCAGGTGCTTTCTCACATATACAGTATGGAAAAATTTTTCTAAAAATCCATCCATTGCTGTCACTCCTCCTATAAAATCAAAGAATTATAGAAAACAAATTCGTATGAAGAATGAATATCATGATGTGCATTAATTTTTTTATTTTTGCATGACAAACTTTTTGAAATATAGCTACAAGTGTAGATAATATGAACTTGGCATAATATCAAAAGTGTAAGCATGGTTGCACTTAGTCCAAATATTAAGTTTGGTTGTGTAGGATATAAGCAAAAAAATATCTTCTAGCTTAGATCAATATTGATCTCATATCATATATGCATTGCTTTGTATAATCCTTAGATTTTTTTTTTATTTTTATTTTTTTTGTATTATCCTTAGATGAATCACTTATGCTAATAAAACCTTGATTAAATAACTTTAAGGGATCAATTAATTGCTTGAAGATATAAAACATACTTTAGAAAGCTGGATTTGGGCTGCTTCGAATCTTTTTCAACTAACCACCAAATTCTAAAAGTTGCTCGGATGATCGAGTTAGGTGATATTTTGTTGATCTCAGTTTTAAAAAATACAAAAAATTCTAGAATTCTTTATTTATAATTTCATTTGCAAAAGATGAGGATAACTTGTTATCTGCAAAAGTTTCACTGCGTAATTTTTTGTATGTTATAGAAATAATAATTATAGATATTTAGGTATTAGTGTGGAAAATTTACATCAGGTATTTTGAAAATTTTACTATTTAAATTGATTAGAAAATAATCCCGACTCTAAAAAATAATGTTGTAGTATAATTAAAATTTTTGAATTGTGTTCTAAACAATCTATGATAATTTGATTGAATTATAAAAGAGTGAATTTCTATACAGTAGTGTAATCAATCAGGACATTTTAGTAATATTTTAAATAAACTTATTTACATTCTTGTTATGTTTTTATCTTATTGAATTTGTGATTCTGAAGAGTTCTGGTGTGGATAGAGGAAGTTCAGTTCTGGTGTTAAATGCATGCTCTAATGCTCGCGGACGTCTACGGGCATATTCTGATGCTATATGCTCATTTTATTTAGGTATTGATATTGAGAGACGTAAGAGTAAAAAATCTCTAAATTATGTCTGGGATAATGTACTTGTTTGTTTTTTTTTTCAGCATTGTTATTTGAATTCTTGATAACTGTAACTATTATTCTCCTCAGCACAGTGATTTATTATATTGCTTTTACCACTCAATTAAATGCTTAATAATAAATTCATTTCAAAATTAAGATTAGTAAATGTGGCATGTTGAGCTTCGTTAGCTCATCGTTGTTTTGCCTTCTATTTTAAGAGTCCGATAGGGGAAAGAGTCATTTGAGTAACAATTTCATGATCTAATTTTGAGTCTGCATATGTATTTCTTTCTTTTGATTTATGTACAGTCGTGACTAATTATTTAATCATCTATATTTTATATTTCAGTATGTAGTCATGTACTGTAGTGTAATTATTATAAATTCATTTTGATGATAAATAAAAAGAAAATTTTATGGATTAATTTATTTCTTGTATATTGACATTTATTAGCAACTCTATAGTTTGTGATTTGTTTTAAATTTAAAATTGGACGAAAATTCTAAAAAAATTTCAAAACTTAGATCTTGAGTTTGCTTGTAGGAAACCAACATGATAGGAATTGTGAGTCTCATCGGGTTGGGTTATGATATAGGATGAGGGAGACACAATTTTAAGATAATAATCAGAATAACTATAAGATGCTCTTATTTTAATTTTTAGAAATATTATCTTATCATTCAAAGATAATGAGACTTAAATTCTAAAACATCAGACACATTTGAATTATTACAAAAACCTAGAAGTAAAACTTAGGGAAGCAATCAGAAAATGAAAGCTTTACAACAACCCATAATGATGCAAAAGAGAGTAGAACACAAATAATTGACCCATGGATATAACAACCTAAAGAAGGGAAACTATCCTAAGAAAAATGATTCTAACTTAAAGAGCATATTTAATAACCTAGGTAACACGCTAATCAATTTTATGGAGGAAGGTTTCTAACCAAATGAAAGGAGACAAATTATTAGATTCGGTCACTGGACGTAGAGATACGTCCGGATACTAATAAAATATTATTTTAAGTTAAAAACGCGTCAAAAGCGCAAGTAAAGCACAGTCAAAGCGCACCTAAAGCGCAGGCGATGTGGCAAGTTTTAATTGGATGTTCGGATCTATTTTTAGGTCTGGTGACCGGACCTAATAATAAGTCATGAAAGGAAGACTAATCCTGAAGGTCAGACTTAGGAAAAACAGATAGTGTTTAGAAGAGCCAAGTGTTTTAAGTGCATAAAAAAATGATGCAAACTATGAATTTCAATTTCAAGCAATAAAATAGGCCCCAATGTCAAAGCCAAAAATTGGAGACTTAAAAAACACACAATATTGGGGGACTGAAAGTCTGAAAAGCTAAATGAAGTTATGGACAAAAAGAGAAGAAAGTTGCAAACCAGATATCCCAATATCATAGCCAAACATAAGGCCTCCAGTCGCAGCGATTATTGCACAGATAGCCACATAAAAAGTGAACTTCCCTTCCAAAGGAGTGGGCCGGCCACCATCAGAACTCAATGACATGCCACCAGCCATCCTATTAGCTCTTCTCTGCTCTTTCTATCCAAAGACTAAATCTGTATCAAAGAAAAGAATGCGAGAAGATTAAAAAGTCTCAGTAATAGCCAATAACAGGGAAACGGCAAATCAGAATGTTATCCACAATAATAAATAATAAGCATCTATTTGATAAGAAGATTTTGAAGATAACATTCACAGCTATTACGATTTATTACAGTAATTCTAATGCTGATATTTCGAGGGCCATATTTCTTTTCCAATGCATGACATAAATGCTTGCATCAACTACAAATAAATCTGTTCACACTCGAATTTTGTAAAGATCATGCATGAATATAGTGTGCATTACAAATAAAATTAGCCTATTGAAATTTCTCCAAAGAACAGAGAACACTCGCTAAGCACCATCCTTTTTCTTATTGCTCAAAACCTTTAGGTGCTAGATTTCAGAGATGCATCCTTATGTCCTTTTTTTTCTCTAACAAGTTCTATAAAAATCCTTCTTCAACAATGGAATTCATAAAATATTAATTCTCATATTGCATATATCTTAAGTAATGCTGCACCCCCTTAGGAGGCGCATGCATGGTAGCATAACTAATCCCTCGGCGGAGCCTAGCGGAGCCAACCCACAGGCGGCAGACCCAAGCTTTACTACCCCCCTCAAAGGAGGCGAGCCAATTGAGAGGAGATTCAAACATAGGTTGGGGGTTCCCAATCATGCTCGCCGGCCACCAATCAAGCTAAGCCCGGTGGGTTTCCTTAATATTTACTAAGGATGATCAAACTCAACTCAACCATTTATCAGCACAAGTCAAAAAGTCACAATGGATGGAATCAAAAGGACATTTCCTGAATACTTGAATACAACTGATGTTTCCTTTTCTTTTTAAATTTAATTAACCTGCAGGTATTTTCGAGTAACTGATAAAAAGAGCACTGTTAGTCAAAGAATTAGAAGTTTCTTATCATAATATATAACTATTTAAATAGAAAGATAGTAATAAATTCCAGATACAAAAAATAACAAGAATATAATAATCAAATTTTTATCAAGATGGAAATTAAAGCTTTGTTTGTGACAACTATCTTATTGATTTTTAGAACAGCTTTTCAAAAATAAAAATTTGTTTTAGGAAGTAGTAAGAAAGTTGTCCCAAACGAAGTCTAAGATTTCGTTTGAGAAGATGAAAATCTGATTCTTAAAGTAGCTCTTTAGTACAAAATTTATAATTTTTGTAATAGAAAAATATTTTTAAAAGCAATTAAAAAGATGTCACAAACGAAGGTTTATCTTTGAATGAACACAATACAAATTATTTATACATTACAATAATCTCAAAGCAGATACAAAAACTTCAAAGTCTACTTTTTTAATCATGAAATTCTAACATAAAATTTCTCCATCTAAATTGCTCATTTCGATTATGTTGAGCGCTCTTTTCATCTTGGATGATAGGAGTGGCTTAGCTCCCTCTATATATTTTTGAGCTATTCAAAATTTGAATCGAGTCATGAGCAAAATTCTTAGCTTGAACCAAATACGGCTAGTCCAAGGTGACTCAATCAAATTTTGATCCTAATTAACCTGAATTATATATAAGTATATGAGTATAGAATACAATTATACAAATACTTAAACTTTTTATATTTATTTTCTTACTACTTAAAACAACACAATTTATGACGAAATCAAATATATTTTGAGCACTTCACCAACCTAAGGGAGACCAGTGGGGTAATCTTTCTCCAATCGATGTTGCTTTGCAGGCAATACAATAGGGCGATCTCTACCTCGATCTCGGAAACGAAAGGAAGCCCAACCTCTGCGGCATTTAATCGAACACGAATGAGGGGAAGAAGACGAACCGGTTTCGCAATCTCCGGCGATCTCGAATATTGAGAAGCGACGATTGTGTTCTCCACTGATACGGAGGCATTGCCTTCTTATAGTTGGCGAAGGCCGCATCTGGAAGCTTATCCTCTCCCGCTCCTTCGGTGTCGATCGCCGGAAGACGCGCTCTGCGCTCCTATTTCCATCTTCAGTTCTTCTGCATGATTTTTTTTACGTGAAATTAAAAAAAAAAAGTTAAAATAGTTTTTTCAATCATGAAAATATCAAAATCTAACGATCATATAAACAAATTATTCTTTATTTTTACTTTTTTAAATATAAATCAATCACAGGTCAGTTTTCTTACTATTTTTAATCAGCTTTTTGGTCCTTTTTTTTTCAAAATTTTTTTATATTAAAAAAATTTATTTTAAAAGTAGGGAAATTTACATACATACCACTTTATTTTATACTATTTACATATCTAACAACTAAAACATTAATATTACTTACCTACTACTCATATACAACTTTAATATCAAATATACCACTCCTATAATTCATTTCTAACATTCATACCATCCTATAAACTTTAATATTTCATTCCATGCACCCAAATTTATTCTATGGGTGGTAGTCATGTAATATTAATGTTTTGGGTGTTAGATATGTAAATTTAATAAGAAAATAATTTAATAAAAAATTACTTAAAAAATAATAAAAAAGTCATCCCAAACTGAACCTTTCTCATAATTACATTTGCATTTGATAATCATTCTTTACATTAATTATCAGCCAATATTTTCTCATAAATTGCTTTTAATTTATTTCAAAATTTAATCAAATCTATTTATGGAAATTATTTTGCATCTTTTAACGTCCTTCCTAAAATTATCCTCATGAAATTACTCAAAATTAATTGCTTTTAATTTATTGATTTTAAATTAATATATTAAAATTGAATTAAAATTTTATTTGATGGATATATTTTAAAATAAATATTCTCTACGTAATTGTTTTAATTAATTAATTATTATGGATATTAATAACTTTTGAAGATTTTTCAAAATTATTTTATAATTTTCAAATTCTAATGCCTATTACATTAAATTCAAATCAAAACAACTCCAATGGGTAATTATAAGAGTTCACATTCCAAATTTAAACGATCTTCAAGTTTTATATGGCTATTTTTTATATCTTTTAAAAATTAAGATCATGTTTAGGAGAGATTATTACATGTGGAGTCTCGATCGTCAGGACTTATGAGGATATTTAAGTTTTATTTGGAATGGTTTTCTTATTATTTCTTAAAGCAATTTTTTGATACAAATTTTTAATTTTTACACTAAAAAATTGTTTGAAAAAAGTAGTAAGAAAACAATCCCAAACGAAACCTTATTTTAAAGAGTAGAGTGTCAATAAAAACTTCAAAAAAAAAAAAAAAAATACATCACAATTACATAGCATTGTTTGTGTGTTGGATTTTCGTACAATGCTAAGACGTTAAACTATATACGTCTTTAACGCCGCGAATATTCCAAGACGCAATAATTTTAGAAAGCAATAAAAAATAATTCAAATAATTAACATTTTCTAAAACAGCTTTATATAATACCAAATTAAAAAAAATGATATCAAAAAGCTGCTTTAGAAAGCACTAAAAAAGTCATCCCAAAAGAAATCTTAATTTCCCAAAATTACGTTTGCATTTAATAATCACTTTTTACATAAATTATAAGCCAAAATTTTCTCATAAATCTTTTTTAATTTATTTCAAAATTTAAACAAATATATTTATGGAAATTCTTTTGCATCTTTTAACGTCCTTCCTAAAAATATGCTCATTAAATTACTCAAAATTAATTGCTTTTAATTTATTGATTTTATATGAATATATTAACATCTAATCAAATCTTCATTTGATTGATATATTCTAAAATAAATATTCTCCACGTAATTGTTTTAATTAACTAATTATTATTGATCTTAATAGACTGTTAATGATTTTCCAAAATTATTTTATAATTTTCAAAATATTATGAAAATTCAAATTAAAACTACTAGAATGGGTAATTATAAGAATGTACATTCCAAAATTAATCGATCTTCAAATTTTATATGGCTATTTTTTATATCATAAAACGGCGGCCTTGTGATGACCCGGTTAGGAGAGTAGAGGTATTAGATTTGACTTATGTTAAGAAAGGTAGGGGTAGACCTAAAAAGACTTGGTTAGAAAATATTAGGAATGACCTTTCTTTATTAGATTTAAACGAGAATTTAACTTTTAATAGGACACAATGGAGAAAAAGGATTCATGTAGCCGACCCCACGTAGTGGGATAAAGGCTTAATTTTGTTGTTGTTGTTGTTGTTAAAAAATTAAGATCTTGTTTATGAGAGATTATTACGTGTGGTCCGAATTGTTCGGATTTATGAGGATGTTTAGGCTTCGTTTGTAATGACTTTCTTACTATTTCTTAAAGCAGTTTTTTAGTACAAAATTTTAAATTTTTTAGTTAAAAAATTACTTGAATAAATTGTAAGAAAGCCGTCTAGAACCGAGCCTTATTTTAATGAGGAGCAACAATAAAAACTTCAAAATAAAATAAAATAAAAAACAACACAATGACATAGCATTGTTCAATGAGTAGAGCGTCAATAAAAACTTCAAAACACCTCATAAAATCCCTAAATTGCATAAACAAACCTTAAGCTTCATCTAAAACCAAGATTTTTTTAATATAGAGCAAATTTCCTTAGCTCTCACAATGCGCATTTGCATCACCACATTGCTGCTTTTTTCCATAAGCTCAAAGACACAAGCATCGCCCTTCTGAATCTTATTTTCATGGACCAATTTAGCCATTGATTTTCCTTGAAATCCCCAAGAGGAGCTTCTCCAGCTGCAATTCACATACCATTTCTTCTTGCTTTGATTGCAGACAGTAATTCCAAATGGTTTTCTGGGAAAGTGTATAGATACAAATTTGATAGGAATAGCCTGCATGAAAATATAGAAGAGTTATTAGTATCAGCTTACACTCTTCAAAAAAATTTTGAAGTTTAAAAGCAAAAAATATAGAAGCAATATTGAAAGAATATACAATGAACACTGAAACATGGCTAGAAAATCTATCAACCAAGCAGGGACTTCAAATTTATTAGAAACTTTCAAAAGTAAATTCATGAACTACTAGCATATTTGCTTGATAAGCTTATATGAACATGTTAGTGAAAATAGGTGAGGAGAGAGTGGGAAGGAAAGTAGAGAAGAATAGGCTAACAAAGCCTTAAACTATCTTGATTAAGAATATAACTTAAATAACTCAAAAGAGTTAGAGGTCTATAGCTCTCAAAAAGTCAGATTCAAATCCCTTTTACTATTTCTCACTCCGTCGTATTTATAGGAAAGTTAAAAATGTGAGTTACAGATTGACACCCGTACAACATTACACACTAATCCAGGGACATGTGGTGCCTCTGGATAGGTCGTTATCTTTTAGCTGAGTTGACTATATGAATAAGGGGTCAAGATGCATATTTTGAACTCCATATCATTTCTACTATTCACAAAATTTATTTCACTTCTACATTGCTCTCCAACCAGGCTGGTTAGAAGGGTCAAATGTCACCCATGAATTATAAATTCAGATCCAACAAAAGCCACAAATTGCTAAAATGTATGAAAACAAGTATCACAAATATCTAAGAGAGAGGGAGAGAGAGAGGGATAGAGAGAGAGAGAGAGAGAGAGAGAGAGAGAGAGAGAGAGAGAGAGAGAGAGAGAGAGAGAGGTGGGTATTCAATCTTACCATAAAGGGATTACTCGTGATGTTGCTTCGAGTAATAAGTTTGACAAAGGACCAGTTGCCTCGTTTGCTTGCAAATTTTTGCTCCAATATATTAACTATGTCTTGAGAATTTCTCAAACTTAATTTTGTTTCTGAAGTTGAATATGGTTGTACTTCAGAATATTCTTTCTTGCAAATTTTAGAAGATCCAAGCCTTCCATCTGAAATTTTTCATTTACTTGCTTAGTTTGTAAACTAAAATTTCTTTTATTCTTCACACCTGTCAACTCACAATCTAGTAAAAATTCAAGAAAATAAAAGAAAAAAAACAAAGATGCAAAAGCTCACCATCTTTAAATTTATCCATTTCATACTCTTCTTCAATAAATCTTATACCAGAAGCAGATCCGCTATCAGTTATCTGTTCATGTAACATTGGATAATCATTACAAGCAACTTTTGAGGAATGAGTTCTTTGAAAATTTTGCCAAGTTTGATCCACCATTTTCTGTTTTGCTCGGGGGTTATTGATCTGGTTAGAAGCAGCTTTTACACAACCAGTACTATCAAAAATTCGAACCTGAAACATTGAATCACCAGCATAATCAAAAACCAGGATATAGCCTTTCTCTATCCCATTTGCTTCAATGAATTTCTTCCAACCGCCATTGAAGTACAAGCGATCTTGTTCCTTGCACAATCCAATCTCCCATAATATGCCACTAGGTGCTTCCAATGCAACCACATCAATCAGTTCTACTCTGAAGTTCTTGACAAACTTCTGCGGAAATTCCTTTGATCATACATAAAAACAGCATAATGCGTTAAATCTTTAAAGTTATGAGTAAGAACCATTTGAATTTGAAGAATGAAAGCATTTGTTTAGAAAAAAGAACAAATTGATGATGAAAAACTTCAAAATAGCCATTTAGCTAATAATTCCTCAAGTTTTAAAGAAAGATTGGTCTAAAAAATATTTCACATGAAAGAATCCTTAACCTCAACATTTTAATAATGCATAAAATGCACATAATCATACAAAATATACAACTTTATATTGTATGAGGGGAAAAGAAAGAGAAGAAGAAAGGAGCATTCAGTTATACATTAAGGGGCTATTTTGCAACCTATTTTAGATAGGATTTGCACAATGGAGAACGAATCAAATTAGATGGTTCTATTTCTCAATCTTTCTGACTTGCTCCTACAGTCCTACAGAATCAAGGTCGAAAGGATTGAAAAAGACAATCATTCACAACCACTGATGAAGGATTCCTCGAAAAGTTAAATCCTTCCGAACAAAATTTTTGAAGCTATCAATATTTTTAAAGAAAGAGAAGGTCCTAAAGGGGGAAACCCAAAGAATGCATTACAAGCCTCAGCCATTTGTTAATATAAAATATCACTAAGGCTTCGTTTGGGACGGCTTTCTTATTGCTTCTTAAAATAGCTTTTTACTATAAAACTAAAAATTTTGTAAAAAAAACTGCTTTAAGAAACAATAAAAAAGTCGTCCCAAACAAAGCCTACTGTACTTATGAATGTAGAGAAGAACATTGAAAGATTGCTGACAATACCATTTTCAGAGTGAAATCTCCATCCATGACCTTCATGAAATGCAAGTTTGATTCTTCTAAATGATCCCAATAAAAATGCTCTTCCCATTTCTTACAGCTCCAGCATCTCTCTCTCATTTCTGAAACCAATGAAGTAAAGAACTGTTATCTTCTCATTTCTAAGTATATAAAAATCCTTGTAAATATTAGATTCAAAAAAGGTTCTAAAGAAGGATTTCTGTGGCCATTTCAAGGGGAAATTTTAAAAGGGATCACAGTTTTTAACGGAATTAACGTCAAATAATTTAAATTTAAAAAGGATCATAAACGCAATCAAATTTTGCGTCTTCCTTTTATTTTGCGTCTTGAGTTAGAACGTCAGCTTTTTTTTCGTTTCACAGATGAGATGGGAAGAGAGAGAAGAGGAAATAAAAAGCGGGAGAGAGAAGCTATTAAATTTTTAATATTATAATAACTAAGTATAGTTAATAATAGCTAAGTATAATTAACAACTTAATTAAGATTAATTAAAATGAGTCATAATTAATGGGATTTAATTATAATTAACTTAAAATCAAACATAATTTGTAATAATTAATTATAAAATAGTTTTTATTGATAATAATTAATTATAATTTAAAACATAATTATAATTAACTCAATTAACAATAATTAATAATTATATTAAACTTAATAAGAAGTAATTGTAATTAACTTCAATTAAGCAAAATCAATTATAATTAACTAAAACTAATCATAATTAGAAAATTAATTATAATTAATTTAAATTATTAAATTAATCACTATTACTAAAAAATTATAATTAATTTAGATTATTTATAGTTAACAAATATTAATTATATTTAATGAAACTTAATTATAATTCATTATATTGGAATTAATAAAAAAATTATGATTAAATAAAATCAATTATAATTAGTAATAGGATTTAACAATATCACTTGAATGTAAGATTTAAGCAGAATTTTAACGGTATTTAATCCTGTTAAACCAGATTAGGAACTGTTAAATCTTACAGAGAGTTAAATCCTCCTCCCTCTTTCTCTGTTAAGCAGATTTACGGGATTTCGCCGAAGAAGCGCGCGAATGGAGTAAGTTACCTTCACAATGAGCGAACTCCGGTAGCTATTTCTGCTCAAAATGTCCTAACTTCCGCTCCGCCGGGAAGAGGGAACGTTGTCGAAGGAGCGTCTAGGGCTTAGGGTAGAGGAGGTTCGGTCGGATGGAGCTCTTCGGTCCGATAGGGAGGAGTCGTCGGATGTGGAGGTCGACTGGAGCTCGGGTATTCGACGGCTAGGGCGTAGTATTGCGGGAGGAAGGAAATGTCGAAGCGGGAGGAGGAAGTGTCGTGAGAAAGGGTTCGGGAATGGCAGGGAGGAAGGACCTCGATCCTGTTGCCGTTTGCGACAGAGAGAAAAGGAGAAGCGAGGAAGAGTCGGAGCTTGCGTGGGTAAGGCGGACGCGAAAGGAAGCTTTGTCGAAGCGAATCGCGTCGTAATTGGCTCTGAGCAGCACCGATTGCAGAGAAGCCGTATGTGCAGGATTTCGACAGGGAAGCAGGTAATCATTTTGAAGATTTTATTTTTATTTTTGTTTAGTGCAAATGTCAACACGATTATATAATAAATAATTATTTCATATGAGAAATAAATTTATTTATTAATAATAAATTTTATCAGTAAAGCCTAATAAATATTTTGAAAATATTTAAATAAACATTTATAGCATGAAAATAAATTTATAGGTAAAGTCTCATAAAAGGTATTATTATGATAAAAGTATGGATTTTATCATTTTTCACAATCAAACAAATGTAATTAAAATAAAAACATCAAAATATATATTAAAAAAAAAAAACTGCAAAACACCTCATGAAATCCCAATTTACATAAGCAACCTTCATCTTCATCTAAAGACATTCTTTTGTTAATATAGAAAGAACTTCCTTTGCTCTCACAATGCGCATTTGCAATTCCACCACCTTGCTTTTGTCCTTGAGCTCAAACACACAAGCATCACCCTTCTGAATTTTATTTTCTTGTAATAATGTAAACAGTGATTTTCCAGCAAAGCCCCAAGAGGAGCTTCTGTAGCTGCAGTTCACATACCATTTCTTATTGCTTTGATTGTAGACAGTAATTCCATTTGGTTTTTGAGGAATGTGTTTAGATACAAATGCATGAGGAATGGCCTGCAGAAAAATAGAAATAATTAACTTTTTTATGTATGTAATATAAGAATATATCAGTTTCCAATCATCATTTTTGTAAAGTTTAATATGCTACAGAATTTCAAATTCAATTGACAGAAAATGCAAGTAATACAACAAAGATAATCTGATATGTTTCTTAGGCTTCATTTCGGACGATTTTCTTACTGTTTCTTAAAGCAAGTTTTTAAAAATTTGCTTTAAGAAGAAGTAAGAAAGTCATCTCAAACAAAACCTTAATAAATTATTTAGATTCCAAAGTGCTCATTGATTATGAACATAAACTTGAAGAATGTTCATAGAATTGAATCAGCAGGAATCACAAAATGATGCATATATATTTTCAAGGGTAATAAGAAAGCACATGGGACTTCATTTGGGCAAATTTTTTATTAATTTTTAGGAAGTATGTCATTTCTCAACATAAAATAATCATACATAGGGTGTGTGTGTGTGTGTGTGTGTGTGAGAGAGAGAGAGAGAGAGAGAGAGAGAGAGAGAGAGAGAGAGAGAGGTGGATTCAGTCTATCTTACCATGAAGGGTCTAGCTCCCATACTCCATGTAAAAAGTTTGACAAAGGAACAATTGCCTTGTTTGCTTCCAAACTTGCGCTCCAATATCCTAACTTTGTATCTGAGACTCATCAAACTTAATTTTGCTTCAGGCTGCAACTTTGCAACTTCCTTTTTGCAATTTCTGGAATATACAATCCTTCCATCTGAAAATTTCATTTACTTCATCAGTTTTTAAATAATTTTATCTTTTAATCTTACTATAAACTAATAATTCAATAATAATAAAAAAAAGAAATAGAGCTCACCATCTTTATCTTTACCCATGCCATGCTCCTCATCTTTGATAAATACTTTACCAAAATCAGATCTGTTATCAGTTGGTTGTTCATGTAACATTGGATGATCATTACAATCAGTTCTTGAGGAATGTGAGTTATGAAGATTTTGCGAAGTTTGATCCACATTCTTCTGTTTGGCCCGGGTGTTGTCAATCAGATTAGAAGCAGCTCTTACACAGCCAGTTCTATCATAAATTCGAACCTGAAACTTTGAATCACCAGCATACTCGAAAATCAGAATATAGTATTCCTCTACCTCATTTTCTTCTATGAATTTCTCCCAACCGCCATTAAAGTAGAAGTGATCTTGTTCCTTACACAAGCCAATCTCCCATAATTTTCCACTGGGTGCTTCCAACTCAACCACATCAATCAGTTCTACTCTAAAGTTCTTGGCAAATTTTGGCGGTAACTCCTTTTATCATACACAATTTGTGAAATCTTATAAGTTATATGCGTCAAATATTTAAATTTGAAGAATGAAAACATTTGTTTATAAAAAAAACAGATTGATGACGAGACATTTCAAATTTTACACTGTGCATTGAGTTTCAGAGACAGATTGCTCTAAAGAATATTTCACCAGAAAGAATCATCAGCCACAACTTTTAATGATATATAAAATGCAAAGAATCATACAAATTTTCAACAGTTTATTGTAAAAGAGTAAAACAGAAAAAGAAAAAAATAAAAAGAAAAGGAGCACTCCATAATGCATTAAGGGGCTGTTTTCTATTCTGTTTCAGGTTGGATTTAAACATGATTTAGCTTAAATCCTGTAAACAGAATCTTTGGAAAATTCTATTTCAGTTTCATTCTTAGTTGAATCCAGGATTTGTTGAACCAATCATTTACATAATTTAACCAAATCTTAAATCTAGAACTAAATAGACAACAAATTTATCAAGATTTAGGGAGATATCAAACAAATTGACAGTTCATCATTGATTGCTGGAAATTGTGAAATATCAAAATGCAGCTTGAAGGAGCTCGGTCATGGCCGAGAATGCAAGCAGAGCAGCCAGTGTGAGGAAAACAGTGATTCTGTATATCGATTCAATGAATACATGGTATTGCATTTTATCTAAAGACTACTAGAGAAATAATTAGTAAACTACCCAAATGTGGTTACATAAGACTGACAAAATCCTATACAGCCGCCTGACTGAAAACGGAGAAGTGATCAGAAAGCTGGAGCAGAGAGTTGTGCTTCTTGTTTCTGTGAAATGGATGTGGTGTCGTTAACAGCATAATTGGAAGTGACCAAGTGAAGGTTGATGCATATTTTAACATTATTTGTTTACAGCAAAAGCAATATCTGGTCTGGTATTTGTTAAATAGCTAAGGGAACCAACAATTTGCCAAAAATGAGCTGGTTAGCTGTAAGCGCAATATCGAGATTTGGATCGGTTGGTCAATTTGAAGGAAGGGGAGTGGCGAGAGGCTTGCAAGAAGACATTGCTGAATTGGATAACAGTTGTTCAATATAGCTTTGGTGTGAGAGATTGTAGCTATCCGAAGATCATGTGAAGTCAATGCCGAGGAACCGGGAAAGAGTACCAAGGTTCCTGATTTGAAATCACATCAAAAAATGAGGATGTCATCAACCTAAATGAGCAAGTAAACCCGTATACCATTGAGCTCAAAAATAAAGAACGATGGGTCCGTTGAACTAATAGGAAAACCTTTGGTTTGAAAAAATGAGGATAAGGTTTCAAACCATGTCTTGACTCTTGCTTAAGACCTAAATAGCTTTGTGCAATTTGCAAACATGAGCGGGTTTTTGAGGATCTTGAAAACCTTGGGATTGAGGCATGTATATGGTCTTTGTAAGATTACCATGTAAGAAGGCATTAACAACATCTAGTTGAAGGATAGACCAAGCATGGTGTAATACAACTGTGATAAACGTTCTAATGGTTGAAAATTTAACCACGGGACTAAAAGTTTCTTGATAATCTATCCCATACTCTTGCATGAATCCTTGAGCAACTAGGCGAGATTTGTAGCGAGCTATAGTGTCATAGGCATGACGTTTAATATGATAAAACCATTTGCATCCAATGATGTGTTGATTTTGAGGTGGGGGTACAAGAGACCAAGTGCCTTGAGATTGAAGGGTATTGAATTCAGATGACATGGCTACGCGCCATTGAGAACGTTTGGCTGCTATAGTATCGCAGGTTGGATTGGATGAGACAGTATGTTGAAGATCTAGAATGTGATGAGGTTTTAAGCTTCCAGTTTGTAGGCGGGTAGTCATAGGATGGCGATGTGCAATTGGTGGATTTGTATTGAGATTGGTTGAAGGTGTAGAAGATGAGGAAGGGCTTGAATTAGTACATGGAGTGGAAGTGGAAGATGAAAGTGAGGAGGATGGGATCGGATTTATTTGTCGAGCAGCTGAAGGTTCTGAAGGAGAGGTTTCGACTAAAGTGGGTAGACTTGGTGGAAAGGGTGGTAGAACGGTTCGGGTTGGTGAAGCAGTAGTTGGAGTTGTGTGATTGGGTAGGTGAGTATATGATTCATCAAATTGGACATGTCGAGAAACTATGACATGGTTGGTAAGTGGATTAAAGCATATGTAGCCTTTTTGAGAGGTTGCATAGCCCAAGAATATACAAGCGGCGGAGTGAGTGGCTAGTTTGTGAGAAGCATAAGGTCGAAGCCAGGAATAGCAACGACAACCAAATCAGTGAAGATGTACATAGTTAGATGGAGTTTGATAAAGTAGTTGATAAGGTGAAGTGGAGAAGGTAGATGAAGAAGGTAGTCTATTTATTAGATACATTGGATTGCAGTTAGAATTGCATCTAGCCAAAATGAAGCTGAGAGGTTTGAGTCAATTAGAGGAGCTCGTATAGTGCCGAGAATATGGCGGTGTTTGCGTTCAGCAATGTCATTTTGTTGAGGAGTATGGGAGCATGCATATTGATGATGGATACCGTTTTTGAATAGGAAATTGCGTAAGTTATTATTGAGAAACTCACCACCACCACCGGTACAAAGAGTTCTTATGGATTGATTGAGGTGTTTTTCAATTGAATTTTTTAATGAACAATTGTTGAAGTTACTTTACATTTTAATTTGAGAGGATAAAGCCAAGAGTAATGCGAGTAATCATCAATTAAGATTAAATAATATTGAAAACCCGCACGAGAGATAATCAGAGGATCCTAAACATCAAAATGTATTAGTTCAAGTGGAAATTTGGATACATGATTAGAACCAATAAAAGATAACTTGTGACTCTTAGCTAGAGCACAAGAATTACAAAATTGGAAGAAGAGGAAATTCATAACATAGGAAGGTGTTTGAGAATAGCAGCTAGAGTCGATGAATTGGGGTGACCCAATCGTTGGTGCCACAGTTCAGATGATGAGTTGGGGACGATGGATGTTGTAGCCGCAGTAGCTGGAGCTATGGAAGAGTAAGAGAAGAGGGGGTAGAGCCCATTACGGCAGGGACCGTGGCGAATTGGTTGATTGGTCGTCAAGTCCTTGACAAGAAAACCAGTTTTGTTAAATGTAACGGAACAATTATTATCTTCAATTAGTTTAGAGATTGAGATGAGATTATGAGTAAGATGTGACACATGTAACAGTGGAGTGAGGGAAAGCTTACTAGGGTGTTGGAAGTAAACCTTTACTCTAATGGAGGATTGGGAGTGAGTTGCCATTGCCAATAAGAACCTGCTTATTACCAGTGTATGCGGACTGTTGCTGAAGAACTTGTGCATCCGGAGTAAGATAGGATGTAGCTCCACTATCAAGGTACCATGAGGTTGTTGTAGAGTCGGCTAGGAATGCAACATTAACCATTTGAGTGCTGGGTGAGTATTGTAAGTTGGAACGGTGCCAACAGAAGAGTGCAGAATGCCCTCGTTTTCCACAGATTTGGCAATCACCATTAAATTTTGACTGTCTTGATCGAAAAGAGTTTGCTAAAAGAGATAGACGTCCACGACCTCGAGTGTAAGCAGAGAGGCCACGACCTCGTCCACGATTGGTTGTTAGTGCAAAATGTGACTAGGATCAATAACGGTAAGTTCTTTTATGGCACCAGTCGTCTGGTTTACTTCTTCACTATGGAGAAGGGAATAAAGATCATCTAGACTAACTTGCGTGAGTTTGGTCTGAATTGCAGTTTTAAAGGCTTGATAGGAAGTAGGTAACCTATTGAGAATATAAAGAATGACATTTTAGTTGTTGATACTTCCGCCGGCAGCTACATGAGAAAGATAAGCTTGTATAGACTGATTTTGCATTGAAATAGAATGCAGCTCATTCTTTAATTGAATCACTCTAGAAAGATTTGTTGAGTAGAACTAGTGTTCAAGAGTGGACCAGATTAAGGAGCATGTTCCAGATTGAGAATATAGGATAAAATGGATGGAGAAATAGTGGAGAAAAGGGCAACACAGAGATTTTGATCCACCAAGAGCCAAGAAGAAAACAGGGGATTAGTTGTAAGTTGGTTTTATGTAGAGAAAACATGCTTAGGAGGGCACCGTGTGCTGCCGTCTAGGTGACCTGAGAAACCATTGGCAACAAAAAGTTTGAAGATTTGTGATCTCCAAGTAGGGTAGTTGTCTGGGAGAAGCTGAATGTGAATGCGTTTTTCATATTGGATACTAGAAATTTAAGTATAGAGGGTATGATAGTTTCGGTTTGAGAAGAAGAAGCAGGTAAGGCCCTGGCTGTCGGCAAAGAAGGTGAGGCCGATGTATCTCCCATTGAGATAATATGAAAGGATCGGCCGGCGTTTGCAGCCGCCGGACTGAAAACGGAGAAGTCAGAAAACTGGAGCAGAAAGTTTAGGCCAAGCAAAGAAAAAAGGAAAATTCCAATGAGTGCATTAAAGGCCTCAGCTTTGTATTCATAAAATATCTATTTTTTATGATTTTTAAAGGATGAAGAACAGAAGAACATGGAAATACTGCTGAAAATTACCATTTTCTGAGTAAAATCTCCATTCATGACCTTCATAAAGTGAAAATTTGATTCTTCAAAATGATCCCAGTAAAAATGCTCTTCCCATTTCTTGCAAATCCAGCACCGATCCTTCATTTCTGGAAACCAAATAGTTCTTCAATTGTACAGAAAAATACAGTGAAACAATATTTAATAAACCGCCCTCTTCTCATTTCTAAGTAAAAGAGAAATGAAAAAACCCATATTTGTTTTCCTTTTACCTCTCAACAAAATAAAAATCCTTGTAAATATTAGATTGAAAAAGTTCTGAAAAACGATTTCTGTGGCCCTTTCAACGCTCTCTGGTTTAATCTGGTTACCGTAAGAAGATATGAAAAAGGCTGTAGAAGATATGATAAGACTGCCATTAATTACTATGGCTGCCATCAAGCCAATTCTGATTGATTAATTGAAAAAAAAAAAAATTAAACTAATTCTATTAAAAGAATTTTAGTCATGATAAATAATTATTTCATATTCATCCTATGAGAAATACATTTATTTAGAGCCTATTAGCTATATTTGAAATTTTTATTTTGAAAATATTTAAATAGACATTCATAACATTTATTAATCATAAAGTTTATTAGTCAAGCCTAATAAATATTTTGATTTTTTTATTGTCTTATCAATATATATAAACAAAGGATGATTTTATTCGATCAACGAACAAGGAAACAACCGGTTAAACCAAACAAAAAGGAAGATTACACAGCCAAAAATAGAAATGACGATAAAGCCAACCGGGCTCAGGAAAAGACGAATTTTTCTACAATTGATTATATTATTACTTCAATGATCTAAGATTCTTTAATATGTTATGTATATATAATTATATATTACATAGTGTGTATAATACTTCCGTCGCCAGTCGATTATGGTCCTACCGACCATATGAACGTATCTATTCTGATTCTTCCAATTTTCACCATATTATATGCATCATGTAGGCCCCATGATTTTTTCCTTTTTTAGGATTTTCCACATAAAATTTTTGGTCTCTGGTAGAAATTGCACCCCTTCTCTCATCTGATTGTGTGTTGGACCTTCGTACGAAGCTAAGACATTAAACTATATATTTCTCTATCACTGTGAATATTCAAAACACAACAAGCCTAATAAATATTTAAATAAACATTTATAAAAATGAAAAAAAAAGTGTCAACATATATAAAATTGTGAATGAGAATTTCCTACTAAATTACAAGAAAAATATGAAAAGTAACAAAAGTTTGGGTGTAATTAAAATAAAAGCATGAAAATATCAAACCAAAAAAACTGCAAAACACCTCAATAAATCCCTATTTACATAAGCAACCTTCATCTTCATCTAAAAACATTCTTTTGTTAATATAGAAAAAACTTCCTTTGCTCTCACAATGCGCATTTGCAATTCTACCACCTTTCTTTTTTCCTTAAGCTCAAACACACAAGCATCACCCTTCTGAATTTTATTTTCATGGAATAATGTAGACACTGATTTTCCTGAAAATCCAAAGGAATTTCTGTTCGAGCTGCAGTTCACAAACCATTTCTTATTGCTTTGATTGTAGACAGTAATTCCATTTGGTCTTTGAGGAAGGTGTTCAGATACAAATGGAAGAGGAATGGTCTGCACAAAAATATAAATAATTAACATTTTATGTATGTAATATAAGAATATATCAGCTTACAATCATCATTTTTGTAAAGTTTAATAAGCTACAGAATTTCAAACTCGATTAGTAGAAAATGCAAAATAACACAACAAAGATAATATGATATGTTTCTTTAGTAAATTATATAGATTCCAAAGTGCTAATTGATTATGATCATAAACTCATTGAGTATGGCATTTTTTTTTTTTGTTTAATCAAAGGATGATTTTATTCCAACAAAGAAATATGATACAACCAACCCAACAACTAAAAAAGAAAGGTACACAACAAACCATCCGAGATCAAAACCACTGATTTAGGAAGCCCATCAATACAACCCAAAGCAGTCGTAGGGGAAACCACAAGATCGGGCAAACCCAAGCCACCAGCATCAGCAAAAAATTCTAAATGGCCATCACCAACAATAATAGCCTCCATTGTAAATCCAAATCAACCTTATTATTGGCTCGCTCTACAGTGGTTGGCAAAACACCCTCAATACCCGCATTAGGAGAGGGAACAATATGAGGAATAGTGTTCATTGTACTACATTCCACCTTCGAATGTTAAGGGATTTATAGTACGAACAATAAGAAGGGAATTCTTCCATGACAATAGCCTAAACATAGCCCAACTTTTTTAGGCCAACCCACACTTGGTTAGGATAGTGTTTGGTAATATCCAACTTAACCAGAACTCGAGCAGCCGACGACCTAAAGCGACAAGCAGTGGCATGATCGGTTTTAAGAGGTTGGCCAAAGAGAGAACTAAACCATTAAGGATCATGTTGACCTTGTTTTTCTCCAAACCCTGGGTCAAAGGGGTTGACCTGATCAAATTAACCAGGGCAAGTCCCAAGACCACCTCCCTTGCATTTGGTGGGCCATACCAAGTCTGTTGAGCCCAGACCCAGGCCTTGGGTCAACTTGGTTGACCAGGTCAACCTGGGTTGACCCAAATTGACCTAAATCCCTTTACTTGATTTTAAATCAAATACAGAGCTTCTCAGGCTCAATTTTCTCCACCCTTGCACTTAGTGGGTCAGACCAACCCATTGGGCCCAGACCTATACCCTGGGTCAACCAGGTTGACCAGGTTAACTTAGTTTGACCCATTAAGCCCTATTGGGTCGATTCATGCTCTATTCAAATTCAAACTTATTCTTGGCTCAATCCACTCATCCTTTGGGTCAAGTTGACTAAGTGAATCAAGTCAAACTTTGACTTGGTCAACCAAAGTCTAAATTGGGTTAAATTGACCTATTTAGGTCAATTTAATCCTATTTAGAGCCCTAAATACATTCCTAATGAGCTTGAATTCAAAACAACGGCTAGGAGGCATAATCCCACTCTTAATTAGCTCTTGATTGAATCCTAGCCGTCCCCCCTTGAGCCCTAGCCTATATATATAAGAAATTAGGGCTTCTTAGGGACCTTTGGCTATTTTCTCTTTCCCTAAGCTCTCCCAGGCAGCAAGAGTTTGTGTGAGAGCTCTCCCAACCTTCCTCAACCTTCCCCAATTCAAATCCGATCGGTCAAAGCCGCCGACGGTGAGTTCTCTGGCGAACCGAGACCCTAAATGTTCCAAAGAAGATTGTCGTCGATCCACTGTGTTTCAAAACGCGATTTCTTCTACAAAAAGGAGTGTAGACAATCTACAAGTGTAACAAGGCATTAAACGGGTAAAATCGTCCATTAACCAAGGTGAAATCACAAATCCTAGCCTAGGACACATAGGGTTAAATAGCTTTTCAAGCAGCACTTTTCAGACCGCGATTTTGGCCCCCCAATGATGCTCTTCACATATTATACCTCTGTTTAAAATCTCATAAGATTTGGTTGAGTGTATCGATCAAACGAGACGAATTATCATTTTGGCCTTCAAATTCGCCCTAGCCTCGATTGTACGGGATCTCCACCATCGATCATCTAATCAACGACGGAGATCTCGTTGTTCTGCGGTTTCACTCGAATCGCTGAATCGATCCGGCGGTTAGATCTCTCGTTCGGCTAGATCCTGGCCATCCATCCTGTTACCTCGCGGATCCGACGACAGAGATTCTGCGCTGACATGGTTAAGTCGCACGGAATCATTACCGCGCTGCCGCCAATCATTAGCAATGATTGCATGACGGCGCAATCATTGCTAATGATTGGAAACCGAAACCGCCTTCGCGGTTTGAGCCAGCGAACTCGCTTGCGACGCATGGCGCGCCGCTGCCGTTTTTATTTTAAAATAAATATTTTAATTATTTTAAAACCTTATTTTAATCAGATTTCTTCAAAAATTAGTTAAAAAGTATTTTTAAATTAAAAATATACATGTTATATATAGAAATTAATTTTAAGTATATTTTAAATATTAAGTAATTAATTATATCCAAATTAAATTTGTCAAAATATTTAACAAAATTTTTTTTTAAAAAAAATATTTTTTATTATTTCAGATATTTTGATTTAAATTTTTGTTTAATATTTAATTATTTTTTTAAATGATTACTATATGTTATTATATAATTATTATTTAAGTAATGTATTTTGTTAAAAATTACTCTTAAAATTAAAATATATATGATAATAATTATTTTATTATTTTCTTAAATCAGATGTTATATTTCAGTTATTTAATTTTAAAATTATCATTTTAAGTATTTTGTAATTAGTTAATTAATTATTTAATAATTGATTAGATTAGAAAAATATGATTATTTTCTAAATTTTATAAAACTTATTGTTATTAAATTATTCTAAATTATAGAAACCTTAATTATTTAATTTAATCTAATTTAATAATTATTTTTTAAATATTTATTATTTTAAACTATTTTTTAAAATCCCCTTTAATTATTTTAAACTTTGAAAATTCGTAAGTATACTTTCAAAAATAAAAGGTTATATTTCAGTTATTTAATTTTAAAATTATCATTTTAAGTATTTTGTAATTAGTTAATTAATTAATTAATTAATAATTGATTAGATTAGAAAAATATGATTATTTTCTAAAATCTATAAAACTTATTTTTATTAAATTATTCTAAATTACAGAAACCTTAACTATTTAATTTAATCTAACTTAATAATTATTTTTAAATATTTATTATTTTAAACTATTTTTTAAAATCCCCTTTAATTATTTTAAACTTTGAAAATTCGTAAGTATTTCATTTTAAGTCGGAAAAATACGTATAAAACCTTGAAATTTTCTAAAAATTATGAATTTTAATTTAAAAAATATTTTTAGATATCAAAATTTACTTTTCCTATTGTATCTTTAGCATTATTTAATTAGTTGATTATTTAACTATTATTTAAATAATTAATATCATAATTATTTTGAAATCTTGCTTGGGTGACCAGTGGATCTCTCCTATAGTTAGGAATCCTTTTAATTGAAATACATTTGAATATTTTATTTTTTCAAAATTTCTATATTTATGGGTATTTTAAATATTTTAAAATTACCTATATAATTAAATCTCTAATTTTTTAGTGATCCACTACTTAGAATTTTAAACATTGATCATGTTTATGAATAGCATTCATGGGGAGAGGGAGCATTAGTGGGGGGCTTGAGCTTCAATCATCCACTAATCGCATCATTAATCACGTTTGTTTCTTATTTTTGTCATCTTTTGCATGTGTAAGACGCACGAGCACTTAATTTAGGCCCTCTTAGATCCTAGGAATTGTTGTGTTTTATTTTGCTGCACTTCCTTGCATGTTATCCCAATGGTTAATCCAAAAGTTGATTTAAACCTACTTAATATAATGACACCCTAAGGATAATAATTAAGAACCCGTCTAACGAATTTAGAAAAATTCTAGGAGCTAGGGTAGATCCCAGATTGATTTGAAATTTCAAAAATTTAAACTTAGTGATATCCTAAACCTCCAGAATTTTCTAGTATTTTTTAAGACCTTTAAACCCCTTAATTAATAAACCCTAATTTACCAGTTAATTAGGCCCCAATAACTTCAAAAAATTCTAGTAAATCCATTTCAACTCATTAAATTACCCATAATATCTCAAACTCTTCAGAATTCAACCCTTAATCTTAGATAATTAAAACCTCTTAGTTGGACCTAAATTTAAACCTTAATTTAACATTAACTAAAAATCACATTTTTGCCCTAATTAAATAATAATAAAAAATTATTAAAAATTCTAAATTTTCCCCAAACACTTGGGAACACCTCTTTAGGTCATTTCTGACCTTTGGCGGTGATTCCAAGCAGTTTGGGGTTGATTTGGAACAAAATCCCTAAAAGACCCCTTGTTAAGCATTTTTAATAATTCAATAAATGCTCAAACTTCGAAAATTCATAACTTCGCCTAAAAAACTCCGAATCCAACAAATTCAAAGCTTAACTACTCCCCTTAAATCCTAATATTTAACTGAAATGCTAGAGCCCCCAAACCTAACCCATTTTCAATATTGGTCTTTTAGACCCCCTCAGCCTGGCATATAGGAGGACCCGGACCGTCTAAAAATTCACTAATATAATTTAAACTTCAAATATTACTATCCTAAGTATTAAAATGGATTAACAAATTAAATTAATTAAAATGGACCCCAATCCATTAATATTTAAACTTTAAATAAAATTTCCCCTTTTGGCCTTCAACAAACTTGAACTCTAGACAATTTGAATTAACTAACCTACCTATGATCTATCCAAAGCCACACTAGCCTACTATACACACATAGAACTGTTTGTTATGCACCACTTCTAGCTCTAGGATTATGGTTGGTGTTTACTCTTTTCTGTTTCTGTGATGTGATGCGATTGTCTGTGGCACGAGTGTTGTTTGATTTGCTTTGCTTTGATGTATTGTGATAATTGTTCTGATGTTTTTTGTTTTAGTATTATACTTCCTCTTTGTGATATGATTTATGCGTTACATTGCCAATGGGCTATGGCCGTTTTGATACTAATCTAATCTTATGTAGATGGTCATGCTCATGCAATGCTAAAAAAAGGGGGGGCAATGATCATAAAAGCTTTAAGACTAATGTTGTTTTCTGCAGATGCTCCAGAAACTGCTTAGCCCTTCCTTAAAATTAAAAGAGCGTGGCCAAGCGTGTTTTTTTATGTATAAATTATTAAGTACTGCTTGGGTTATTATATCAATTGCATGTTATTTCTATTAGGAAAATCATGCAGGAGTCCGGGTCTAGAATTTTTTTTATATAACGTAATGTAATTTGATGTAATTGAGTTGTGAAAGTCTTCAAAAAAACTGGCATTTCAAACACTCGGTACCCAAAGAGAATAAAAAATGCCCTTTATCAAAAAAAATTTAATCATTTGGGTACGCTTCCGAAGGACGAACCATACGGAGTCCGAATGAGACGATCCAAAGGGAGATGATCCGGAGAAGGACTATCCATTCGAAGAGAGAGACTTGAAGATAAAATATCCGGCTTTTAAGACCAGTGTCATTCATTAGGATTAGAGTCAAAGTTGTTGTCGGTGGGGCCTGACCACCATTACTTTTTTGTAAACTCTGGGTTGTACTTATGTGGGACTTGCCACAGACTTTGGACTTTTTTTTTGTGGATTTATATTGATGTGTTTATTTTGTGTACGCAGTAGAAATTACATGTTTTTTTCTAGGTTTCTTCTTTTGCATGTGCTTGACCTATTTTCGCTAGGCTCTTTAAGATAAAAAAATATTTTCTACTCGTAATTAATATTCAAAATTTTAAGAATTAAATAACTTAGAAACTTAACGACCTAGAGAATAGTAGGAATCGTCCAGGTCACATGCATATTATTGCATCTCTCTTTCTCCTTCTAATAAGACACCTCCCCGCTAGCGGGTAGAGTCCGAATAATCTAGCTTATGAGGATGAAGTGCCGGACCTGGGGAGAACCAGTCTTTTCTAAAATTATTTTTATATAAGCCTTTTTTTAAATCTCAAGCATTCATGTTTTATAACATTTTCAACTAGCATGCATTACATTAGAAATAAATTTAATTAAAATTTTAATTGCATTAGCTCTAGGAGCATTCACCCTACATAAGTTCAGGGCCAATTAGAAAACTCTCTAGATGTCGACCCTGCTTCCAAAAAATTAAACTACATACATATCTTTCATAAAGATTGGACATCATGAATTTAACATGCTTAGGTGGTTAGCTGACTTTCATTTTCATGCAGGATATAAGTCCAAGTGCATTAGCTAGGATACGGGTATTAGTATTTGGTAGAACACTAAGCCCACTTTAGATTTAGGATTCAATGTTACTATATTAGGTGTCTCGTAATATGCCTAAAAGATGGGTAAATCTCCTTCTCTTCTGGAGTTATAAATCCTACCTATCTACGTCACGTGGATGACACCATTTCTATCATTCCCCTCTGTATGCTTTCTCTGCTTACTGTCGTAGTCCCTCAGGATGCTGAAATGAACCGTGCATGTTGACTAAGCCACTTGAGCTCATTCTTTCCCTTTGAGTAGAAACTTCATAGTCTCCCTTTTCGTGTCAATCCTCTTTTTTGGAAAGAATAATATTTGATCCTTAATCGAGAGTATTCTCGGGCTCCGACCTGAGATGTAATTAACCATGGGGTTTTGTGCTCGTGGGAAAAGGAATTCCACATTAAATAAACCCCACTCGAGCTGATGTATAGGGTGGGGGAAACCCTGTGACACTGATCAGGTTATGTATATTATCACCCATAGGGATGCGCTGGCGAAAGCCGCTATGCTCAATGGTTGATCGTATGCAGGATCTAACATGCTCTCCCATTAGCCCGTTTGTGAAGAGTGCGGAGGCCTATAATCGTTTCTATCCCTCGTGGTGGTGCGATCGTATCCCCTCTACACTTTGCAGCAGCGAGTAGTGTCCTTTCGGAGGTCCACAGATCCGGGATGATAATAAGTGCGGTCTAAGATGGAAAAAGACAGCCAAATGGAGATTATAGGAGATTCCACCTTAATATCAAATATATGAGACCACTTGAACAGCTTCATAAAGCAATTGTTCACAAAGTAAGACAGGTGCGCAAATACCCTACAACAATCTAAATCATTAACCAACTTAATCAACACATGCCTCATATTGAGAATGGTAACTGATACCTCACCAATAAGCTTCAAATTGAAAAAAAAAATGCAAATAGCCTCAAGAGAAGGATGACGAGACGGAAAATTTTCAACTAAGGCGAACTCAAAAGGCGCAGCAAGAGCTAAAATTTCATCTTCCGAAATCCAAAGTGACGGTATACCGCGGTGGGAAGAAATTTTCATATCCGGGAAACTTGAAGAATGAGTGTTATTAGCTAAAACATCTTTGAATGAACGAAAGGAGGACATCCCATATCCGCAAAGACTAAACAGTAGGTACTACAAAAACAATCGGTAAAACCGAAGAGAAAATAATCGAACAAAACTAAAACCAGAGATAAGGCAAAAAAACACTTCCCTAAGAGCAGAAGGACGTCAGAGAGCTGGGATCGTGGAGACGGCTATGGCGGAAACCCTACCGGAGCGCCCGAAACCATTGTGAAAAAAATTTCAGTGAAAACAATAATGGAGTATGGCATTTAGTAATCATATATAGTGTGTGTGCGTGCATGTGTGTGTGTGAATGAGAGAGAGAGAGAGAGAGAGAGAGAGAGAGAGAGAGAGAGAGAGAGAGAGAGAGAGAGAGGCGGGCTCAGTCTATCTTACTATGATGGGTATAGGTTTGATACTCCATGGAGCAATAAGTTTGACAAAGGAAGAATTGCCTTGTTTCCTTAGAAACTTGTGCTCCAATATCCTAACTTTGTATCTGAGACTTATCAGACTTAACTTTGCTTCAGGCGGCAACTTTGCAACTTCTTTTTTGCAATTTCTGGAATATCTAATCCTTACATCTGAAAATTTCATTAACTTCATCAGTTTTTAAATAATTTTCTCTTTTAATCTTCTACAGCTATGAACTCATAATTCAATCAAAAAAGAAAAAGAAAAGAAATAGAGCTCACCATCTTTAACTTTACCCATGCCGTGCTCCTCATCTTTGATAAATCCTTCACTGGAATCAGATCTGTTATCAGTTGCTTGTTCATGTAGCATTGTATGATCATTATAATCAATTCTTGAGGAATGTGAGTTATGAAAATTTTGCACGGTTTGATCCACATTCTTCTGTTTGGCCCGAGTTTTGTTGATCCGATTACAAGAAGCTCTTACACAACCAGTTCTATCATAAATTCGAACCCGAAATCTTGAATCACTATCATACTCGAAAATCAGAATATAGTATTCCTCTACCTCATTTTCTTCTATGAATTTCTCCCAACCACCATTAAAGTATAAGTGATCTTGTTCCTTACACAAGCCAATCTCCCATAATTTTCCACTGGGTGCTTCCAATGCAACCACATCAATCAGTTCTACTCTAAAGTTCTTGACAAATTTTAGCGGCAACTCCTTTGATCAAACATGAAAAAAGCACAATGTGTCAAATTTTATAAGTTGTATGGATTAAATATTTAAATTTGAAGAATGAAAACATTTGTTTATAAAAAAGAACAGATTGATGACAAGACATTTCAAAATTTACATTGGCATTCATGTAATAATGCATTGAGTTTCAGAGACAGATCGCTCTCAAGAATATTTCACATGAAAGAATCATTAGCCTCAACTTTTAATGATATATAAAATGCAAATAATCATACAAACTTTTCATCAGTTTATTGTAAGAGAGTGAAACAGAAAAGAAAAACAAAAGGAGCATTCCATTATGCATTAAGGGGTTATTTTGTATCCTATTTCGGGTAGGATTTAAACATTATTTTTGGGGAATTATATTTTCAGGAGCTATTACTTGTGTTCAAGCACAAGGTGGTTTGACCACGTATTTTCCAATTTCGATTGGATTACATGAAGGATCAGCCTTAAGTCCATATCTTTTTGATTTAGTCATGGATGTTCTCACTAGACATTTGAAAAAGGATATACCTTGGTGTATGCTTTTTGCTGATGATATTCTTCTTGTTGATAAGACTAGAGAGAGTTGAAGGTAAACTTGAATTATGGAGGTCAACCTTAGAGTCTAAAGGTTTTCACTTGAGTAGATCTAAAACTGAATATATAGAGCAAAATTTTAGTAGCAATAGACTAGTGAGGGGATTGTGACTTTGGACGATCAAGTCATTAATAAGAGTACACGTTTTAAATATCTTGGATTATTGTTCAGAGTGATGGTGAAAAAGATGGGGATATTATCAGCAGAATTTAAGTTGGATGGTTGAAGTGGAGGAATGCATTAGGCTTGTTGTGCGATAGAAAAAGTCCCCCTCAAACTTAAGGGTAAACTCTATAAGATGGTGGTGAGACCTGTAATGTTTTATGGTGTCGAACGTTGACCATTAAAAGAGAAGCATAATACTAAGTTGAGTGTTGCAGAGATGAGAATGATTAGGTGGATGAGTGATTTTACCCTTAGAGATAGGATATGAAATGAGCATATACGTGAAAAAGTTGAATTAGCTCCAATGTAAGATAAGATTAGAGAGAGTCGCCTTAGATGGTTTGGTCACATTAAATGGAGGCCTTTTGATGACCCGGTTAGGAAAGTTAAGAAAGGTACAGGTAGATCTAAATAGACTTGGTTAGAAAATATTCGAAATGATCTTTCTTTATTAGATTTAAATGAGAACTTAACTTTTAACCGACCCCGCGTAGTGTGACAAAGGCTTGATGTTGTTGTTGTTGTTGTCGCATTTTCAGTTTCATTCTTAGTTAAATCCAGGATCCGTTGAACCAATCATTCACATAATTTAACCAAATATTAAATCCAGAACTAAATAGACAACAAATTTATCAAGATTTAGGGAGATATCAACCAAATTGACAGTTCATCATTGATTGCTGGAAATAACATTGCTATCTGCATATCAGATCTTTGATAACAGACAAATATATTAAGTGGAGAAGATCATGAAAGTGCCAAGAAATATTATGTATTGAGAGAAATTTCCAACCATGAACTCCATAATCAAAGAGAGAAAAGGAACCAAACAAAGAAAAAGGAAAATTCCAATGAGTGCATTAAAGGCCTCAGCTTTTTATTCATAAATTATCTAATTTTTTATGATTTTTAAAGGATGAAGAGAAGAAGAACATGGAAATACTGCTAAAATTACCATTTTCTGAGTGAAATCTCCATTCATGACCTTCATAAAGTGAAATTTTGATTCTTCGAAATGATCCCAGTAAAAATGCTCTTCCCATTTCTTGCAAATCCAGCACCGATCCTTCATTTCTGGACACAAAAAAGCAGTTCAATTGTACAGAAAAATACAGTGAGAAACAATATTTTAAGAACCGCTTTCTCTCATTTCTAACTCTCAGATTACAGGAAAAAAAAAACTGTTTTCTTTTACCTTTTTTTATAAGTATTATAAATATTAGATGTAAAGAAGAAGATCGGAAAAAATGAAAAACCTTTCGGCTTCCCCTCTCTGGTTTGATCCGATGGCCAAAAGAAGATATCAAAAATGCTAAAAAAAACTAAAAAAATATTAGAAGACAACCACTAATCAGATTGATGTGATAAAAAGAAGCTGCCATTAATTTGATTTTACACAGGTGGAAAATCTCTAAAGTCAAGACTGCCCCTGTTGGATAAGCATAATTTAAACCATTAATTAATTTCGTTAATATTTTTTGAGATATTTAATTGGATTAATTATGATTTAAATGTAATTTCCTTCTTAACCAAGTTCGGAGCCTCGTGAGTATGAACCTAAATACAATTTAAAGATTATTGTGAATTTTGCATTCAATTTATATTGATACTACGTTCTTTTTTTTTTTTAATTCTCTTACTCCTAATTAAATTATTTTTCTCCTAAAGAAAGCTTATTGTGATTACCTTACAATTGATTAGATTATTACTTCAATGATCTGATATTCTTTAATGTGTTATGTATGTATTATCTATTATACACATATATTAAGTGGGATTAGGGGTGTCAATTCGGATCAATGAGTCCGATTCTGGTCAAATTTGAGTTGACCCAGGTGTAGACGGGTTGACCTGAACCTGACCCGACTAGGGCAATAGGGCGTGCACGAGCGTTATTTTCCTTTCTTGGCTGGGCCCCCCAGGCGCGTCTGGGTGGCAGCAGCAATAGAACGGTTGAGCGCCTGCAACAGGTCGGCAACAACGAAGGGTTGAGTCGGCAGACAGATGACAGTGGGGCAATTAGGATTAAACTCGAGTTGTTGGGTTGACCCGAACTATAAACGAGTCTAAAAATATGACTCAGACCCGAACCCGAATCATTTCTTTAACAAGTTGATCTGAACCCAAATTTTTTGGGTCAGGTTCGGGTCCGATTTTTGGGTCATGTCAAAAATTGACACCTCTAAGTGGGTCGGGTTCGTGTCCGATTTTCGAGTAATGTCAAAAATTGACACCTCTAAGTGGGACATGCAATTCTCTGCTTTCAAGAAATTTTTTTATACTAGAAAACAGCTTTTTCTAACAGCTTTTAAAAAAGTTAATTTCACCACAAAAGCTTCATGTCCAACTTTACAAAAAGCTATTATTCTTTCAAACATGCCGGTAGAGCTTGAGGAGAAGAGATAGTGGACTAGGGAAAATAGGATAATTTCAATAAAAATAATGTCTCGATCATAGAATTAAATTATAGATATGTTAAATGATATATATTGATATTTTCATAATTATTATCCATTTAATTGTCCACAATTATGTATATGATTACAAAATTTTAGATTTAGGTTGACCCCTTTAATAAACTGGTCCGATTCAGGTTGAGTTTTTTGACTTGTTTAGTAAACGGGTAGAGTTTTTTTTACCCATTTGTTAAACTAGTTGAATTCAGATTGATGTGCAAACCCACTTTTGACTCAAAAAAATAATATGTTTAATATCTTTTTTATTTATATCTTTGGTACTTGAGATTATAATTTTTTTAATCAAATATCTTAAACTTTATAATTAATAAGCTATAAGAAAACATTTTTTTTATGAAACAAGTCGAATTCGAATCATTCGGATCGCTAGCAGTAGGGGTATCAATTTTTGACACGACCCGAACCCGAGCTGGAAAAATCTGGGTTTGGGTCAACCTGAACTTGAAACGGGTCGGGTTCGGGTTGAATAAATCAACCCGTTTTAAAAATCGGGACGGGTTCGGGTTGACTAAGCAACCCATTTTTACCCGAAAACTAGCAATTTTATGTCAACTTCGGGTCATTCGTGTCGGGTCGGGTTCAGGTTGACCCGCACAGTGCCGAGTCAGTTCCAGGTTCGACCCGAACCCGACCCGCTGAACCGAATTGACACCCCTAGCAAGTAGGTCAAATTCAAGTTGATCCTTTTAGCCCATTTAAAATAAATCAGATTCAAATTGATTGAATTTCAATCGAGTAAATTTTGAGTCAGACCAAAACGAGTCCATCAACTAATTTTGACACCCCCTAAAAAAATCCATGAGTTTTTTTTTTTTTAAATATGATTTAAAAAAATTACTTCATTTATACATATTAAGATTGTGAACATTAAATCATTTAAAAAAAATTTGATGGCATAATTTATAAAATTCAAAATCAACATTTATGCTAACCGATATCCAACTCAATGAATATTGATTATTTGTTAAATCTCAGAATTAACGAAGTAACTACATAAAGCCTTAAATCCTGAATTTATAAATCTAACTATAGCAAAGATGGGATATTTATAAAAAATAAAATAAAAAACATAACATAACTGAGATTAAGATTTCGTTTGGGACGGTTTTTTTATTGCTTCTTGAAGTAACTTTCTTGTACAAAAATACTAAAAAGCTACGTCAAGAAGTAATAAAAAAAACCGTCTCAAACAAAGTCTAAGACTTCATTTTGGACGACTTTCTTAATGCTTCTTAAATCAACTTTTTAATACTAAAATTTTAATTATGTATTGAAAAGCTGCTTCAAGAAGCACTAAAAAAGCCGTCACAAATGAAGCGTGAATATCATTTTTGCAATAATTTTATATATTTTAAAATGAGTGTAATACATAATTAATAATTAAATTTTATATCACATGCTACAGAAAAAACAACATAATTATCGAAATCATTTCAATCAAATATCCTGACCCAAAATTATTCCATCTATATATCAATATATAATGAAGCATTTAAGTCTGTACAAACAGTTCTCAGCAAATAAATTTTATGAAATGAAATAGGAATAAATCATAGCTTCAGTAAAGATATCAATGGAAAAATAGTCACAATACAACAATCAACTGATGAAATTTCCAATGATGAACAGTGTAATGCATCAGCTTAAGCATTATGGAGATGAAATAAACTTACATTCCTTAAGAAAAATACTTTTAATGAACAGAATTATTAGAAAAAGGTAACAAATCACCCCCATGCTCAAGCCTTAAGCAGTATACAGATTCTGTAGCATTGCAGCATATGCTTCTGATTGATAAAAGAACTCTGGGTCAGCTGTAAATAGAGTGAAAAGGAAAACAAATATGATCAGAAAAATTAGGGCATGCAGACTCAAAAGGTAAAATATAAGCAGAAGAAAATGTTCATTAAGGCTTTGTTTGGGATGTCATTCTTATTGTTTTGTAAAGCTAATAGATTCACGGCGATAGAGAGAGAGTTTTTCGTCTTAGTGATGCACGAATATCCAACACACAAATAGATGATTTGAGAGAGTTAGGAGACACCAAAAATTTTTTACGTAGAAAATATGAAAAAAGGGAAAAACCACGAGGCCTTGCCCAAGTGAAGAGATTCCACTATATTTAAGTTACAGAAGTTGACTCGTCTCTTAACTGAGAAATTATTTTGTGCGAAGTCTGGATGAGTTCGGACTCCAATCAAAATTGGCCACATCACATGTACAAAGGGTGTGTATTATACACACCTTGTGTATAAGATCATACATAGACTGTGTACATGTGATGTGGCCTATTTTGATTGGAGTTCATACGCAAACTATGTCCGAACTCCGCACAGAATAATTTCTCCCCTTAACTTAGGGACGGTGAAATTACAATAGTATGGGGAATCGGCCGAGGTTCGTACAACTGCCCGGGAGGCTGAATGACCATGGTCAGGCCATGGGGGTTAGAAGGACCGTACTCGGGTGACAGTAGTCTAAGGACCGAGGTCGAAAGGCAACCAAGGTCACAAGTCTAGAGGAAGGTCGACTAACAGGTGAAGCTCCAGCGGCGATTGTGGCGATCGGCGACCGGGCCGAAATTCGGCAATGGTCAGCGGCGGGGTAGAGTTCCAACAGCAACTGTGGCGGTCAGCGACGGGGCAGAGGTCTGATGGCAATCAGCGGTTGGACGGAGGTCGACGGGGATCGAAGATGGGGCAGAGGTCCAACGGTGGTCAACAATCGACTGGAGCTCTAGTGTACTCGAAGCCTCATAGTTAACTTCAATCTCTGGCCAAACAGGTTCTCTTCATATAGGGAGTGAGAGCTTATATATATATTTTGATAGTAACATCCTCCGTAAATATAGAGAAGATTCAGAGCAAATTCAGAGTGCTCCATTGGACAACTCCTTTTGATTCCCTCAATCATAGAGCACTCATTTAGCATTTAATTGTCTTAATGATGTCGGAATGAAGTGATCTTTGGCTCGTTCGATTCATCTCAACAAGCCGTTCAATTCAACTATAAGCATGACATATTTAGATATTATTTGGTCATCTAATTAATGCTCTAAAACTTTGAAGTATGCTTTAAGCTTTTGATTTGAGTCCATTTGGTCTCGGATTGGACTGATTTTACTATCGTTGGGTTCGTCTTGTCGAAACGTTTAATTTGACTATAGGTTTGCTAAGATTGGAGTTCAGATGGTTCTGAATTTAATTATGAAATTTTTCAATTCAAATATACCTCGAGATTCGTGCCTAATCAAGCCAAATTTTTTTTACCAATAAGAAGCATTGATCAAAAAACAAATCTTGGCATGCTGATTTTAGGACAGAAATTTTATTTCTTTTTTCTCAATTTTAAGTAATTTTTACATGTCTATGAGACATAATGTGCTATTTATCATCTATACTAAGTGTCATGATAAAGAAATCATCATCAGTATATAATCATCTATGCTAGAAATCATCATCAGTGTAATTATTGAAAAATATATAATCTTACCATCAGTGTAATTGTCGAAAAATATATAATCTCGCAAGAAACAATAATTCAATTTCCCACCAGCAAACAGAAAGATCCATACTTTTTTTTTCACTCAAATTCTACTTATAAACAAACAAATGGCTGATATCTAATTACATAATTATAATTCAATTCCTTTACCATTTCTATTTTTATTTCCATTTCATTTATTCTCCTCCAATTTCCTCAAACCAAACAGAGCCGTAATGAAAGAGAACAAGAGCAGCAGCAGCAAGAATAGCATGACAAAGGAAACAACAGTGAAAGAATACAAGAAAGTAGAAGAAAAGTAAATAAAGGAAGCAATTCAATAAGAAAAATGTCCAAACAAGTCGGTTTATAAATTCTCCCAAATGATAGGCAAACATGCATAACAGTTTGAGTTTACCCTCTAAACCCAGTAGAATCTCCGTGGTCCTCTTCAACATGCTCCACTAGCAATACTGGATCTCTAAATGTTTCGCTGCACATAGGACAAACATCAATCGCCATTATATTAAAAGCATGATGTACAGTGTGTTTGTGTGCTTTCTCAACATGCTCAATCAGAGCATTCACATTGGAGAATCTCTCTTGGCATTGAAGGCACTGCTCCACAAGATCACCACTTGCTCCACGGCCCTGCGTCATTCCATCTTTTGCCTTTCGTAGTGCTTGGTTTGTTGCAATGCTCAGTTTCTGCATACCAGCTTCAGCAGAGGCCCTAATGGTTGATGCTGCATTTAGAAAATTTAAACCCAATTTTGCAGAGCCATTTGAAGTTTGAATTGGTGAGGATAAACTTTTCTGGCTTCTCCTTAGCACATCTAAGAAAGGGAAGCCATTATCGGGTTTCTTTGGCCCAGCACAGTTATGGTCTGACGCAAATTTATGCCTTAGACAATGCTCTTGGTTGCAATCCTTGCATCGAATGGTGTTTGAAAAGAACAAGATCTCCCTGCATCCAGCGGCGGGACAGCATTTCTTCTTAGAATCCTTCTGATAAGTTGATGGGTCGCACTCACAGTTTACATGAATATCCCAAGTGATGTCTGGATCTTCATTTGGAAGAAGGCGAACCCCTTGAGCACAGAGTGGGCAAATAAGTAGAGTCATATCTATCTGGTTGGCAACTGGACAAAGGTGTTCTGTGGAATTTCTGTGATGCAGACAGAATACCTGCGCATCATGTTGATAATTTTTTTTAATCAAATCAATAATCAAGCATACAAAGTAAAAGCATAAATTTGAATATGTTAATCTAATGTATTAAATAATGATGACTTAAATGCTTTCCATGTCACATGACCAAACCACAATCCACATATAATTGGAGAATCCAGGATGAGATATACTTTTGAATCTATGAAGAACTAGTGATCCCTTGTTGACCTTCATAGATAAACCCAAAAGAAACGAAAGAGATAAACAAAAAAAAATCTATCATGCATACCTCTTACCCGCCGGATCCAAGGATTCTGCCGAGAATCACTCCTATTCGGCGCCGTTTGCAGTCGTCTCCCAGAAATCCTGCTGAAATCCCGCTGGCAACGCCGATTCACATCGTATCTCCGCACCTCCTGCGCAAAAGCCGGTCTCGATCGCATCCCAGAGCGGGCCTTTAAAATGCGGCCGAACCTTCCTCTTCGAGACACACATAACTGCTTCCACACTCACTTCCCTCCGGCTCTGCTCCGTGCTTCCAGCGACCCGACGCTAGAGCCGCAGAAGCCTCTCCCACGGCCTGCTGCTCTTCCGATCTCCTCTCCAAGCCGAACACCTACCTCCACTCCAGCAGGCCGACGCTCCCTCTGACCTCCTCCTCTGCCTTTACCGACCCCAGCCGAGAGAGAAAGAGAGAGAGAGAGAGAAACAGAGAGCTTCTTCCCCATACCTTTCCTCTGTCCGACTCCACGCGATCTCTCCTCTCCCGTTCGCCTCTTCCCACACGCAGAGCTCCAGCTCTCGACTCCAAGCCCTGCCGTCCGACTCCACACCCGACGCCTCCTTCGACGTTATTTCCTTGCCCGATCGGCTGTCACGACATTTTGATCGGGACGCAAGAACAGGAGCTCGTTAACTGAGAAGGTAGCTATCTCCCTTGCGCATGCTTCTCGGCCATATCCCGCAAATCCGTCGAACATAGGGATTTTGTTTTTGTTTTTATTTTGTATAAATAATTATATTTCATTATAATTATAATTATTTAGTTATAATTAGTTATAATTATTATTTTTAATTAATTATGATTTTATAATTAATTACAGTTGATTTTAATTAAGTAATTATAATTAATTTAATTAATTATAATTAAGTTTAATTAGAATTAATTTTAATTAATTATAGTTTATGAAATAAATTATTATTAATTAATATCAATTAATCATAATTCATTAAAATTGATTAATATCAATTAACCATAATTAATTATAAATTAATTATGGTTATGATTTTAATTAATTTTAATAAAAGTTAATTAATTATATTAATTAATTATAATTAGAATGATTAATTAAAAATAATTTGTTAATTAATTATAATTAAGTGATATTAATTATAATTAATATAAAAAAATGTCACTCTTCCTTGCCTCGATCCTCGAGCCTCCGCCACCGTCAAAGCTCGCGAAGGTACGGATCTTCTAAACTCAGATTTCTTGCGTCGTTGTTTGCAGCAGACCGGAAAAACTCCTATACACGCCTTTATTGCGCGTGGTGGGATGGGACGCCGGTCTGATGATTACGACGAAGCGAGCAATCGCCTAAACTCTACTTCGACGTTCGTGGCGCACCGGAAAACCGCCTATACATGTCTTTATTGCACATGGTGGGAAGGGACCCCGGTGCGGCACCTACGGCGAGGCGGGGTCACTCATAAGTACCCCCGAGCGGGGGGAAAGCAAACTGTGCATTTTTAAAACAGGTACCGCCAAAGACCCCATACACGCCTTTATTGCGCGTGGTGGGATGAACAAAAAATCACGGCCGCGGTGTCCTCGTCAGAGGGCACCTACCATACACGCCTTTATTGCGCGTGGTGGGAAAGGCCCAGTTTTCTCGTAGTTTTCCCCTAAACGGGGGAGACGCCGGGAGGCTGCCGAAATTTCGGGTGAAATCGTACCTGGATTTGATTGAACTCAGAGAACAATGGTGGACTTGTGAACTTGATTGGACCAAATTGACATAAAAGAATTCAAACTCAAATGAACTTGAGCTTAAACAAAGGACTTGGGACTATGCTCAGAACCTAAAACAAATGAACTCAAAATGATGAGAATTTGTAAGCTTGGATTTATAAGCTTGAAATTGAAAGACAATGAAGTTTGAACTAAACTTGACCCAATCTTCTCTTTGAACTCGAATTGAATGACAATAAGTTTGGACTTGAGAATGATGTGACAAACTTGAACTCTACAAAGACGACAGAGGACTTGATTTGAGCTTTAATTGAACTTAAACTCACACTTGGTTTGGAAATCAAATGTTGTAAGCAAAGACTTGAATCAATCTTGAATCATGATCTGAACACCAAATCAGACGGACAATAGAAGACAAGTGAACTTGAATATAATCATCAGAGAACTTGAATTGAAAATAGACTCATGCAAAGAATTTGTACTTTGATCACAAAGAACTTGGACTCGAATTCAGAAGAGAACTACAAGGAGCATGAGCCAAACTAGAACTTGGGCACCACATGAAGTTTGATACAAGAGAATTTGAGCTCAATTATGGAATGAGGGCTTTAACTTAGCAAATACTCCATCATATCAATATAAATGCTAGGGATTGAATGAAGAAATGTAGCATATCTATAAATGATCAAAGAGGTTCATGGAAGGGACAACAATCATACTATTAATACCAGCCATCATATGAAACACATGCATGTCATCTACACATTTGGAAGGAATATCCATCAGATGTGATTCACATACAAGTATAAATCAAGGAACCTGTAATATAGTGGCCCTTCTATGGTTAGTGCAAGGTAGCATGCAAGCTGTGATCTACTCCAAAGGGGGTTAAAAGATTCGTAATGCTAATCTGACTCAAAATCGCAAGTTTGATGAATATAAAGAAATGTAATAATGCTTATGCCATCTACAAGCAAATATCGGCTCTATACAATCAATACTATTTGATTAAAAATGGATACACCAGTTTTCCCATAACAGAGTCTGATGAAGGAATCCCCCGCTAATTCCTATACAAGTTCTAGAAAGAGAACCAAATCAAATTATTATAGAATGAGTGAATTTCAATTCAACCAAATGCTTGAACTTTAACCTGGACAAGATTATTGAGGCTGGCAAGCCTCTTGATGAACAATGGCCGCGCATCCAACATACCTTCTACATACAAGTACTGAAGTACTACGACAAATTCAAGCTTCTATGAGCTACCGTAGAAGACCCACTGTGTGCCCGTTGCAACATTCACAAGCAAAAGTGCTAAAAAGGAATTCAACAAATGTAGGCATCTACAACCAAGGCAGGAGATTAGTTAGTGCACTATGATCCGCCTACAAAAATCAACAAGTAGTGCACGACAGTCTACCTGTACGAAGCATCAACAACTGATCCAGAAGATGCTACTCCACGCCACCGGATCTGCAACCTCCGTACAAGCAGACAGAAGGCGTTTATAAATATTCCAAAAATACCCCCTGCACGTGCACTATAAATTGTATACACATAGGTACACTAAAGGGGGAAAATATAATCTTAACCCGCATGGGCCCCGGCGAGCGTGTTATTGGTACACACGTGACGTCTAGGGATGCTGCGCGGGTTGACAAGTGAATTCTAGTTCGAACCTGATCCTCCTATATGGGTCAATAGGAGTCGACAAGGTTCAAACTCTCAAACAAATATACGGTTGCTACGACCGTCATATTTGTCTTAATACATTCATATTAGGCCTTCAAGGCCTATAACAATGAGAATTCACTATCAAAGGGCATAAAGCCTACGAAACCCGATCCTCTGTCGACAGCCCGATAGAGTTGATAAGGTTCAATCCATAAAAAGAAATGACCCCCCTAACACCCCGATGATGGCCGTATTGATTGGTTATCTCAACCGGAGGGGTTCCCAAATACTTTCAAATTCCATTCAGATGCCAGAAAATCTAAACTATCCAAAGTCCATTCTAAACGCTTTCAAATTCCATCAAAAAGCCCAAAATCCTAGAAAACCCCACAAAAATTCCAAATATCCCAAAATTCCAAAATCCCAAAAATATTTAAAATATGAAATCCAACTATCCATACTTAAAGCAAAATCCATCCACCATCCGCAACAGTTTGTCGAGGTGGACAAATTAAAATCAACTTCAGCTCACAAAGAGCGAAATGCCTAGTCGAAAATATTACTAGGATCCATTCTCAAAAAGTCTGCTGCCAGTAAGGACGTGGTACGTGTCCTCTAACCGGTAGTTTCGCCGCCAAATGGCACTGCAGGTAAACGGTTATGACCCGGGGCCCTCTGAACCGAGTGGTTTTGCCGCCAAATGGCACCACAGATAACGGTTATGGCCAGAGCCAATACGCTCCTTAATGGCATTAAATCCTTGAGATATGAATCAATAGGATATGATCGATAGGGCACAAAGCCCTCTGTCAGCTAAGGTGGATTCAAATTTGTCCCCTTAGACAAACATCCAACCCCGGTCTACAAGGTCTCCTTGGACGAAGCAACCCATGGCTGCCGACAAGGATCCTTCTGTCAGGTTGGGTCGACTACCTCCTCTGACTAAGTAGACCAGGGACCACGATGGCCCGGGACGACGGAACCATGGGATCTTGATCGGGCCCATCATCCATTCCCCCACCATCCGCTTTAAGTGTTAGGTGGTGAAATTTCATATTTTAAATATCAAACTTTTCAATGCTTTCCAAATTCCCAAATCCAAACTCAATTTCCAAATCTAATTTCTACCAATATCCAAACCATTGCTGCTACTATATGCCAGATAACACGTATACTCTACGTATCTGATCGACGACTAGCCTTAATCGAAAGTTCTCTCTCATGATCGGGAGGGGTAATTAACTATAGGGGCTTGCGCCTATAGGAAACCAGAACTCAGATCATAAAGTCCTCGCAAAATGAGGGCGAAATCTCTGGGTAGTGTCTTATCTACAAACCCATCTGCCTTCCAAAATTTACCCCGGAACTTAGTTCGTTAAAACTCCCTCGCCGAATAAAAGAAGAGCGAGCGGAGGCCGGGGCCGAATTTTCGGAGCCCACAGATTTCTGGCGACTCCGCTGGGGATTGGTTTCTCTTTCCATCTTTGGCTAGTCGTCTCAGTGCTATAGTAGCAGTTATTTCAAATCGTACTCAAGATTTCAAAACTTCGAATTTTTTTTAAATGATCATTCAAAAAAAAAAATTTCCATTGAGATAACATATTTAGCAGTATTTTAGATTTATATTATTTGAACTGCTTGCTAATGTTATTTTCTCTTATTTTTGTGTTCTGTGTAAGTCTCTGCATTTTGAAAGTGCGGGGTGATGTATCAGAATCTGATTACCAACCCTTGCCTTTCATTTATGCAGATGGATCTACAGAACACGCCGATGACTGTCCAACTGGGACAAGGAGCCAGGATTCAGCTGGCGAATGCTATTATTGAGACCGGAAATGCCGGAGCTACCATCCAATTTGGTAGTGTTGATTTTCCTGCAGTCGTTGCAAGGACTGCCGCCATTCCCGTGAATGGAAGGAATGCTGAAAGGTCTGCCAGGAGGCCCCATTCTACTGAAGCTGTCACCCGTCGTGTGCATCTGCCGGCACAACGACCTGTTGCTGAAAATTCTCGTGGGAGAATTTCTGTGTTTGAGAGGCTGTCACAGCCTGAGGCCCTGACCACTAGAAGAATTGTGAATGGTGGAAGAGTCTCTGTGGTGACTACAAACACTACACCCCTGCCGACCAGGTTATCTGCGCCTGGAGAGTACAATGCTGAAGCCTCCTCATCTGGAGGGAGGCCTACGAGAAGACAAAGGAGAAAGATGAATGCTGAACTCCGAGCTCAGCAACAACAACTCCCTGTTCACCCTTCCAATCTGTCGGCCCAAGTGCCTGAAGCCAATGTTCCTACCCGGAACAAATTTTCTGATTTAAAATGGGTAAAAAGGAATAGCTCCACTGGTGAGCTGAAGAAGTCTTTCTGGGAGCAACGACAGGAGGTCCCAGCTCCTCCAAAGAGAAAGGAACCTGAAACTCTCTCAGCTCGGGTCTATCGGGTCCTGAAGACTGTAAAGGAGAAAGGTCTGAAAAAGAAAAAGTTCCAACGGCCCTTAGTGATAGAGGCCAGGAGAACCCCGCCAAGAGAACGTCTATCTGCTGTGGCGGAAAGAAGAGAAAGAAGATATATCCCACGTGGTGAACATCGGGGTGTGACACCTGAACCATATGTTCAGGGATCCACTGCTGAAAGGTCCCAGTGGAAAGGAAAACAAGTCTGGAGGCCAAAGCCTCGAAGAAATGAAAAGGAAGAAAGAAGAGAAAGGAGGACTGATATGGGCGTGACATCCGGTGAGGCTTCCCGGAGATCCGCCCCCATCTACGAACAACATCAGAAATGGGCCCCGAAAAGGACCCATAATGATACTCCTCCAAACGGTAGACACCTTGGAGAATCCTCCAGGGGATCCCGTCGCCCTCCATCTCCTCCAAAAGAAAAGGCTAACTTCGATCGCAGCCCACTAATCGAAGAAGTCCCCGTGCCTAATCAAGAACCGGAAATCCAATGGCGTCGTCGTTCGGAGATCCGAGTACTGGAGGAAAATATAGATGATCAAAATATGGAGGGAGAAGAATTCCTTGAAGGAGAAGAAAATATTGAAGAAAATATTGATGAATTTATGGAGGAAAATATTGAAGAAAATATTGATGAATTTCTAGAGGAAAATCTAGAAGAAGAAATCAAAGAAATAAATAATACTCTGGACATGGAAATTGTCTATATGGTGAGACACACCAATGTTAATGAGGAAACCTATTATGATGAGGGTGAATATGAAGACGATCAACAACCGCCGATTAGGCGAGTTTATCACCGTCGTCGTGAAGCTGGGTCCACCACTGGCAGAGGTGGTCATTCTCAAGTTGAAGAAGAAGGAGAAGAAGCCGAGGAGAATCCCTTCGCTGACGAAAATGTCACGCTTGCAGACATGCAAAGACATATGAGGCGACAAATGAGAGCTAAAGATAGAGAAATCTCTCAGTTAAATGAGAAAATGACTGAGATGATGGCTCAGATGGGGGCAATGATGCAAATGATGCAGAGAACTGTTGCTGTTGGTGCCATGCCCAATCCTCCTCCGGATCCTCCAAACTTTTAAATGCCTCAAGTCTCAGGAGTACGGGGCACTCCTGAAGATGGTCACGAGGCTCATAATGTGATCCGTCAGCCCACTCCACAAAATGTTGCAAGTACTTCTGAACCTGTGACCGCTGCACAATTGGAAGGGATTATCACAGAAAGGATCAAGGCTATCATAGCTGTTGATCAGGCAGAGAAACTAGTGGGCAAAGGTCGTCCGTATCCTGCTGAATACGACCAAGTACCATACCCGAAAGGGTATTCGGTTCCAAAGTTCAACACTTTCAATGGTAATAACAACCCCAGACAGCATCTGGCACAGTTTAAAGCCACATGTGGGAATACAGGAGGAAATGACGCCCTACTCTTCCGACAATTCGTTAGCAGTTTGACAGCAACTGCTTTCGAATGGTATGCTGAACTACCGAATGATTCTGTGAAGACCTTCGCAGAATTAGAAAATATGTTCGTGAAGAGATTCGCTAGTGCAACTGAGAAGATTACGATCGCTGACCTCGCTCTGGATAAGAGAAAAAGAGAAGAATCAGTGACTAAATATATCACTCGCTGGCGAAATTTGAGCATGAAATGTGAGCAGCAGTTAGAAGAAGAGCATGCCGTACAGTTGTTAATGGGCAACATTGATGACAAGATGCAACCCTTCCTGTGCATGGCTACAATCAACACATTTCAAGATTTGCTAGACAGAGTGGCCAAGTTCGAGAAACTGAATTTCTCCAGATCAGAAAATCACTCTGATAAGCCCAAGAAGGCTAAAGCCCCAGGTGCTAGAAGGGGTGAGGCCGACTCTACGTTCTTCTCCAGAGCTGATAGAGAAAAGCAGATGATTTACAATGTAGACAAGGGCAAGCAGCCGATGCAATATCAAGAAAAGCCCAAACAAGCCTACAACCCCAACCCCCAGCCAAAGTTGATACTAGGGGGAAATGATAAGCCACGAACTTATCAAGCTGGAGGCCAGAGACAAGCAATAGGAACTGGTGATAGAATGTTCCAATCCCTCAAAGATAAAATGAATAAAGAATATTCATTCAAAAGGGAGAGTGTCGCCAAATTATTTCGACAAGTGTTGAAATCGGGTCTAGAACTGCCTGAATGCAAGAGACCCGAAGAGTCGAAGCACACTGGTGACCCAAATTACTGCCCATATCATCGGGTGCTGAGTCATCCTATTGAAGATTGTTACATCTTCAAGGATTGGCTTGAAAGAAAATATCAGAAGGGAGAGATCACATTGTCCGACAATGTATTGTCTCACCCTAAAAAGGAATCAGCTCGGGTAGTCACGTCCTCTTCCGTACCCCTGGTTGAAGAAAGAAGAAAAGAAAAGAAGCCAATTAAAGAATAACAGTGGGAGACTGCGATCTCCAAGAAAACTGTAAAAATGTTGAAGCAGCTTGAAGGAGTTTCAGGTGTAAAGTGGAAGTCTCCTATTGAGCCAATGATAGATTTGAAGGCACTGCCGGAGGTACGACCTTCTACTTCAAAACAGTTTTCCAATCAAGTTAGTTCTTCAAAGTCTGGAAAGGTGAAATCCTCCAAGAGGAAGACCAAATTGAAGAAGCCCAAGGAGAAAAAGACTGCAACTCAGAGGGTTATTGACAGTTTGGATGAGTACTACCAGACTGTGAGGCGACCTATCAAGCTCGCTGACTTCATGTCGGAGCTTAAGATAGACGAAGCCGGAGAAGATGATGAGAATTCTCTTCCAATAGAAATATGTCGAGTCATCTCGGTGACACCGAGTACTTTGACAGAAGAGGAATACACAGAAGTACCCTCTGAATCCTGTATGATGGTTTTGCCAATGGATTACAGTTCAGAGGAGGATTTGTATTTTCCAGAGGAAGACGAATCAGACCCTAGTATAGCGTCTCGGATGGGACATGTAAACCTGGGTGGTGATTCTGAATCAACAGATGAGTCCTTAGACGCGACAATGGCTGACTCTGAAGAAAATGTACAGTTAAATGACTCTGAACCGGAGGAGATTGCTCAAGTGCAGTTAAGAAGCGGCAAGATACTACCGCCTCCACCGAAGAAAGGGGTATCCAACAAAGACAAGGAGAAAGAGATAATTATCAACGATGACATTATCCCTGAAGATCCTAAGAAAAAGAAGACTTCAGCAAATGGGATAGATTATAATATATTATCCCATCTAAGAAAAATTCCAGCACAGCTCAGCATATACGATGCTTTGGTGATGTCTAAAGACCTTCGGGAGACTCTGATTCAGGCTCTCAAAGATCCCGAAAGATACGAGACGTATTTTGCTGAACGTAATTTGACTGAAGTTCTACAAGCTCGTAATGAGCCATTTATTACTTTCTCCGAAGAGGATATGATGCTCGGAACTGCAGACCATAATCGTCCTCTGTATGTTACTGCAGAGAGCGATAAGCTGATCATCAGTCGAATCTTAATCGATCCTGGATCCTCCGTGAATCTGATAAGCTTGAAAGCACTAAGATCCCTCTGCCTTGATGTAGAACACCTCGGGCCAGATAAGCTGATGGTGCATGGTTTCAATGAGAAAGGGCAGAAAACCCTTGGATCATTCATGCTCCCTCTTGTATTTGGAGAACTCCATACAGAAGCTAAATTCCATGTGATTAACGCGGATACTTCATTCAAGGCGCTACTAGGTCGTCCCTGGTTGCATGAATATGGCATTGTCCCGTCAACATTACATCAGTGTATGAAATATCTCAAAGATGGAGAAGAATTCAGGATCTCTGGTGACATTCAGCCCTTTACAGTTCATGAAGCAACAGTTTATGAAGATGCACGGTACTTCATGCCAAAGAAACAAAAGTCTTCGAGCTCCCTCGAAGCTAAAGCATCAAACTCAAAGGCTGCAAAGCGACCAGAACAGGAAGGTGATAAGAAGCAGGTGGGGAGAAAGAAGGCAGTGCCGACTCTTCCCAAAGCGCCGACCATTCCAAAAGAAAAGAAGCATGTACCTCACCTTGGGAGTGACACAGATGAAGATGATGTTACTCCTGCTAAATCTCGAAGAGTGTGCCAGTCAACAGATGAATGGAGTAGGCATGTTGAATTTTCAAATGATGATTATGACTACGACTCCATTTACATGAACACGGTGCAGAATGTGTTCTCTAGAAGAATTGACAGCTTATCAATTTCAGATAGTGTACTCGTAGTCACGCGTGTTCCTCTACAACATTTTAAAGAAATTATTCCGCGCGAGGTGCATAAAGTTGAAGAACTCGCCACCCTCTATCTGTCTCCCCGTAAAAATGGGACTATTCCAAAGAATGTGTTATATTCTACGGGAGTTCGTGAAGAGGAGAATCATGATTGGGATTGCATGATCCTCGATTCTGAAGAGTTATTTCCTACGAGGCTACCTAGGTTCAATACCAAAAATATTCAGAGAATGCTACGAAAGCAAGTCAATATTCCTACCACCAAGCGACAACTTCGTACAAGTTTGGGCCTCTGGTATGGGAGGAGTCCGCGTCCGTTACGGCAGAATGATACAGACGCATATAAAGGTATTGGATTCATCAAAAGAAAATTCCTCCGGAAAGAGACTTGTCAGGCAATCACATGCATGGAGATTGAATCCGATGATAGTGATGCTGAAGAAACATACGAGGCTGAAGATTATGATGAGCAGCCCGTAGAAGCCGAGCCTGCACCAGAAGAGCTTGAAGATGGTGGACAGGCAGTCACTATGGATGAACTAAGAGAAGTCAACTTGGGAACTGAGGAGGATCCTCGCCCAACCTTCATTAGTTCTCTCCTACCCGAAGAACAGATAGAAGAAATAAAAGAACTCCTATGTGAATTCAGGGACTGCTTTGCCTGGACATATGCTGAGATGCCTGGCTTATCCCCTGATGTAGCAGTTCACAGATTAGCAATCAAACCGGATGTAGCACCCGTCAAACAAGCTCCAAGGAGAATGAGACTGGAGATTGAAGAACAGGTGATTGCCGAGACAAAGAAGCTCATTGATGCAGGCTTCATCCGAGAAGAAAAGTATGCTGATTGGATCGCAAATATCGTCCCAGTGAAGAAGAAGAACGGGCAAATTCGTGTCTGTATTGACTTTAGGACCTCAACAAGGCGTGCCCAAAAGACGATTTTCCACTCCCTGTATCCGAACTCCTGGTGGACAATACGTCAAACTACGACATGTTCTCCTTTATGGATGGATCGTCAGGATACAATCAAATCAAAATGGCGCTCGAAGATGAAAAGCATACATCATTTAGGACGCCCATCGGAATTTTCTGCTACACAGTCATGCCCTTTGGCTTAAAGAACGCTGGTGCCACCTACCAGCGGACGATGACTCATATATTTGATGATTTGATACATCAGAAGGTCGAGTGCTATGTAGATGACCTTGTTGTCAAAAGTCTTGGCCGAAATGATCATTTAAAAGATCTCAGAATTGTATTTGAGAGAATCAGAAAATTTGATCTGAAGATGAATCCTCTCAAATGTGCTTTTGGAGTCTCCTCCGGCAAATTCTTGGGGTATGTTGTTCGTCATCGAGGCATAGAGATCGACCCCAACAAAATTAAGGCAATCACGGAGATGCCACCACCAAGGAACCTTCGATAGCTTCGCTCGCTGCAAGGACAACTGGCTTTCATTCGAAGATTCATATCAAATCTATCGGGTAGGTGCCAGCCATTCTCTAAGCTAATGAAGAAAGATGTCCGTTTCAAATGGGACGCAGAATGCCAGGAAGCATTTGATAGTATCAAGAAATACCTGTTGAATCCGCCCATTCTAGCAGCGCCAATTCCGGGGAAGCCTCTTATATTGTATACAGCAGCACTAGAAGAGTCCCTCGGAGCACTATTGGCCCAGAATAATGAAGAAGGCAAAGAAAATGTGCTCTACTACATCAGTCGAAGGTTGATTGGAGCAGAAAGCCGTTATTCCCCAATTGAAAAGCATTGTTTGGCGCTGATTTTTGCAGTTCAGAAACTCCGCCACTATATGCTATCTCATAAAATCACACTGATATCAAAGATAGATCCGCTGAAGTTCTTGATGACAAGACCAGCATTGACAGGTCGTCTAGCCAGGTGGGCAGTACTGTTATTGCAGTTTGAAATCATATATATGCCACAGAAGGCGGTAAAAGGACAGGCCTTGGCAGATTTTCTCGCTGCACACCGATCCCGGCCGATTCTCCACTAAATGATGATTTGCCCGATGAGCAAATGATGCAGGTTGAGGAGAATGAAAGGCTACCATTCTGGGAAATGTACTTCGACGGAGCATCGTCGATTAGACCAGTCCGACCTCCAAATATTGCAAGAGCACGAGCCGGCATTGGTCTCATTTTCGTAGCACCCGAGGGAGGCATAATGAGGTTTTCATTCAGTTTGACTGAACCTCGGACCAACAACGAAGCCGAGTACGAAGCTCTATTAGCAGGGTTGGAGATTGCGATCGATGTCAGAATCCAACATCTCCAAATCTTCGGTGATTCTCAGCTCGTGATAAATCAGGTCCTGGGTATCTACAAGGTTGGTAAAGTCGAATTGGCTCACTATCACCGGCGAGCCCTCGAGCTTTTGAAGCAACTACCAAATGTCAAAATGACTCGAGTTCCTCGAGGACAGAATGCTAAAGCAGATTGTTTGGCTAAATTAGCCAAAGAAATGGCGAACATCAACGAGGAGAAACCTATATTCATTGGAGTTTACACTCGTAGGGTCTTGGAGCCCGCTCTATTACAATTCCCAAGGGCAGAAGGAATTCCAGATTCAAGTCAGCAGGATGAAACTCCAATTGACCCTCAACCTCTCCATCAGATTGTTATGGAGAATTATCCAGAAGAATATCACGTGGCCAAGAGACATAAAGCTAGTCAAGCTTCAGAATCGTGGTGGCATTGTTTATATATTGAAGTCGAAAATGATTGGAGACAGCCATTCATTGACTACTTCAAGGAAAACAAACTCCCGACAGAAAAGTCTATGGCCGCACAAATTAGAAAAAGGGCATTGCGATACGCATTTGTCAATGATACGCTATACAGGCGAGCTTTTGATCAAATGTGGCTAAGGTGCCTAGGGACCAAGGAAGCTGATAAAGTGGTATCAGAAGTCCACGAAGGGCTTTGTGGAGCACATCAGTCAGGTCCTAAAATGGCCGCTAAAATCAAGAGGATAGGTTATTATTGGCCGACAATGGTCAAAGATTGTATTGATCATGCTAAGAGGTGCCACGAATGTCAAATCCACGGTGATGTTATACATCAACCGCCAAATCCTCTGCACCCAACAATAGCTTCTTGGCCATTTGAATGTTGGGGCACAGACATAATTGGGCCAATAGATCCGCCATCATCAGCGGGACACCGTTTCATTCTGGCAGCGACGGATTACTTTTCCAAGTGGGCAGAAGCAGCTCCATTCAGAGAGGTCACATCTGAACATGTGATCAACTTTTTTACCCATAATGTCGTCTACAGATTTGGTGTGCCACGCCGCATAATCTCAGACAACGATACCGCATTCAAAAGTACAAAAATCTACAAGTTCGTTGATCGGCACAAAATTGATTGGCGATATTCATCCATATATAATCCAAGAGCAAATGGATTGGCAGAAGCCTTCAACAAGACGTTGGTGAAATTGTTGAAGAAGATTCTCACCAAGAATAAAAGAGAGTGGCATACGAAAATGGCAGAGGCACTGTGGGCGTATCGTACAACCTACAAAACTCCAACCAAAGCCACTCCGTATTCTCTAGTGTTCGGTGTTGAAGCCGTATTGATTGAACTACCGTCACTCCGGGTAGCAATCCAAAATGATCTTACTCAAGAGCAAAATGCCCGTCTCAGGATGGAAGAGCTCGATGCACTTGATGAACTAAGGTTACAAGCTCAACAAAACCTGGAAATCTACCGGGCAAAAATGACAAAATCTTTTGATCGAATGGTGCGTCCTCGATCATTTCAAGAAGGGGAATTGGTCCTGGTGCTGAGAAGACCAATCATCCCACACAGAAAAATTGGTGGCAAGTTCGTATCCAATTGGGAAGGCCCCTTTGTCATCGAGAAAGTGTACCAAGGAGGAGCATATCAGTTGATTGATCTGAACGGTCAGAGGCCTATGCCGCCTATCAACGGTCGACACTTAAAGAAATATCACGCATGAGAATTTCATATCTAATGTATTTTGTGATAATCAAAATTTTATATGCATATTTATTAATGCATGTTTGCCCATATTTTGAAATTCTCTTGTATAGCAAGAATGCATTTCAAAATCTCCCATCAGACTGGGGGCATTTTAAATATTTATTTGGGTCGACATCGCGTTGCGTGCCGAGATCCCCAAATAAATATTTAAAATCTTAAAGATAAAAGGCCTATCCAAAATGTCCCTCCGAGACAGGGGGCATTTTAAATATTCATTTGGGTCGACATCGCGCTGCATGCCGAGATCCCCAAATGAATATTTAAAATTTCATATTCCAAATTTATTCCATTCTAGAATGTCCCTGCGAGACAGGGGGCATTTTAAATATTTATTCGGGTCGACATCGCGCTGCATGCCGAGATCCCCGAATAAATATTTAAAATCATCAATTCAGATATTCTTTTGTGCTAAAGAATACAAATATGTGTTTTCCAAAGTATATGCAGGTGATCTTTCAAAAGTTAGAGACACCGTCTTCTCCAACAAATCAAGACTCAAAAGTAAAAAAAAAGAGACTTTTGTGGCTACACACTCCTACAAAATTGAGCCGAAGAAGCTTGAAGTCTTTCGACATCCTGAAGCTTAAGGTTCGAATGGGTGTAAAGGTCGGATCCAACACGCCCAAATATGGTCGGATCGCTGGCAGCTCCGTCTACTCAACAAGCCATAAGAAAGGCCGTAGTAGCGGAACCCCCACTTCGTCAACCCGTCAGTAAGGACTGTAGGAAGAACGAATGCCAATTTGACTCGACTAGTTCAAGTGATCGTAGTCTACAAAATTCTTCCAAAAGACTAGAGAATCAAAGTTTCAGTGGAAAGATGAGTCTCGAACAACCACTGAATGTTCGTAGGCTCCATAATCTTCAACCACAAAGGATGACTCCAAATCTACCAACTTCAGCAAAATCAGCATTGGGAAGCGCAATTCCCATAGCTCAAGTCTGAAGCCTGAATGGGTGTAAGAGGTCGGATCCAACAAGCCCAAATATGGCCGGATCGCTGGCAGCTCCATCTACTCAACAAGCCATAAGAAAGGCCGCAGTAGAGGAACCCCCATCTCAGCAACCAGAGGACAAAGAGCTATCAAATTCTAGCTCTCCCGATCTGATGAACTCAAGTGATTCAGATTAAAGTCTTCTAAAGTGGTTAAGGATCAAGATACTACCTACGTTCGGTACTATCAACTGAATCCAAAACCTGCAAATCCTTCAACAAATCCGTAAAGCACAAAGCGAGGATCGAAGGAATTTTTCTTCAACAAGTCCGCCAAAGCATAAAGCAAAGGACCGAAGAAAATTATCCCAAAGTTCACACAAAGCTCAAGGCTGAACTAAGTGGATTATGTCATCAACAAGTCCGCTATGCACAAAGCTCTGGACCGATGACTTTTCGCTATCGACCTAATACAAACCTAAGGGTTTAGGTCACCGGGATCTACTCCTTCAACAAGCCCGCCAAAGCTAAAAGCATAGGGTCGAAAGTACAAAAACCATCTGACAAGTCAACAAAGACAAATCAGGTAATCCTCCATCAATGTCCGCAGCACAAAGCACAGGACGAAATAAATCAGTATCTCAATCATCTATTGATACATCCAAGAGATCTATGGAGAAAGAAAGTTTTAGTGTGACACCCAAGCAAAATTTTGGAAATCCACTTAAAGAAAATCATAGTGTGACATCCAAATGAATTTTTGGAGATCCACTAAATGAAATACCTTGTGTGACATCCAGAATGAATATCTGGAGATCCACAGGGTCAATCAGCATACAACAAACGTGATTCGCTCGAGACGCGTACCACATTTGTTGGGGGGCATTTGTTGACCTTCATAGATAAACCCAAAAAAAAAGAAAGAGATAAACAAAAAAAAATCTATCATGCATACCTCTTACCCGCCGGATCCAAGGATTCTGCCGAGAATCACTCCTATTCGGCGCCGTTTGCAGTCGTCTCCCAGAAATCCTGCTGAAATCCCGCTGGCAACGCCGATTCACATCGTATCTCCGCACCTCCTGCGCAAAAGCCGGTCTCGATCGCATCCCAGAGCGGGCCTTTAAAATGCGACCGAACCTTCCTCTTCGAGACACACATAACTGCTTCCACACTCACTTCCCTCCGGCTCTGCTCCGTGCTTCCAGCGACCCGATGCTAGAGCCGCAGAAGCCTCTCCCACGGCCTGCTGCTCTTCCGATCTCCTCTCCAAGCCGAACACCTACCTCCACTCCAGCAGGCCGACGCTCCCTCTGACCTCCTCCTCTGCCTTTACCGACCCCAGCCGAGAGAGAAAGAGAGAGAGAGAGAGAAACAGAGAGCTTCTTCCCCATACCTTTCCTCTGTCCGACTCCACGCGATCTCTCCTCTCCCGTTCGCCTCTTCCCACACGCAGAGCTCCAGCTCTCGACTCCAAGCCCTGCCGTCCGACTCCACACCCGACGCCTCCTTCGACGTTATTTCCTTGCCCGATCGGCTGTCACGACATTTTGATCGGGACGCAAGAACAGGAGCTCGTTAACTGAGAAGGTAGCTATCTCCCTTGCGCATGCTTCTCGGCCATATCCCGCAAATCCGTCGAACATAGGGATTTTGTTTTTGTTTTTATTTTGTATAAATAATTATATTTCATTATAATTATAATTATTTAGTTATAATTAGTTATAATTATTATTTTTAATTAATTATGATTTTATAATTAATTACAGTTGATTTTAATTAAGTAATTATAATTAATTTAATTAATTATAATTAAGTTTAATTAGAATTAATTTTAATTAATTATAGTTTATGAAATAAATTATTATTAATTAATATCAATTAATCATAATTCATTAAAATTGATTAATATCAATTAACCATAATTAATTATAAATTAATTATGGTTATGATTTTAATTAATTTTAATAAAAGTTAATTAATTATATTAATTAATTATAATTAGAATGATTAATTAAAAATAATTTGTTAATTAATTATAATTAAGTGATATTAATTATAATTAATATAAAAAAATGTCACTCTTCCTTGCCTCGATCCTCGAGCCTCCGCCACCGTCAAAGCTCGCGAAGGTACGGATCTTCTAAACTCAGATTTCTTGCGTCGTTGTTTGCAGCAGACCGGAAAAACTCCTATACACGCCTTTATTGCGCGTGGTGGGATGGGACGCCGGTCCGATGCTTACGACGAAGCAAGCAATCGCCTAAACTCTACTTCGGCGTTCGTGGCGCACCGGAAAACCGCCTATACATGTCTTTATTGCACATGGTGGGAAGGGACCCCGGTGCGGCACCTACGGCGAGGCGGGGTCACTCATAAGTACCCCCGAGCGGGGGGAAAGCAAATTGCGCATTTTTAAACGAGCCACCGACAAAGCCCGCGAAGGTACGAACTCTCTAAACTCAGATTTCTCGCATCGTTGTTTGCAGCAGACTGGAAAAACTCCTATACACGCCTTTATTGCGCGTGGTGGGATGGGACGCCGGTCTAATGATTACGACGAAGCGAGCAATCGCCTAAACTCTACTTCGACGTTCGTGGCGCACCGGAAAACCGCCTATACATGTCTTTATTGCACATGGTGGGAAGGGACCCCGGTGCGGCACCTACGGCGAGGCGGGGTCACTCATAAGTACCCCCGAGCGGGGGGAAAGCAAACTGTGCATTTTTAAAACAGGTACCGCCAAAGACCCCATACACGCCTTTATTGCGCGTGGTGGGATGAACAAAAAATCACGGCCGCGGTGTCCTCGTCAGAGGGCACCTACCATACACGCATTTATTGCGCGTGGTGGGAAAGGCCCAGTTTTCTCGTAGTTTTCCCCTAAACGGGGGAGACGCCGGGAGGCTGCCGAAATTTCGGGTGAAATCGTACCTGGATTTGATTGAACTCAGAGAACAATGGTGGACTTGTGAACTTGATTGGACCAAATTGACATAAAAGAATTCAAACTCAAATGAACTTGAGCTTAAACAAAGGACTTGGGACTATGCTCAGAACCTAAAACAAATGAACTCAAAATGATGAGAATTTGTAAGCTTGGATTTATAAGCTTGAAATTGAAAGACAATGAAGTTTGAACTAAACTTGACCCAATCTTCTCTTTAAACTCGAATTGAATGACAATAAGTTTGGACTTGAGAATGATGTGACAAACTTGAACTCTACAAAGACGACAGAGGACTTGATTTGAGCTTTAATTGAACTTAAACTCACACTTGGTTTGGAAATCAAATGTTGTAAGCAAAGACTTGAATCAATCTTGAATCATGATCTGAACACCAAATCAGACGGACAATAGAAGACAAGTGAACTTGAATATAATCATCAGAGAACTTGAATTGAAAATAGACTCATGCAAAGAATTTGTACTTTGATCACAAAGAACTTGGACTCGAATTCAGAAGAGAACTACAAGGAGCATGAGCCAAACTAGAACTTGGGCACCACATGAAGTTTGATACAAGAGAATTTGAGCTCAATTATGGAATGAGGGCTTTAACTTAGAAAATACTCCATCATATAAATATAAATGCTAGGGATTGAATGAAGAAATGTAGCATATCTATAAATGATCAAAGAGGTTCATGGAAGGGACAACAATCATACTATTAATACCAGCCATCATATGAAACACATGCATGTCATCTACACATTTGGAAGGAATATCCATCAGATGTGATTCACATACAAGTATAAATCAAGGAACCTGTAATATAGTGGCCCTTCTATGGTTAGTGCAAGGTAGCATGCAAGCTGTGATCTACTCCAAAGGGGGTTAAAAGATTCGTAATGCTAATCTGACTCAAAATCGCAAGTTTGATGAATATAAAGAAATGTAATAATGCTTATGCCATCTACAAGCAAATATCGGCTCTATACAATCAATACTATTTGATTAAAAATGGATACACCAGTTTTCCCATAACAGAGTCTGATGAAGGAATCCCCCGCTAATTCCTATACAAGTTCTAGAAAGAGAACCAAATCAAATTATTATAGAATGAGTGAATTTCAATTCAACCAAATGCTTGAACTTTAACCTGGACAAGATTATTGAGGCTGGCAAGCCTCTTGATGAACAATGGCCGCGCATCCAACATACCTTCTACATACAAGTACTGAAGTACTACGACAAATTCAAGCTTCTATGAGCTACCGTAGAAGACCCACTGTGTGCCCGTTGCAACATTCACAAGCAAAAATGCTAAAAAGGAATTCAACAAATGTAGGCATCTACAACCAATGCAGGAGATTAGTTAGTGCACTATGATCCGCCTACAAAAATCAACAAGTAGTGCACGACAGTCTACCTGTACGAAGCATCAACAACTGATCCAGAAGATGCTACTCCACGCCACCGGATCTGCAACCTCCGTACAAGCAGACAGAAGGCGTTTATAAATATTCCAAAAATACCCCCTGCACGTGCACTATAAATTGTATACACATAGGTACACTAAAGGGGGAAAATATAATCTTAACCTGCATGGGCCCCGGCGAGCGTGTTATTGGTACACACGTGACGTCTAGGGATGCTGCGCGGGTTGACAAGTGAATTCTAGTTCGAACCTGATCCTCCTATATGGGTCAATAGGAGTCGACAAGGTTCAAACTCTCAAACAAATATACGGTTGCTACGACCGTCATATTTGTCTTAATACATTCATATTAGGCCTTCAAGGCCTATAACAATGAGAATTCACTATCAAAGGGCATAAAGCCTACGAAACCCGATCCTCTGTCGACAGCCCGATAGAGTTGATAAGGTTCAATCCATAAAAAGAAATGACCCCCCTAACACCCCGATGATGGCCGTATTGATTGGTTATCTCAACCGGAGGGGTTCCCAAATACTTTCAAATTCCATTCAGATGCCAGAAAATCTAAACTATCCAAAGTCCATTCTAAACGCTTTCAAATTCCATCAAAAAGCCCAAAATCCTAGAAAACCCCACAAAAATTCCAAATATCCCAAAATTCCAAAATCCCAAAAATATTTAAAATATGAAATCCAACTATCCATACTTAAAGCAAAATCCATCCACCATCCGCAACAGTTTGTCGAGGTGGACAAATTAAAATCAACTTCAGCTCACAAAGAGCGAAATGCCTAGTCGAAAATATTACTAGGATCCATTCTCAAAAAGTCTGCTGCCAGTAAGGACGTGGTACGTGTCCTCTAACCGGCAGTTTCGCCGCCAAATGGCACTGCAGGTAAACGGTTATGACCCGGGGCCCTCTGAACTGAGTGGTTTTGCCGCCAAATGGCACCATAGATAACGGTTATGGCCAGAGCCAATACGCTCCTTAATGGCATTAAATCCTTGAGATATGAATCAATAGGATATGATCGATAGGGCACAAAGCCCTCTGTTAGCTAAGGTGGATTCAAATTTGTCCCCTTAGACAAACATCCAACCCCGGTCTACAAGGTCTCCTTGGACGAAGCAACCCATGGCTGCCGACAAGGATCCTTCTGTCAGGTTGGGTCGACTACCTCCTCTGACTAAGTAGACCAGGGACCACGATGGCCCGGGACGACGGAACCATGGGATCTTGATCGGGCCCATCATCCATTCCCCCACCATCCGCTTTAAGTGTTAGGTGGTGAAATTTCATATTTTAAATATCAAACTTTTCAATGCTTTCCAAATTCTCAAATCCAAACTCAATTTCCAAATCCAATTTCTACCAATATCCAAACCATTGCTGCTACTATATGCCAGATAACACGTATACTCTACGTATCTGATCGACGACTAGCCTTAATCGAAAGTTCTCTCTCATGATCGGGAGGGGTAATTAACTATAGGGGCTTGCGCCTATAGGAAACCAGAACTCAGATCATAAAGTCCTCGCAAAATGAGGGCGAAATCTCTGGGTAGTGTCTTATCTACAAACCCATCTGCCTTCCAAAATTTACCCCGGAACTTAGTTCGTTAAAACTCCCTCGCCGAATAAAAGAAGAGCGAGCGGAGGCCGGGGCCGAATTTTCAGAGCCCACATCCCTAGACTCTCTTGTTAGGCATACGATCTTCATTCATGTCATTCTAACAAGAAAATTTTATCGTAATTATATAACAAGTTTTTTAGTTTAGTCATCTACAATTACATTCACAAGCAACCCTCACTTAACTATGGAATATGTTGAAGGATTGTGGGACACAAATTAAGGGTTCTAACTATCAAATCGATCCTCTTATGACCCTTAAATTTCAATCAGTGTGCCTCCACTTTCTATTCTAGCCGTCATCCCTTCTTAGGATTTTTTTTCTCTTTTTTATGTAAATAGCTTTGATTTATTTGCAGTGTAAACATTTTGAAGAAGCCTATAAATACTTTCATATTTTATACACAATCAATCAATAAAATTCAAAGTAGTTTTTTCTACTTTTCTTCTTTTTGGTGGCATCAATGAAGAGTTAGGATTTCCATCTTCCAATATTTATTCTTTTTTTTTTTCTTTGTTCCTTCTTGTCCACTCATTTTCTCTTCACTATGGCTGGTTTTTTATTTCCCTTCTAAAGAGTAGACCATCATGAATGGTGAAAAAAATATATTAAAGAAAAAAAATCGAAGAGCTACAAGCTTCATATCGCATGAATGAAATAAATTATATAAAATGGTCCCAGATTTTAAAGACATTTATGAAAGGAAAAAAAGAAAGATACATCATATTTTAGATACTCCTCCGGAATAGGAAGACTCAAAATTTGTATTTTGGGATGAAACAAATTTTATGATCATGATATACTTATGAAATACAATAATGCCTAAAATCAATGGACCATATATATGTGTCTTTCTAAGGTGTCAAACAAACTACTCAAAAGTGAAGGATGATGCCCTCATCTACAAGATCAAAAAAAAAAAAAAAACCAAAAAAGGTAACATTGTTGTTATTAAGTACTTTAATATAATGAATGTTTATTGGCTCGAACAAGAATATTACCAAGATCTCAATATTACATGCTGCAATGATATGATAATTTTCAAGTAATTTATAGAACGAGAAAAGGTGTTTTGAGTTCTTTGTAAAAGTCAATAATGATTTCAACCAAAATTGTGTTCAAACCCTAAGAAGAGAAACCTACCATCACTATATAAATTTTTTTTTTCTCTCACACAAGCCAAATAAGAAAAAATGATGGTAATGCTTGAGGCTCTGATCTTCAAAACATCTAGCATGACAACCACTGAACCCTAAGGTAAGGAACTCGTTATTATAGACATTAATTTTCCTTAAAAGAAGGGTAAAAACCTTTCTCCAAAAACAATCTATGATAACTACTTCAAGATTAAAGAAAACATCAAAGAAAAATGCTAGAATCTCCATGGAAAGCCCCAAAACTATGATAGAAATAAAGAAGGTCACCAAAAAGGGCAGACCTATCTTATGGTATCAGAAGAGCTCAAACCAAAAGAAGATGATAAACTTGGGAGCTTACTCAACTCCAAAAAAACCATCCAAATTTCGGGTTTTCGGGTCAACCCGAACCCGACTCGGTTTTACAAACGGGTCGAAATCTGTAACCCGAACCCAACCCGGTTCGAGTTCGGGTTGACCCGAACCCGAAATTTTCGGGTCGGGTCAAATGTTGACAGCTCTATAATTAATCATCTAAAATTAGTATTTATTTTATTGCATCAATGCATTCCTTAATGACGGGTTAGGACATGACTAGAAGTGTAAGTAAGTAAAGCCTAATCATGAGCTGACTTGGGCTCAGCTTGATAAATGGATCGTGATCCGAGCTCGATAAGCTAACGAGCAAAGCTTGACTTAACTCGTTAGGTCGCAAGCCATCTCGCTTAAAAAATATTAATATAAAATCCACTTAAAATATATTAGAATTCAATATTTTAAATACAACTTTGTAAAATATGTTTTAAAAAAAAATCTCAGTGTATTATATTAAGTGATTCTTCATTATTTTTCTTTTAATTCCTCGTTCACTTTATCATTATATTATAATAATTGCTTGAATTATAACCATTTTCTCTCTTTCATAAGCTTGTGAGCAGTTCGAACTTGTAGAATAAAGCTCGAACTTGAACTTGATTAATTAATCAAGCTCAAGCTCAAGTCGGGGGTGATTCAAGCTTGACTTGACTCGTTTACACACTTGGACATCATTTGTAACCAACGAAATACACTAACAGAATCATTTCAACTGAGCCAAATCCCATAATTACTTTCTTTCTAGTATTTCTCCGTAAAAGCTCTGGTATCCCTTGCAACTCTTTTTTTATTTAAGTGCGCCGAATCTTTGTATTAATGCTATGACGCTAATATCTTTTTCTCTTCAACTGTGAATTTTGTAGCATGCCCCAACTCACAAGTATAAGGCCTATTGATGGCATAATAAGCAGCATACGTTCTCTCGATCTTTAAACAAATGTATGAGATCAGCCGGCAACTAAAACATACTTAATCAACAAAATGTATTAATGACATCATAATCAAACAAGTAAAACGAGTCGAGGTGCCAAATGCTGCAGTCTTTGTACTATGTCATGCTCAAAGTACTGAAACATCAACAAACAAAAAATATCCAATCTCCCAAATAATCACTAAACCAGCTTTGCCAGAAATAGATGATCAATTCAATACCACAATAAACAAAGCTTCATCCGAAAAGGCTGGTTTGTGTAATACGTAAATATCACGTTAAGCACCATGCTGACCCAATCGAACTCACAAGTAACCCAAAAAATTGAAGTTGAAACAATTAGGCATTTTCCCCCATTTCATATTTCTCCTATCAATTCCATACATAGTTATCCAAAACACCAAATCGGACAGCCAAGAATGATAATCCAAAAAGACAAACCTGATCGCATCGGTCGCAGTTGAAGGGCAGGAAGTCGATCAGCTCGCATTCTTCGACGCCGCAGTGCTTGCCGAGAACGTCGAACGCCGGCGTGCTCATCGGGGATGTCGGTGGTGGCAGCAGCGACTGTAGGGCATCCGACAAGAAGCTAGCCCCTGCTTTCCGCCTTAGCTCCAGTCTCCAATACCTACTACTACTACTAGAGCGGAGCTGCACGTTAGAACTTAAAAAAAAAGTAGACCGCGTTACAAATAAAACAGAAAACGGATATTTGTCAAAAACTCCCCACATTTTGGATTTTTTATGAAAACAAATAGAAAATTTAACATCCTTTGACAAAAATACTAGTTTATTTTATTTATTAAATAATAATAATAATAATTAATTACAATGATCATCCATTCATTATTCTCAATTTTCTCATGATTGGTGCTTAGATTCAAATTCTTTGTTAGAGTGGGAATAAAAGAGGTGTAAAATATTTTAAATATAATGATTTTAATAATATCAATATTTAGTTGTTAATAAAGAATTTAGATCTGTCATTAAAAATTATTTTGATAGGACACGAATCTCAAGACAAAATCAAGCTTGAAAATTTCCAAAATTAAAATTGGTTCATATGAACTCTAATTTCAACAAACTTACAGCCGAATTGAACGTCTCCAAAATATGAACCCAATGACACTAAATTCAACTCAATCTCGGCCCAAATTGGCCCAAATCGAAGACGCGAAACACATTTGGAAAGTTCAAACCATAAATTGGATGATTAAACGATTCTCAAACATAACATGCTTATAGTCGAATCGAGCGGCTCAACGAGATGAATACAGTGAGCACAAGATCGTTAATTCTGAAATCATTAAGATATTTAAATGCTCTGTAGACGGTCCACGATCAAGGCGATCAACATCGATCGTCCATTCAAACAACTCCCACCTTACCCTTGATCTCCCTCCTATTTATTGGTCATGTCTATTAGAAAATTATAAATAGACCCATCATTCTGCATGAAAAAGGGACTCAAACAAGGAAGAGAAGAGAGAGGCAGAAACTAGAGTTATCTTGCCACAAGTCTCCTCCTCTACTACCGTCGGACTTCTGCTCAGACATCGACTATCATAGACTTTTGCCCGATTACCGATTGTAGCTAAACTTCTGCCTGGTGAACGACTTACACGGGACTTTCGCCCGATCACCAACTAACGCCAGACTTCCACCCAACCACTAAACGTCACCAGAAATCTGTTCGATCTCCACTCGTCATTAGATTTCAACCCGACAATTAATTGTTGTAATGTGATCATTCTCAATAGGACGGATCGATCATCTGTAATCTATTCAAACACAAGTTGAATCATCATTATAAAGAAATTATTTATCATAAGTCTTCTTGTTGCTTGCCATGGACCAAAGAAATATATCATCATTAAATTTTACATTATATATGTTTTATTTTAAGATAAATAAAAAAATAAATTTATATATACTTTATTTACTCTATATGTAATTTTCATCCTAACTCTATATAAAATTAGAACTATTTTATTTATATAATAAACTAAATACTAATCTTATTTTTTAAAAAAAAAACATAAGCAATTATTGTTTTTTCAAAGCTTTTATATAAATAAGACGGGAATAAACTAGATGACCGGCACGGTGACTTCGACAACAGATAAGAGCGCGACAGATGTCGCCACGTGTGGAAAGTCGTTGATTTGCTACGTGGCGAACGGTCGTTTGTGGGTGCAACGCGTGTTCCTTATTCGGAAATGTTTCTTTAGCATTAGCATGCAGAGAAGTCCCTGTTCAGAACTGGCTGCTTGATGGGGTCCTTCAGCTTTGATTGTAACGGCCTGCGGCTGCGTAGGAACTATTTCGATGAATAGATTATCGTTATCTAATCGGAAACAAAATTATAATATATATTATTAAATTTTTAGGCATTTATATATATATATAATTCATTATATTTAATTATAGCAAAGAAAAACATTAAATATTAAATTAAAAAATATAGGTCAAAAATAGCCTTTCCCGATTTAAAAAAAAAAATACAATATCATGAAATAATTTATTTTATTTACTCCTAATATTTTATTATAATAGTTTCTTAATGATTAGGAAATGATTGCGAGAGCTACAAATAATGATAAATAATTTTTTGTAATGCATAGAAATGATGGAATTTGGCTTTACATAAAATAGCTGAATTATATTAATGTAAGATTGTCAGATGATTCTCTTATTTATAGATTTAAATTACTTACATAAAAAATGAATTTATCTAAAGAAAAATCTATACATCACAAAATTATCTTTAATAATTTATCATTATACATGATAAATTTGAGAATATCATTAAGATATATTAAAATTGATACATAGGGACATTTAATTTGGCGGTGTCAGGAAGAATTCTGACGTTAGTTGGAAAGAACTCCGATGATGATTGAGAAGAACTCCAGCATGATCATCGAAAGGAAAACTCCTAAATCCTTCCCTACTTTTTCTTCTTTTTTGTCCCCTTACGTGAAGAATGAAAAGTCTATTTATAATATGTTGCATTGATCAAGTCGAAACATGAAAAACTATAGCTCAGCCTAATAATTCTCGTAAATTTGATCAGGATCGACTGTATTTGAATTAGATTTGTTTTATTTTAAAATTGAGTGTATTAGAATAATTAATTGATTGATCATATGTTATGACATCTCAAAGTAATCAGTCTTCAAAATGCTCTTGCAACATATGCTTGCAAAAGTAGCAATAGCATGAGCCAATGACTAAGGTTTCGTTTGGAAAAACTTTCTTACTGCTTAAGGCAGCTTTTCAGTACAAAATTTAAAATTTTATACTAAAAAACTGCTTTAAAAAATATTAAAAAAGTCATCCTAAACAAATTCTAAATATAAAACTATAATATATTGAAGCATCCAAGCATTACCATTCTAATAACCTTGAAGAAAACTTCATAGCAAAAGGTATCAGGGATTATTATAGCTTTGGTTGAAGGAGAAAACCATTTCTCCATAATCATGATTTCAAGTGAGAAATATTGAGATTTATAGGTCACCATTCCCCAAACATTTTCATATAAAAGCCTACTAAGCCCATGCTACTACCTTGGATATTCTATCTATTGAAACTCCAACTTTCCAGAAACAAAAAAAAAGGAGCAAAAAGCTTCAGTTAGGCCCTCAGGCACAAGCTGATCAATTATGACACAGATTAGTGTTGTAATAAATCTGACTAAACCTTTCATTAGTGAGAAGTGGATATTCTTCTACCCATTATAGCTATAGGGGATGATAAGAGAAAATAAATGATATGGAATGGCTTAGAGATTCAATTAAGACCAAAAGTAGTAAGGCGTGTACAATAAATATCAACAATTGTTCCAACACAAAATCTAAAAACTGGGCTAGATCAACAAGAACTCAGACAATGGAGAGATCTAGTCATTGAGGAAGGGCAACTTATTAGGTGCCGACACCGAAAGAGAGAATCATATGGATTTCTCTCTATCTACAGGAATAGCATAGTCAAAGTGCAGCTACTGTAGCAGCTACGCTTTGACTGTACTTTTATTGTAGACAGAGAGAAATCTGGATAATTCTGAAACGGTTCTGACCAGGCTAGAAGTTATCCTCTCTCATATCTGCTGGCTTTCTCTTTGCCTGCATAGCCAGCCTTGTATCTCTCTCTCGCTCAAATTCTCGGATATCAGTCCTCTGTAGAAAGGAGACCCTGTCGAGATACTGATTCGAGCTCTTCTTGTAGGCATCGAGCTCGTCTTCAAGCCCCTTGTTCTCATCCTTGAACTCACCCCAGTCTTTCCTGGTTTTGTCGAGGACACTAAGCTTCTGCTTCTTCTTTATCTGATCAAGAATGCTGTCGAGCGCTGAAGGCTGGGCACCGGCAGTCTTGGCCTTTTCAACTGCCTCTCTTGAGTTGGCATCAACGAGTTTCTTCACTTCCATCTCCTCGCCTGCAAAATCCCGGACTTCTTTGATCTTTGTGAGAGAACAAGCAGAACAACCAAAAGTTAGAAGTGAAAAAGGTTTTGTCAAATAAAATGGACAAAGAAGTAATATGATAATTTGATAAGAGTTTAATGAAAAACATTACAGAAAATGGCAAAAAATTAGCAAGCACATTTTAGCTAGGCAATTTATAGCTTGACTAAAACTCCAGATATTAATGGAGAAAAAAGGCAATTGAGAAGAAGCCCATAACAACCCCATATAGCATTGCGAGGACAGGGAGGTAAGAGGTACTTGAATTCTCATTGCCTTCAACATTTTTGCTTGTCCTGGCACTCCACATTAGTATTTATTATGACCCATTATAAATACGTAATAACAACCTATAAGCCTAACTACCAAACATTCCTCAAAGAGATGTCCAAAAAAAAATTTGAGTTGGTTTGTTGTGCTAAAACCTCTCAAAAGCATATTTTATAATGATTCCAGCTATTTCCATAAATAAGCATAATGAGATAAAGGTTTCGTTTTGGACAGTTTTTTACTACTTTGTAAAGCAGTTTTCTAATGCAAAAATTTCTTGAATTAAAAATTTTATACTAGAAAGTCGTTTAAAAAAATAGTAAGAAAGTTGTTCCAAACGAAACCTAAAACCATTTGTGATGCTGACATCCAACCGTCCATGGCTATCCGAGGAGCTGAAGATCAACGGTTGTCATCGTCCCACGTTATCTTATATTTTATTTGTAATTTTTAAAATTTTATTATAATTTTTTCGTTTTTACCCTCACTTAAGAGGGTCGTCCTATGTAAGCCTTAGGGGCATATGTGTCTTGTTTTAGTTTCTTAGGCCTATAAATAGAGGTCATTTCTTGTGTAATGGGATGATTAATATTGATATGAAATTTCAACTTTGGTTTTGGATCTCTCTGTGAGTTCTAGAGTTCTCGAGTGAGGATTAGCCTAGGAGAGGCTCAAAGCAATACCCGACAGCCCCTTGGTGGAGCTCTTGGTTTTATATCTAATTTCTTCTTCTTTCCTCTCCCCTAGCCGCCGGATCTTCCCCCACCACCCCACCACTTGGCCGGTCAGCCATCCGATCCCTTTCCCTTGCCGTTAACCCCTAGAGTCCACCCTCCCCAACTCCCGTTCGGCCGCACCGCCCCACCACCGGCCGCCCGAGCCCTTTCCCGCAGCCGCTGGTCACCCGAGAAATTTCCCACCCGCCGGCCATCCAAATTAGCAATTGGAATTTTGAATTTTCTAATTCAATTCATCTTTATTACTTTCCTAATTTATTTCCTTGTCATTTAGGAAGATTCAAATTTGAAATTCAAATTGAAATTTGAATTTTAAATCCCTCTTTAAATGACGAAATCCAATTAGGAAACTCTTCATAGCTCATCAAATCTGAATTTAATTCAGAATTTGATTCAATTGATGTATTTAATCACATGGGCCCCACTCTCATTTAATTTAAACACAAAATTAAACCCCTTGGGGCCGGCCCCCTCTCATCCCCTTTCTCCTTACTTTGCCACCTAAGCGACATTAATTCTCCCTTAAATCTCTTCCATAACCGCCACCCCATTAACCCATTATTTGGGGTTAATTTGATTTTCAAATTGGCCCCTTCCCTTTTAATAAAATCTGAAATTAAAACATCAAATTTTTCCCTCCAATTCCACTTAACTTGAAATCTAATTTCAGATTTCTAAGCATCTCACCAAATCCTCAACCACCTTGGCCGCCCCCTTGCTGTCCAGAAAATTCTGGACGTTTATAGTGGCTGTCCTTATTTTCAAATCTTGGAAATTGCTGTCCCAACTTTTTCTTTTGTGATCCTAAGGCTCCAGCCGAGGTTCTGTTGCTGTTCAGCCATCCAAGGAACCCAAGCTGCTGACCATGCTTTAGGAATTGCTGTCTAGATTTCAAAAATAGCCTAGTTTCCTGTCTAGAAGCTTCCCGGAGCAAAATAGCTTGCTGCCCTGATGTCCAAAGCAAGCTAATCTGCTGTCTAGTCGTCCAGAATCTGCCCCAATTGCTGCCCTAAGGAGATCCAGTGCTGAATAGCTAATGTCCAGCAATTTCAGCCAACGCCAAAGCTTCATATCTCCTATTTCTTTGGTGTACCTTCCATCGAGGAGCACAATCTTCCCGGCGTTGGATGCTCACTAGTCATCCCGTGGATTCTCCGTCACCGGCTACTTCCCCAACGGACTAGACTTTGGACGCCATTTGTCTCTTAGTGGCATTGCTCGGTTTGCTCTCAATCTTTCCTCCGTTAAAACCCCACCGTCAAGAGCGTGAGTGAGGGACCCATGGTGAAAAGTTCTATTTGTTAGCCGTGGATTATTGTTTTTGCCATAACATTACTTTCTCTATTCTTATGCTGTTAAATTGATAGCATCCTGTTAATCTAGTTGTAACCGCATGCCTTACATAGTTTCTACTTGATAATTCTGAAAGTCTAACTTGGGTAAGCATTAATTTCATAACTAGCAACGTTTTAATAATCTTATATTAAATCCCCAAGCAGTTCTTGTTTCCATGCATATGTTTTACATCAATTTGAGAAAACCAAAACAGTTCATATAAAAACTAACAGCCAAAGCAACCAATTTCAAGGCACTCAAACAGTAGCATGGTTCCATGGATATGTGAGGGAGTATTTAGAACAAGCTACAGTTATTGAGAAATCATCTAATGATGCTATCAAATGAGTATAACCTTAAAGCATATATAAATCAATAATTTGAAGACATGGGCCTGTGATCTAGAAGACAATCTAGGGTCGTCTAAAAATTTTCTTGAGGAGATCTAATGCTTTGAAGTGATATACAGTGCAAAATATAAGAAAATGTATAATGCTCGTGAAATTTATAATGAAGATGCAATAACCTAATGCAATATGAATATGAAAACAATAATGAGGATAATAACAGAAACATTTATTTTGTATGATCATTTAAAGAAAAAACAAAAAATGGCGGCCTTCCGATGACCCGGTTAGGAAAGTAGAGACATTAGATTTGACTTGTATTAAGAAAGGTAGAAGTAGACCTAAAAAGACTTGGTTAGAGAATATTAGAGATGATCTTTCGTTATTAGATTTAAACGAGAATTTGACTTTTAACCGCACACAATGGAGAAAAAATATTCATGTAGCTAACCCCATATAGCGGGGCAAAAGCTTGATGTTGTTGTTGTTGTATTGAAAGATAAAAACAAAATGCAAATCTACATGAATCAATAATAGATTTTCTAAAAGATATTAAAAACAACAATGATTTCATGTCCTAAAAGGAAGTGCAGCCGATTGAAAGAACCTGCAAAAAATGGCATTTAAATATGTAGCAAACTCAATCACTAAATATGTAAAGAAGAGACGGTCTGGAACAAGCATCAAACAGTCATACAGTGTGCCTGAACGAGGTCATCACATTCCAATAGAGGCTTGGCAGGAGAAAAGCCTTAACATCCAAAACAATGCAGTTGCCAATAAGTAACAATATACTTTCAGATCCGTCTATTTATAGCAGGACAAAGTGCAGCCGAAAGTGGCAAAAAACTACATAAAAACTACCAACTTTTGTTCACCAACCGAAACAGATTGTCGTGATCATTGGTGCTTTATCGCATGTCGCAGGATGACTAAAGACTAAGGCTTGTTTGGGACGGTTTTTTTATTGCTTCTTAAAACAACATTATTGTTTAAAAATTAAAATTTCTATATTAAAAAACTTCTTTAAGAAACAATAAGAAAGCCGTCCCAAATGAAGCCTAAGATTTCCTAGTGCAACTTATAGTTTAGTATGATTTCATGCATAGGAAATTGAGCATTCATAGATCTTGAGCCACCAATTAATTTAACATACCTTTTTTTTATTTAAATAAACAACAAATTAAAACCCGACTGAAATGAAATGATTGAAATAATCTGAAATATTCACCAAGGAATTAGAAAACAAAATCAAAGAACAAATTGAATTTAGTTGCCACAAATTGAATTTCAAGAGACAAAATTTGATAAAGATCAAGAGCACAATAACTCAATATCAAATCTCTAGTTCTAATTAACCGCAAAAATATCAGACTGCATAAAAACACAGCAGACTGAAAGAATATGCAAAGAATTAACTTTCAGTTACTAGCCGGATGTAATAAATAAACTAAATCACTGAACGTTTAAAGAAGAAAGGAAGACACTAGGAGAGCAAGAAAAAGATAATTAGGCTTCACCCTTCAAAAAGGACATCATATCCAAGAAACGAATTGAAAGGAGAAAAGTCTTGACATCTGAGAGAGAGCAATCTAATTAAAAAGCTAAATGTGTCTATAGCAGTTTGGATACAGTCATGAACCGGCTCAGCCGGCCCAAACTAGTGGGCCCCACTAGGAGATATTAATGAGAGAGGGTTGGGGGTTAGGGTGAGAGGAAAATTTTGAATTAAGGATGTTTGAATTAGGGAATTAAAGTATTAATAGTACGACTTATTTAGGGTTAGGGATGCATGCTTTGATTGGTTTTCTTGTAATTCCTTTGCGTCTTGAGCTCTAGATTTGATGAGGACATCGAAGATCAATGGCTACGATCGTATTTACTTATCTTGATGTATTTTATTTGTTATTTGTACTTTTCCCTTTCTACCCTCACTTGAGGGTTTTGTCTTATGTGGCCCTAGGGGCAATTATGTCTTTTATTTTTCCTTCATGTAATTGGCTATTTAAGCATTCCCCTTCCTCTTGGAAAGGATGATGAATTATTGATAATAAAATTTTCTGTTCATGTTGATCTCTTAGTGAGTTCATGAGAGGAGAAGCCCGAGGAGGGTGATTCGCAATACCCGTCAATCTTTGGAAGAGTCCAAGATTCGCGGTTCTTACGATCTCTTTGTGAGTTCGTTATTTTACATTTATCTTATTTATTTTTTCTTTCATCTCCTTTCTTCTCCTCTCCATCCCCCACCACCGGCCACCTTCCAACCAAACCACCTCCACGTCTTCCCTACCAAGCCGACCCGTTAATTCTCTACCTCATCTCCCACCTAACATGGCGCCACCCCCAACCTCAAGCTCATGCCGCCGGCCCCCTCCTTCAATTCCCCACATGATGGTGAATTCAATGCTATCATGACTTTTCATGTTCATCCTACGAGAAATTAGGGAGGAAATAATTCAAATTTGAAATTCAAATTTTGAATTTCGAATTCTTTCTATTTTTGGATTTCCTAATTAGGAAGGTATCATGCATGATCCTAATATAATTTCAAAATAGATTGGATTCACTAATAGCCTTCCTAATTCCTTTTCCCCCTTTGGAAATTCCCTAAACTCTCTCCACAATTCTCTCCCTCTCCTTGATGTCGCCGGCCATGCATGGGTGGAATCCAATCAATGGTAATTCAATGTATTAATTGCAATTGATTTGGATTTCAAATTTCATAACCCCTTTTTCCCCATTACTCCATTAATTGCAAGATTAATTGGAATTCATGAATCCAATCAATGCTAATTCAATGTATTAATTGCAATTGATTTGGATTTCAAATTTCATAACCCTTTTTATCCCATTACTCCATTAATTGCAAGATTAATTGGAATTCATGAATACAATCAATGCTAATTCAATGTATTAATTGCAATTGATTTGGATTTCAAATTTCATAACCCCTTTTTTCCCATTACTCCATTAATTGCAAGATTAATTGGAATTCAAATTTCAATTATTCCCCCCAAGTTTCATTCAAATCCTGAAATTAATTTCAGGTTTTGAAAGCAAAACCCCTCCCCCTCCTCTTTACTTCTTTCCCATAATGACCACCCAACCAATTCCATTAATTGAATCCAATTAATTCCTATTGGATTTGAATTGTTCCATTCAGCCCTGACGGAGAGTTGTGGAAGGGAATTCCTTTGTTTCCCTGCAGCCATAGCCGGCCCCCTTCCCAAGCCTCTTCTTCCCCTAAGCCTCCTACCTGTAGAGGAGTAAAAATTCATGGGTGCTGCTGTGAATTACAGCAGCATAATCTTGATGCTCTGCCTTCTCCAGTGAGCCCGTATTGCTGCCTAAAGACTCCTCTGACGGGACAAACTGCTGTCCCATCGCTCTAGTTACTGTTCGAACTGCTGTTGGAAGTATTTTGAAGGCCAAAAGGGGTTTTCAACCAACAATTGCTGCTGCCGACACATCTCCCGTTGCTGTCCAATCAGTTTGGTGGCCATCTTCTTGCTGCCCTGCCGTCCAAGAAGTTAGTGATCACCTTCCTAAATGTGTCCAAGCCTTGACATTGCTTATTGCTCTTCATCCAGTGCCTTGCTGATCAAACGGAAAGCTTTGTAATCACTCGTCTTTGGGTAAACTCTTCCTCCGACTCTTTTATCTTCGAAGTGCTTCTCAATTGTGGTCTAGTAGATTCATGACGATCACGTTAATGCTTCTCCGCTAAAGCCTAGTAATTAGAAGAGTAGTGTGAGGGATCTTTCATAGCCTAAATCTTATTGTTAGTATTGGAATTTATGGTTGAAACGATCCATGTATGCAATGTCGGATTAAGTTGGCTATCCTTTTGAACTTAACTTTTAGTCATGTGATTTAACCTATGCTAAGTGCCTTTTTTTTATATTTATCTTATCGTTCAATTCCGCATAAGATCTTGTTTATTATTGTGTTCTCAAAATTAAGCGTGCAAATTCATTATGAAATTCATCTTCGTATGAATTGTATCCCATCAAGATTCTTTGTTTAGAGATTAAGAGAGAACGATCCTCCTCTCGAATTGAGGATCACCTGTATCTTTTTTTCATGCTTGTTGGCTTTGATTCTCTTATTGCAATCCATTGTTTTGGTGCTGATTTTCACCCAGATTTTGCATTATTCTCGCTGTTTTCACCAATTAGTGATAGGTTTGCTTGCGAACTCAATTATTTCCCTTAGTTTTACTTGTGAACTCAAGTATTTCCTATCAGATACCCATATTTATAGAAAAGTGAGGTATCGAAAGATTTAATAAAAGAAATTTAAATAATCAATTAAAAGTTGGTTTTTCAATTCTTCAATCAACAAGTACGTTGCAGTAAGAACAGCACGACTAGCATAACTTATATTGAAGCAATCTCAAAGTGCTTTTGGAACATACTGTAAAGTACCAAGAAAGGGGCTGTGTTGTAAGATACATTAGAGCATCGTAACTTATAATTCTATTGGGACCAAAGAAAGTTTCATTTTTATCGCAACTTACAATTTAAAAAAGGTAAAATAATTGCAGGAAAACATGAATATGACCAATGCAAACAACCATAAATTCGGAAAACTTCTTTAAAGCCTCCATGATGGAAATAAACTCAATGGAAGACTTCAAATGGACAAGATTGAGACAACATAATTTAGGGAACCCAATCTTGTGGTCCTACATCAGCTGGGGCCACAAACAATGCCAGGAATAACCTCATGCTAGCTTTAGCCATTAAATATGTTCTTACGATTGGCTGAAATGCCTCTATGATATTTTTCCAACTAAACAACCATGTTAAACAGGCTGAGCACAAAAACATAAATTAAGGCTTTGTTTGGGACAGCTTTCTTCTTGCTACTTAAAGCGGCTTTCTAGTATAAAAATTCAGGAAGAAAGCCGTCCCAAATGAAGCCTAAATGAGATACAAGCGGTTGTGTCAGATAAAGATTTCATTACTTGATGCAAACAAGGAAATTATGAGTAGCGGTGTCCTATAGTCAGTTTCCGAAGAAATAAAAGCAATGCGCCTATGTCCATTGACCTTATGAGCTTCTTTAAAAACTGGTGAGAAGATTATGCCAAGTTAAAAAATTCTAAGGGAAGGGATTGACTAGTATGATTTGATATAAAAAAAACATGACTACGTTGTGCATACCTCGACTTTTCCAGTGGAAGCAGAGGCAGATGTAACTTCCCTAACAGCCGAAAGAGCTGCTGCTGCAGCTTTTCTAGCTTCCTCACCTGTGCAATTATGAACAGTTGTTGGTCTTTTCCCTATAGTCTCCTGGATGGCTGAAGTCTTCTTAGGTGCAAGGCCAAGAGCCACCATCCAGTCCTAACAGGGATAAATGCGTTGACCTTACAATTCAATGCAATTTGAATAATGTGTTGTCGTGATTACAAGATCTTTGACTGAAAATGTAACCATATAAGAAATATAAGTTCTTACAGGAGTTTTTTGTGTTGTTGCTTTCCTTTCCGGAGTTGACCTACTCATTGAAGGTTTTGGCATTTTAACAGGTAGGCTCCTATTCATCTGTTCCCAAGTAGCATCAACCCGAGCCTTTCTTTCTGGAAGTTTTAGGATATAAAGCTACAATTTAATCTAAAATCACATTAAATACAAATGCAAGTTGAGAAAATGGATGAGAACTAAAACTAATAAAACAAAAGGAGTAAAAAAGAGGTTGATAATTTGTGCTAGGAATAATAAGCAGATGTTCCCATCTGGTGAATTGAATGCATTTGAATATAAATGGATGGTAGTTTCCTGGTAAGGAACCAAAAAAAAAGTCATAGCATCAAACTACAATAAGAGAAATTGATGTAAAAGTTAAGTATGATCTTCAAATTAATTTATTCAATAGCACTACAAAGTACAAACACAGAGACAACTCACCATTTGCTTCAATTTCCTCCTTTAAACTAGGCCTCTGTTCAACTGCTTGGACAGATCCATTTGAAATTCCAACAAGCTTTCCTACACCAATAACAGGTTGAGAAGCAATAAAAACATTTTTTTAATAGTAGTTATCAATAACTGCAAAGGATTACATTGTGAGAAAATATGTATGCATCAATCAAGAAATGAGTTTCGGTTGGCTTAAAACAAATTAGTATCACATTTTCTAAATAGTTATGATGGTAACAAGGAGAAGTGACGATGTTCCATCCAAGGAACCACTTGCGGTAAAAAATATTCAATTTGTACTATGAAGCCAACTTATGGAATTAAAGTATAATAAATTCAACCATAGAATTGTCTGGACCAGCCAGACTTGAGAGAAAGGTAGAAGGAGAAGAAATCCTAAATGAATATCATGAGGACAATGGGAACCTAATACCTTAGACCTTTTCAATACCATCCGTGTTTTCTTCTAGTAACAATCAAAGCAACTATATTTCATTTCAGAGATCAAAAGATCAAACATGTTTGAACAAATATCTCATATAATAGTACAAACATGGCCCAACAGAAAAGACGCATTTGCCAGCAGAGAAATCCATTCTGCTCAAACCACCCCCTTTAGGCTATACATTTAACTTTGCCAACTAGATGAAAATTTACTCGGGTAAACCAATCAAAGTTATTAGATTTCATTCCAGAGACCAAAAGATCAAACAGGTTTGAACAAATATCACATATGGTAGTACAAACATGACCCAACAGAAAAGACGCATTTGCCAGCAAAGACTTCCATTCTGATCAAATCACCCTCTGTGGTTATACAATTAACTTTGCCAATTAGATGAAAATCTACTATGGTAAATCCAATCATATTCCACTATGTTATGCTCATATTTGGCCTTCCAATAGCTTTTTTAATCTGAAATGCCAATTCTCCGAGAGGGATCTAGATAATCAAGTAGGAGAAGAAATCCCAATACGTCGCAAGAAAATTGTGGCAACATATTATCTCTTGTGCTAATAGAATCCATATCTTAGTACTAACAAAATAAAATATTACTCGAGATTTCATGCCAAGACCAAAGATTGATTTCAACCTTGATAATAATTGAAAAAAATGCTAAAACAACCAATTCAGAAAGGAGTAGCATGCCAACTCATCCAATCCAAAGAAATGAAGCAACAATGTGTGGTAAACTAACATGCAGTAACACGGGGATTATATAACTAATATCTTCAAAAACATTGATAAGCTTTGCTTGATCAGAGCCGATCTTGCTCTGCAAAGAGCCCAACAATAAGCTCAATTCTCCAAACAAAACCAAACTTTCTGCCTCCCTTGAAAAAGTAAATAAAAGTTTCCCGTTACCGATATAACTTCCCTTAATGGTGGACAACATTTTATCCATCCTTGAGGCTATACTTATCAAGTATGCAAAAATTAGATTACGGAATTCCACTATATACTATTGAATTTAACAAGAAGCACACTTCTGCTTCCTCAAACCTAAATCAACATATTTTTCAGAACTCCATGTTTCATGTTTCAGAAGCAAGACAATCTAAAAAACAATAATATATATTAAATGAAGCTTGCTTGAAATCCTGGAAGTCACAAGAATCAATATGCTTTCTTGGCTATCCCCAAACATTATCCGATATACTTGCTTGGTTATGTACAAACCTAAATACAATAACTATAAAAAAGAACCATGAGACTTATTATTATTAACTGAAAAATTATAACTTCTCATTGACCTAATGTGGATCATCTCCAATAATATATAATAAATGAAGCTTGCTTGTTTCAGTTTGGTTGGCACAAAAAAGAATGGTTCCACATCTATGAGAGTAAGGGAAGTAACGAAATCACAATTCATGACTTCAAGCAAACATTAATCCAATAGCAATCTTTTTCTTTTTTTTGAAGAATACACAACAAGAAGCTGACACAAAGCTTGAAAAGTTGTAAGATCCAGTACATCAAATCAAGATATATTACTCATCAATTCAATTAAGAAACAATTAGACCTGAATACAGATTCGCCACATTTATGTAAACAACCACCAAGAAGATCCTAAGGGCTCTAAACTTATACTTGACTACAAGTTTGAAAGTTTGTCTAGAAGAGCATATTAGTTTTAGAAGCTAGAACATTCAACCAGTCAAAAAGCCTTTTTCCCAAGAGCTGGTGGAATGCCAATCAATAGAGCTTCACCAATTTCAATTGCTATTCAAGTCTATTATTAAGCACTATTAGCAGCAATATCACATTAGAAACAAAAAAATGCATGCAAATATTTCTCAGATGGCCTCCAGTAAGTGAAAGGACACTGGTTGCATACTTGTATGTTCATATGTCAAATCTAATCTTGCCCAACTTAGCCAGCTTACCCTTTATATTAGCAGATTTAAACTTCGTTTGGGGTGGCTTTCTTACTGCTTGTTAAAACAACTTTCTAGTACAAAAATTTTAATTTTTGTACTAAAAAACTGATTCAAGAAGCAGTAAAAAAGCTGTCCCAAACGAAGCCTTAGATTTTTCCAATTAGGGCTGTAACTGCATGGTTCAATTACCCCACCCAAGCAATAAATTCCATTTTGAATAATTCGGATTGGATCCCTAATTTTACATAAATCCATTATGGTTTAACAGGATTAACCATAGCAATCCAAATAGAAATTATTAAAAAAAAAAAAAAAAATTAACAGCTAAAATGATGGCCATCGCAGCATGCAATTACCACCTTATTTGGAGAGGATAAAAATTACTTCTTTTTTCAGTAAAGACATCAGTCTGAACCATATTCTCCTGAATCTCTCTTAACTTAGAGTCAGAGGTCAAGAAAGAATAGGACACAAATCTATCCCATTGTATGTTTAACTGATGGCTTAATATCACCATTCAATTGGGTGTTTAGTTGACAATCTTGCTTCAACCAAAATGTATTTCCACATAAAAAACTACACCACAAATTAAATTACAAACTTTCCTTCTTAGTTTTTCAGGAAATTTGTGGAGTTCTATAAATCCAGCCCTCTAGATGCAATGAATAAGCATTCTATAAGCAACAGGAAAGAAAGCCACCTCGTCAGTTTTGCATTTCACCTGCTAATCTACTGCTGCTGCAGATAAAAAAATCACTACTTGGGTTTTATAGTAAATATATGATACCAAATCCTTCAATCTTTTGGAGGAAAGAACAAAAAACCCAAATGAAATATCAAAACCACGGTACAGATCTTCATCTAAAAGCCGAAAAATATGATCTCGTGTAATATCAGCTGTGACATGGCTGTTTAAAATCAAAGAAAGCTCTAGGGTTCGAGAATATAAGAGAAGAGAAAGTAAAGTGAACATGTGAGAGTGGAACAAAAACAAAGATCAAAGGATTCGGTAATGCTTATACTAACAGAAGAAAGAAAATAAAATTAGGGGATGGATAAAAGCATAGAAATAGTTAAGTATGGGGGAAGAAAAATAGCACCTTGATCCTTCGAACCAATCGCCTCCATTATTGGAACGCAGGGTGGGAGGTGGAAGCTGGGTAGCAAGAAGGAAGAAACCAATAAGCCTATGGAGGCTTACCCTTTGTACGCTGTCTCGCCGAAATAGATTTAAGTTAAAGCTTTATGGCTTCTAAGAAATTTTTATGTGAGGTCTAAATTTTAAAAATCAATTAAAACTCATCATGTTATAAATGCATAAAGTTACTCAGTAACGGTATATAGTAAATTAGTGATATGACCCATCTTGATTGGCCGCAACTTTTATTTGGTTTGGTCACCTAACGTAGCTTTACGTTCGGAAGCTAGTAAAATAGTGTCATGTGTTCTCACTATTTACCGCGCGGCCCGACAACCCCGACCCGGAACGGAGACGAGATTGTTATGTTCGTGTGTTGTTAGGTATTGCTCGGTATTGATCGATTTTGCTCGGCAATAACGAGAAATATCATTTTGTGAAGACTAATACCGAGCAATACTTAGAAATACCAAGCAATACCGAGTTTTTTCTCAATATTGCTCGGCATTGCTCGATATTTCTCGGTATTGCTCGGTATTGGTCTTCACATAGTGATATTTTTCATTATTGACAAGCAATACCTAGCAATACCGAGCAATACTAAAACATAGCAATCCCGGGTCAAGTCGTCAGGCCGCGCGATATTGAGTAAGTCCACGTGGCGATATGTTATTGGCGTCCGAACATAGAGCTACGTCAGGTCACCTGACCTAATAATTGTTCCCCTACGGGGTGACACGTAATAATTTCACGTGACTTTTACGCTACCCTTGGGCCTGAATTGGAGCTAACAAAAACAAATTTTTTTAGGGGAAATGTTTTGTCGATAAAAAATAAATTATGTAAAATAAATTTAAAGGAGCATTTTTTATTTAAATAAAAATTATAAGAATTTCTTTTAGTAATTTAAAAGAAACAAGAGCATGACAAATTGATGGTGCCACTTATATTTTGTGTGGACTCTGGATGTAGCTCTATGTTTGGACTCTAATACAATGCTGACACCTGGCGGCCCGATAACCCGACCCATTGAAAAATTTAAAATCGCAATGTTTTAGTGAAAAATTTAAAGTTGGGGCGTTTCATTTTAACTGAATTCGATGTTTTAGGCGTTATTTATTTCGACCAAAGGATAGACCTTTTTTGTACGAGAATTTCTTTGCGGAAGCTATGGCTAAGGTCATATTCATGTCCACGGGAAAAAAAAAGCTACTTTATCACCTAATATGTTGATTCTATTTGTTATGTAAATTGTTTATCTAATAAAGTTGTTAGGGTTTAGATTTATGATTTAGAACATTTACATGTTGTTGTAAAATGTGGTTTCTCAGTTTTCTTATAGATGTGTATTACAGAATTTATGTGAGAAATATGTTTTGTACTTTGTACTTCTGTATATAGTTTTTTTGTACCATTGTTGTATACTATTGTGTACTCCTGTGATTTATTTTCCATTTGTAAGATTAAGTTAATGGAATATTTTCAATGATGTTTTTGTTCATTTTCTATACTTGTTAATGTTGTGTATCTTTGTTGTGTACCGCGTATAATATTTTTTATTTGCGTGATCAAGTTCATAGAATATTTTGAATAATGTTTTTGTTCATTTTAATTTTATACTTGTTGCTACTGTGTACTATTGATGTGTAGTGTTGTGTACAATTGTATACCATTGAAGTGTACTATTGTGTACTCATGTGATTTGTTCTTCATTCGCATAATCAAGTTCATAGAAAAAATTTCAGTAGAGTTTTTGTTCATTTTTTATATTATTTTTTGTTGTGTGCCATTATTGTGTACTGCTCTGATTTATTTCACTTCTATGATACATTTTTATAGAAAATTTTAAGTGAAGTTTATGTTCATTTTTTTTAATGCTCTATACTGATGTATAGCATTATTGTGTACTGCTATGTAAAATGAATTATTCTTAAACACTTCACACAATTTTGCAAGGGTTACCTTGTACTCGTATGCTAATTTGATATGCAAATTTGATAAGATGATCTATGAATATCATACCACTACTTTCTTCGTGAGATGGGATCACTTTATTTCCCATATATGTAAACGTATTGCCAAAATAAATATATTTCCTAGTTCTAGCTGATCATCTTAGTAATAGGTATTTCGAACGAATATTAACTATATTTAATTAGCTTGCTACTCTCATGCAGTGAGAACATAGTAAATCCACCATGTCGAACTTCGCACAGTTGCATTGAATGGTACCCCCTTTTGCATCAAAATGAACAGTCCAATGAATCGACTGATAAATCTTCTCGATGCTTTTAACAAAAAACGTATATGAGCCACTTGAATCTGTGGGCCTCCGAAAGGACACCGCTCGGAGGGGGATAGAATGCAAAGGGTGTGATCGCACTATCTCATAGGAAAAAACGGTCGAAGACCTTTACACTCTTCACAAGCAGGCCAATAGGAGGGCATATGAGATCATACATACGATTAACCATTGAGGATAACAGCTTTCACCTACACATCTTAATAGGTAATAATATATATAACATGATCAAGGCCACGAGATTTCTCCCACCTGATACATCAGCTCGAGTGGGATTTATTTGATTTGAGATTCAGTTTCCCACGGGCGTAAGCCCCCGTGGTTAATTACATCTTAAGCTGGGGCATATAAAAATTTTCGATTAAGGACTATATATTATTCTCTTATATGGGATTGACACATAAAGAGAAGTCTATAAAATCATTATTTAAGGGGAAAGAAAAGCTTAACTTGGCTTAGTCAACATGTACGGCTCACATCATCATCCAGAAGGACTAAGGTAGTAAAAATAAATTGGAGAAAAGTTAACATTGCACTTTAAGCATACAAGAGAGAAAGATGGATGTGACGTCATCCATGTGATGTAGATATGTAAGATTTATAACCTCTGAAGGATAACATACTTACCCGCCAATGAGGCATATTATGGGATATCGACAATAATAGCCTTGAACTTTAAATCTACTGTGGGTTTAGTATTCTACACACAATACTAATACTTGTGTCCTAGCTAATTCATTATAGACTTATATCATTACTGAAAAGGAAAGTTAGCTAACCACTTAGTCATATAAAATTCATGTATCCAATCTTTATGAAATATGGGTGGGTGGCTAAGTTTTTAAAATTTGATGCCGACATCTATAGAGGTTTCTAAGTGGCCTTATAGTTATGATGGGTAGTTTGCTTCTAAAACTAATGCTATTAAATTTTGATTTTCAGTTAGTTTCTAATACAATGCGTGCTAGTTAAAATCTTAAAATTTAAAAAGGCTTACAAAATAATTTTTGGAAGACTAGACTTCCCTAGGATCAGCACCCCGTCCTCATAGATCATATTATTTGAACTATACTCGTAGGCTGGAAAGTGTCTAAACAAGGAAAGAGAATAATGCATTAAGAAGTACGTGACCCCAGATGACCTCCGGCTTAATCCCTAGATCATTATCTTTTTTATATTATTTAATTCATAATATTTTAAATTTTAATTATGAGTAGAAAAAATTATCCCTAAAGAGCCTAGTGAAATTAGACGCATACACATGCAATAAAAAAACCTATAAAAATATGTAATTTCTACTATGCAAGCAAAGTAAACACATAATTAAAATATCAATCATGATAAAAAAAGTCTAAAAATTCATGACAAGTGCCATATAATATACAAACCAGAATCTATAAAAAAGAAATGGTGGCTAGGCCCCACCGACAACAACTTGGATTATATTCATATAGAATGACGCAAGTCTTCAAAACAAAGTATTTAATCTTGATCTTCATCTTCTAGTCCTTCTATGAATTACCCTCTTTTAGTCTTCTTATGATTCGTCCTCAATAAGGTACCCAAATGAAATAAATTCCATATAAAGGGACTTTCTTTCCTCTTTGGATCCTTGATATTTTATTAAAATGTCTCATTTTTATAGACTTTTACAACTTTTTACTTAAAATACATTACATCATAAAAAATAAAAATATATACTCTCCTACATGATTATCATAAGCAATTAAAATAAAATATCACAAGCAATTATATATGAAAATTAAAGTACTCATGCCAGTCACACTTGATCATGCTTTTAATTGCTTGGAGGCTAAGTGGCTGAAGTACCTGTAGTAATTATATATATGATTTATTTATTTTAGCCAAAACTAATTTAAAATAATTCAAAATTAAATTTTTAATCTTAAAAAAATTTAATATAATATCTAATTAAATAATAATTAAGTATTAAAATAATTAAATAATAAAGAATTATTAAAGAAAATTAAGTTTTATCTATGAAATTAATTTTAAATATTTATACTTAATTATCTAAAAGTTTTTAAATTATTATATTAATATTTATGATTTAAGTTGAATTTATTATGAATTTTTATATTTTAAAGTAATTAAAAGTGTATTTAAAATCATTTTAAAGTAAATAATATTTGAAATAATTATTAAATTAAATTAAATTCTAAAAGATCTCTGAAATTTAAAATAATTTTGTTATACAGTTTAAAAATATTTGAGTTTAATTTAATTAAATATTAATTAAGTGTTTAAATGTTTAATTAATTAAATAATTACTTAAAATAAAAATATTTTATATTAAACTAATTTAAAATTAAATATTTTAAATAAATTTTCTCTAATTTTTTAACTAAAAATATTTTAATTATTTAAAATTAATTAATATTAATAAATACTAATTAAACATTTAAAAGTTTAATTAATTAAGATTTATTTAAAATATAAAAATATATCTTATATTACTTTAATTTCAAGTTAATGTATTTTAAAATAATGATTTAATCATTTAAAATATTTTAATGGGAAAATTTTAATTTTCTAAAATATTTAGTATAATATTTTAATAAATATTAATTAAATATTAAAAATAAAGGTTTTTTAAAATAATTTAAAATATATAATGTATTTTAAAATAATTTAATTTTAATTTAAAGGTTTTTAAATTCTTAAAAATTTGATATATTATATGTATTTTTTAGAATTAAAAATACTTTTAAATTATTATTTGAAGAAATTTGATTTAAAAAAAGATTTAAAATTAATTTTTAGAATTTAATATAGTGTCCACGGTTTGGAACGGACAGTCCAGATCACGTCGAACGGGGAATAGAGCTGCAAGATGAAGATCCGCGATTGATTCGAATAGCAGAAACGCTAGATCACGACCATTGATCACAAGATCAATGATCTTTATCTCCGCCCATCGAAAAAAATATGTAAGCCAAGCCCTAGAATAATATTTTGCCTCGTTCTCTCGATATGGTGAATCAAATCAAATGGAATTTTAAACGTAGGGTCTATGCATGTATAGCATTTACGGGGGATCATTTTTGCAGTCTAAAACATGATATATGAAAATTTATTTAACTATAAGTATTATAGACTAGGGTTTAGGATTTTAATTAATCCAATAGATGGATTCGAGAGTTCTTAAACTTATTGCACTTGTAGATTGTCCATACTTTTTTTGTAGAATAAATTGTGTTTTGAAACGCACTAGATCAACAACAAATTACTTAGGAAGGAGTTTAGGCTCAATTTATTAGAAATCTCACCGCCGACGAGCTTTGATCGGTGGATTTGGCTTGGGAGAGGTGGAGGGAGATTAGGGGAGCTCACGAAAAGGAATTCTCAGGCTTAGAGAGGCTTGGGAAGAAAAATAATGCAAGCTTCCTCTAATGAAGCCCTAAGATCCCTATTTATAGTCCTAGCCCTTTGATGAACGACTTGATCATTTCTAGGGTTAATTAGGAGTGAATTAAGCCTCCTTGGCCATGTTATGGGTCAAGGGGTTGTTTGGAAGAATTTAAATGCAAAGGGGGTGATGAATTTGATCTAAATAGATCAAATTTGACCAAATTAGGCTTGTGTTGACCAAGCCAAGTGCTGACTAGGTCAACATGGTAAAACAAGTCAAAGTGGGTGAGGGATTGAGCAAAGAAAGACTTAGAATTGATTGAAAATTAAATAGAGGGAATTTGGGCTAGTTTGGTCAACCTAGGTTGACCCTGGACTTGGGTATGAGCTCAACAAATTTAGTTTGACCCACTAAACCCAATTGAAGTGGTCTTAGTATTTGACCAAGTCAACCCCCCCATTGATATAAGTTTGAGTGAAAATCAAGGTTAACAGACGCATGATCTATGCACATTCCACCACACCCTATAAAACTCTTAAAAAATAAATATAATTTTTGTGAATAAAATCTGACAGCTTGTTTTAGTATTTGACTACTTTTTATTAAAGGTATTATCTCAGGTTGATTGCATTTGAAATCTTCATTCTAATGCCAAGTCATCATCACATTCTCTAACTCCAGAAAATAATCAGTTATAGGACTTGTTAGCTTTGAAATGCCTTGACACACATTATTAGTGGACTCGCTGCGATGTGTTGAAAGAATACCAATGTTAAAACAACTCTTGTTGAATGTTGTATATCACTTATTCCATATTATGTAAAGCTCTTTCAACTAATCAATGTTGTGGAGGTCCCATTCATTGATCATTTCAGCTCAGATTCTCTCGAACTCCTCCTCAGAATCATATTTGCTTAAACACCTATAAAAAAGGTCTTTAATTTTGTTATTGCTATTAAGCACCGCACTTGGACGACGTCATCTTGTTGATGTGTCATTGACACAACCTATGACATGTCTCAGGTAATGCAATTTCTATTATCACAGTCATTGTCTGATCCTGATTCATAAATATTGTAATAAGATATTTATCTCCCATTATTCATAAAAATATGTCAAATAAACATGTAAATTATTAAATTATTTCCTCCCATAAAATTGTCACTCCTAAAAGAGCATTCTGCCAATGAATATTAACTTCAACAAAGGGTGCACATGATAAATTATATTTATTAAGCCTATAACTAATATAAAAAATTATCACATTTTCAAATGAGTCATAATCTATTTTCTGCAACCCATCAACCCAAAAAAAAAAAAAAACTTTCAACAATTTATCATCCTCATCAGGTTGGACGTCCCATGCAAACATGTTGTCATCAACTAGTCGATCTTTAAAAAGTTTAATTAGGAAATTGGTGTCCCTATTCTCAATCTTTATTTTTTCTCTTTCTAAATGTAATTATATACATCCCTCTTAAAGAATCCAACATTTTCTAAACCTCATACTTAATGGGCTAGCTAAATAAATGCATCAACGATTCTTATCGCTACTTTTATCATTGATTGAAGATCATATGCTTTCTTATCACTAATATTCATACATGATCTAAGCAGATGTTGATCTTCTGGCCTAACTAATTCGTGATTGTGGATCTCTATGCATTTTTGCACCGTCTATACTCCATCTTTATCCACTGAAAACCTAATCATAGCGGGACACCTGATTATAATATTTGACTTTCGATATTTTGATTTGAAATTTAAGTCAATACCTTTCTTAAATCCAACATTTGAATAGACAAAGTCCTTAAATCTCATTTTTCTTAAATAAGGCTTGTAACTGTAATGTTATTTACGAACACTGAAACCAACATTATTAGCATAATGGCAATACATCTCATATGTTTTCATTCTTAGAGTTATAAACATCATGTGCACAAGAGAAACTTATTTAACACTTGATTTAAACATGAAAAAAAAAGATACCAACGGTACATAAATGTACACATCATCGATAACCAGAGGTACATAACAGCGATACCGAGCGGTACATAGCGGTATAGAAAGGTACAAAGCAGCGGCACACATAAGCAATATTACACAAAAAAAAAATTCAATTTAAGTTTTTATCTGGACTTGCGCACATATTCCAAACTTGCATGTAAGCATGTGCATCTTAAAGAGATTTGAACAATACACCCAAGAAAAGCTCTAGATTTTCAAATGAAAATAATAAAATCTCTTCGAAGTATTAAATTTACCAACCAACTTATCTTACATAGCTCGCTGTGGTAATTCTTCCTGGACATTTTGTTTCATTAGCATAACACCTTCTATGTCCTTGCAATATTCGACGTCCTCCAAACCGGTTTCCATCTTCATAGCCTATTTATCTATTTTCGTTCACAGCTTTCTTCTGAGGAGAAATCCTGTCCCAAGTGATGAAAATTGTGTGCCATCATAATAAATCCTAGATATTGACACATTTATTTTCAAATTTCGTGTCTGGTCCGGGTCGAGTCGTCGGGTCGCACGATAAGTTGGAAAAATGTGCTAAATAAAAATGGTGGAGTCAATGGGCCACATGTGAAAATATTTTATTAGAGTTCGGACATAGAGCTACGTCTGGAGTCCACACCAAATAATTTTCCTTGAATGAGTGTAGAGTTTTGTTCGAGTTTGTTCTTCCACTCCTTTGTCGCTATTCGACTTCGTTCCTTCAATGACGTTCCCATCCCGTGAAGGTAACTTTCTCCATTTTGGGCGTTTCTTCGGCCCAATTTCATAAATCTGTCGAACATATGGATTTAATAAAATCTAAGATTTAGTATATGAAGGGATATTTTTTCATCAACTGCGACTTCCATTTGCCATGAGATTTGATTTTGAGTTATTAGCCGTTTGGCAAGATTTAGCTCAAGTCCGACTCAAATCCGACCTAAATCTTGCATCCAAAATGCTCCAAACTATACTATTAATTATTTAATTATTTTACTTAATTATTAATATTTTAAATTATATCAATGAAGTTAAGTTAAATTAATTTTTTCCTAGTAGCTTAGGACATCTAGGGTTTTTTTTTCATCTTCTCTAATTCATCGTTGTCTTTCCACTTTGTTGCTTCGCATGAGGTAGAGTTTTGCATGACTGGCTCTTCGCTTCTTCGGTATTGTTCGACTTCGCTCCTTCGACGACGTTCCCTTCCTGTCGGATTGGAAGTCTCGACATTTTGATCAGAAGCAACGACGGGAGGTTGCTCGCTGTGAAGGTAACTATCTTTCTCCATTTCGCGCACTTCTTCACCCAAATTCGATAAATCCCACTTGAATTAATTTCTAGTTGAAGCTAAGCTGTCGTGGAAAATTCGCGGAGGCACGGCCATCTTTGTACGTTAGTTATTCTGCTTTCGATTCTTGATTTTTAAATTTGGATATCATGAATGTTGCAATTTTGGTTTTGGTTTATGTTATTCATAACTTAGGGGCTGTTTGGCAACAAATGGGATTTAACTTTAGTAGGATTTAGTAAATTCTGTAAATCTGGATTTAGTAAATCTGAAATGTGTTAAATCCTGAAAATTATTTGGTATGTCAAATGTTAAATACTGTTAAATTATGAGAAACTGTTTGGTACATATTTCAAGATTTCTGGTAGTTAGGGATTTAAATGTGAATAAAATAATTATAAATTTAAAAATAAATGTATAATTAAAAATAAAAATTAATGTGTTATGAATTTAATAACATATTATGTACAAAGCACTTATTAATTATTAAGTATAATATTAATTATATACTTAATAATATATATATTTTAAGTTATATTAATTAAGCTAATTATATTAATTTTAATTACTAATTGTACAAATAAGTTAAATTAGATAATTAATTTATGCACTAACTATACAATTAGTTATTTAATTAATTTACTTAATTATTAATAATTTAAATTATATTAATTAAGTTAATCAATAATAACATAAGGCGTCTAGGTTTGCCATTCATCTTCTCTTTTCGTCGTTGCTGCTCGGCTTCGTTGCTTTGCAGGAGGTGTACAACGCAGGAGGTGATAGATTGCACGCGTCGCTTCTTCGGCTCCTTCCTGGCTATTCGACTTCGCTCCTTCTACGACTTTCCCTCCTGTCCGAACGGAAGTTACGACATTTTGATCGGAAGAAAGAACAGGAGCTCGCTAGCTGTGAAGGTAACTTTCTCCCTTTCGCGCGCTTCATCGGCTAAATCCCGTTAAATCCACCGAACCGAGGGATTTAGTAAATCCGGGATTTAAGCCGTAAATCCCTAAATTCGGGATTTATGAAATCCCGGGATTTAACGCGCGCACAAAAACCCTTTGGCTGGATTTAGCGTAAATTCGACTTAAATCCCAACATAAATCCGATACCAAACAGCCCCTTAGTGGTTGCTTCCTTTTCATGTTACAGCTGTTGCTTATTTTCTGTAATATGTGCTAGTTTCTGGAACCTCAGCCCCGGTAACCAGTAACCCTAAATTTTATTTTTCTTACAGTTGGAAGGCGTGTAGATAAGGCTACATGCTTGAAGGTTAGTGCTAAGCTGTTAGTTAAGGCCTCTGTTTTGGATTTATTTAATATGATGTTTTGCTTGTGGTTCTATTGACGAACTGCTACCCTTTTATACCATCTCTGAATCGCATTTTTCAGTTTAAGTGCTAGTTTTTTTTTTTTTATATATAAATTTGAAGAAAGAGGGAGTTGAAGGCATCTTCCAATATCTTACTTTGCTGACTGGCCCTTTGCAAGGCCTATTATCCTTACTCTGCAAAATCATTTTCTTTAACCATATTTTCCTGAATCTCTCTTGAGTGAAGAGTAAGAAACTCAATAAGGAATACAAATCAAAGTTGCCTCCCTATTTGTTTGATTGATAGCCAGCTATCAATAAGGTGTTTTGCTACTAGGGTTGCTTAGCAAAATATTTTCTTATGCAAAAATCTAAATATTATAAACTATATTATTTCTCAATAAAATATTCATTTTCTGGAATATCAAGATTTGAGAAAGATCAAGGAACAATGAAGACTTGCTTTTTCCATAACATGAAAGAAAATTACTTGATTGGTTTTTGTGCTCATCACTCATCAAACAACTTATTCGGGGTAACAAGAATATCAAACAACTTAGAAGTTAGAACATGTATGATTTGCAAAATCTATTAATTTTATGGAGGGCAATAACTGATAAATTCCAAAACTAATGGTCACAATATTCATTAAATAGTTGAATTGGAAGTTTCTGAATTAGTTTGTCCACGATGGATTTATTTTGAAGAAACTTATTTACAAATTGAACCATGATGTAGTGTTTGAAAAATTGATAGCACATAGAATGGTGTACAAATCCATATTACAATGTTTTTTTGAATTTCTTAGCCATCTAATTTTAAATGAATTCAAATTCACTTAATGAGCTCCTAGCTTCGCTGATCATGAACAAAACAAGTAATAATTAATCAAACTTGGGCAGAGAGATACCAAACATGAACAAACACAAAGCTAACACAAACAATGACAAAAAATAATGAATTGAACTTGAACATACCTTCATTATTTATGTGTGGCTTATCCGCACATCTACTTTGTCATAGTGTGGGAAGTGAGGGTTTAATGTTTACCTAATTATAGTGGATTCTAAGAGAAAAAAAGAGAGAAACAGTCGATTGGAATATATTGCAAGAAGGATGATATCACTTAAGGTAAAACTTATGGATTCCCTTTGTATGCAATCTTATTGGAAGCTTCAAGCTATTTTGCTGATAAATCATGTTCAGTGAGGTTCAAAGGGTAAGATATAGCAACTCAAATAACAAGATCATAATTTGTTCATTTAGCTTGAATGGTCTCGTCCCATTTTGAACAGAGGATGATTAGGTGACGTGCATCTTAGCTCATGCTTATGTTAAGTTGCTTAGAAATAGCCCCACGGAAGTACTTACCCCTGGGTCACATAAACTATCAGATGAATTGTGTTTTGTAACTCCAATGTAAATGCTACCTCTTTGAATCACAACATGTGCTCCTTTAATTTGTTGTTGTCATTTATAATGGAAACAAATATTGTAGTTGTTTATTTAGCTGTGTACAATGCAGCTTTTCTAATTTTGTAATTTGATATTTAAAAGCCAAGAGTAATCTTTAACCTTTTATATTCAAATTACTATTATGTGATTATATTTTAATTTTAATGGATAAAAGTGTAATCTCAGAGGCTTGGAGTTAAACGAAACTGAATTGAAGATAGGTTTTATAAATCTGAACCAAATATTATATTTGTTGAATGCTATGGTTTTAAAATTAAAGCTATTTGGTCACTGAGCATGTAAGTTATACTTCTTCCACTTGAGAACAACTTGAAATGAAAATTTAGGTTATTTTTTATACATCTACAATCAATTGGAATGACCTATAAAGAAATGGTTGTTTAATTTAGATCTACATGTTGTGAAAGCTTTATTGATGTATGATGGTTAAGGGTTAGGATTTGTTAATGCAAATATTTTGCATTCGTATTTCATGCAAAAGAACTTGAAAATTCTCAAGCCACATGCCACCAATTAATTCAACAAGTTGCTCTCTTTAAATTTAAATAGTCAAAATTAGAATTATTATTAAAATGATTATGAAATGAATGAAATAGTCTAAGGAAAGCTTTGAGAATTTAGAACCACTTAAATCAGTGAGTAATTATAATTTAATTTTCATAAATTGAATTTGTGATTTAAGCAACTTTGGTTGAATTTAATTTTAAAAGAACAAGTAACGGAAGTATCAAAAAAAGAAAACTTTGGCCTTATATTGGTTTTCCTTGTATTGTATTTGAAGGAATCACACATTCAATTTGCACATGCAATATTCAAATTAGATTACAAAAGCTAATTAAGCCAAACTGCCAAAGTTGTTCAATTACATGCTTAAATTATTTATTTATAGACTCCTCATTTTTTAATGAAATAGATATGGTTGGCATATGATCAACCTAATCCAAATTTAAATTAAAAATCTAAAAAGTAGAATTTCAATTTTAAATTAAGACCCATCTATTTCAATTTAAAATAAAAAAAAATTAAATTTATCTGCTCTAATTTTGTGAACATTCATCAGATTGCTACTATTACAGGAAGTAGATAATAGTGCATAAATAGCATATATCACAACCTAATCAAATCTTCCTAGGAAAGAATTGTAGCTCCACAAAAATCTGCAACTCAACAGAAGTCATAGAGAGCAATAGAACAAATAGGAATTGAACTGTCTTATTGAGAAAAATCTAGTATCCATTATTCCAAATTCCACTAACTTGAGGAATGCCTCCATAGTTGAGAAAACATATTCAAATTCCTTGTTATAAATGCTTTCATTGCTGAAGGCAATTCAACTATCTTAAACCCGAAGTCGTATTATTAATATTATAATTAACATAAATTTAATAAAAAATAAAACCATTTCAAATCATATGAATGAATCTAATTCTAGAAATAAAATACAGCCCTCTGTTAGCCTTCGTCACTAGCATTCTTTAAATTGTAGAAATAACAAATAAAATAAAAATAAACCTGGTAATGAAAAAAAGAAGCTATGCTCATAACATTGTATGATGTGATGCTTCCAATGAGAATAAACAGGAGAATTTCCATAAACTGTGCTGTGAAGTAGGTTTTATTGTCAGCTGTGCAATAACATTTAAGCTATGGGTTTACAGTCATTATCTTCTCTATTGAAAAGAATTTTGTTGTGACGTGAACAATTGAATGGAGAATTTGATATGTCAAAATTTCCATCTCTTATTAACTTTTGTGGATTATATTTCTAGCTTGATAGAATTGAGATTCGTAATGAAAGATCAGTGGTACTATCAATTGAAGTATTGGCTTCTCAAACAGTCATTTAGAATGGACCTTGTATTTTTGTCCTGGTGGCAAATATATTTTTGGTGAGCTTATAAGGCCTTAAGCACTATGAACTTAAGAGATTTTAGCTTTTTATTTTTAGGCTTATAATATTTTTTTCTCTATTTTGTGATCCTTTGCATTTGAAACCAAATATATCAAACCTAATGTATTGTTTATTACTTTGCAAATTTTAATAGTAATGGTTTAAGATGCATATTAGTTTGTGATGGTTTAAAAGATCGTAGTGGTAATCTTCTGCTTTATCACATAACTGCTTGCCATGAATTGAAGAAGAGCCACCTTGATGATTCTTTCCTAGTCTTTGAGATGACTGCATACTCCCCAAGAAGTGAGTCCTCTATTTAATCTTGTGGCGGCCATCCCATAGAGGATTAAAAACAAAAAGAATTTAGAAATGTTCCATTATTTTCTTAGTTCTTTCATCCAGTGCTGCCCTATGGGATTTCTTATCTGTATCTTCTTTCACCTTCAATAACTGTTCTGAAAAGCTTATGTCATGGTTTTTGGATTTGCTGCTGAACTTGAAGGTTCAAAAGCATGCCTGTTCTTTGTTTACCTTTTCTTATGCAGTCATATTTGAAGTCGCTATTTCTACCATCTCTTTTATCTTGTTGCCCTCAAGTTTTTAAGCTCTCACTTATTGTTTACATTTAACCATTAATGTTTATAAAGTAATTCTTAGCTCCTATTACATCTTTTTTTTAGATTTTTTTCGTTATTCTTTTTTTTTTTTTGGTTGAATGTTATTATGGAGAACTCTTTGTTTTGGATGTCAATGTATGTTTCTTGCTGGAATTAATCTTGGTATTCTGTTGATACTTGTCTATTGATTGATCTATTATTATTGTTTTGCTTGATCAAGTTTGCCGAAGAGAACTTGTTCATTTTTTTGTTCTTTCAGATATATATTTTCTTAAATTTGCATTTGCAATATTTCTTTGCATCAGTCTTGGGGTTCTGAACATCACTGTTGCATCAAAAGGCCTGTTTCTTCTGCAACATAAATATATTGTTGATTAATGAATTTGGTGTCATGACAGGAATTTAATTTGTCATGAGAGAGACTCTTAGTTAACAAACACGTTCTTTGCTACCATAGTTAATATACTTTGATTTAATGAACATGCTCCCTGCTATCCTATTTTGTTAGTGACGTGGTCATACTAGATAGATTTTCTTGCTTTTATGTCAAATTTCTTCTGGCATCCTTTTTGCAGGCAAACACGTTTAGGTCTGTTGATTTGAAGCAACTGGAATAAAGGAAATGAAAATGGTAAAAACAATTGAGTTGGAGTTGGTTTTTTTGCCTTTTTTTGGTTGAGGAGAAATTGAATGAAGAAAATTTTTTCTTAGTTTTTTGAGAAGAAATTTTGATTGTTTCTTAAGAGCAGTTATGTGAGTCTTATTGATGGTTTGATAAATTTTTCTACCAGAGTTAAAAAAGGAATTATCAATGAAAAAAGAAGCATTGATTGTATTTACTATAGATCCAATTACCTAAGAATTACATTAGAACCAAACAACTAACATGAAGTTGTGTTGTAAAATGAATTTACATTACTTCAAATTTCTTCAAACCAAACACAACTTTAGACTTTACTATTTCTGGAAGCTTGAATCCCTTGGAAATATTCTTATGTATGTATTACCTGACAAATTTCAAGCGTCTTCAAATAGCTATTCTTCTTTTTTATTTAGGTAGCAAGGCAATTGTGCTTTGAATTGGCTGGACTCATATAAGCCATTGATTTTGAAATATTAGATTATTACAGTTAGTTTTTAATCTTACCAACGTGGTCATTTATGTTTGTGTTAGACCGGTCCAAGGAGGACCGGTCCAGCCGGCCCAGCCTCTTGGGCCGGCTCAGTTCGTGTACGCCAGGAGAGGCCGGCGGAAGCAAGGAGAGGGAAATTAGGTGGGGTCCGCTTGAATTTCGAATTGAATCTTGGAGCCAAAAGGAGGGGGAGCAAGGATAATTAGGTCCTTTTGTATTAGATTTGAATTGTATGCATTAAGTAGGGAGAAAAGAGGGGATTAGGGTTATGTCATGTTTTGGTGAAAGTTTTCTTGTCTTCTTGGGTTGCTAGGGCTCTAGATCTAATTCTAGAGATTGGGAGAGTGCGATCCTCCTCTCGGATAGAGGATCCTTGTATCTTTGCTAATTTCCTTGCATCTACTAGTAAAATACAAGTTTTTCCTATGATTTTCTCTCAGTTTTCTACAGTTTTTCCACTGTTTTCTCTGTTTTCCTGCTCCGGACAGCAGTATTTCGTGGAGATTTGCTGTAAAGGTGAATAAGAAATACTTGATTTCAAGTATTTCCTATCAGTTTGAAAGACTACAAATGAAGTAAAATTTTACATAAGTTTAAACTCTTCTGTAATGAACATGATACTTCCAGGATCAAGATAGGGTTTGACTTTGAATTTGGCTTGATACATTGCTTTGTGTTAAAATTTTGATCAGCTAGTTGTGAAATCCTGATTCAGCTGATCTGTGTATTTTACTTTCTGGTAGTTATCAAGTTTTAAGCAAATGGTAATGAAAAATAATATTACATGAGAAGCAAAGTTAAGGTGAAGTAGCGGTAGTATCCTATCTATTTTTGTTATATGTGCTCTATCATGGCTTGTTAGAATTTTATTCGATTTTATATTATGGCTTTTCATTCATTGGACGTGTCTATGATTTTGTTGAGTGGGTGTTATGGCATCATCAATTAGATTACTTTTTTAATTTATTAGAAGCATTTGAATTCCTTGCCTTAGGTCAGTTCTTATTTCATATTACATTTTTTTAACTGCCATATGCTGGAACTGTTATGTAGGGCAAAGCAGAAGTTTAATTGATGGCTCCAATGGCTGATCCTAGAAATGGTAGCACAAAACCTCCAGCATCTGGATCTGCTGGTGCCTACACAATTGATGTTGGTAACTTCAGCAATCGGCTGAAAGTGTTCTATACTCACTGGCAGGAACATAAGGTTGATCTTTGGGGTGCTTCAGACTCTATTGCAATTGCAACACCCCCTCCTTCTGATGATATTCGATATCTAAAATCCTCAGCATTGCATATCTGGTTGTTTGGATATGAATTTCCAGAAACAATTATGGTTTTCATGAACAAGAATATCCATTTCTTATGCAGTCCGAAGAAGGCTGCTGTCCTGGAATCTGTAAAAAGATCTGCTAAAGATGCCGTTGATGCTGATGTTATAATTCATGTCAAGCAAAAAAGTGATGATGTATCTGCTTTGATCGATGGCTTATTAAATGCTATTCATTCTGAGTCAGAAAAACCTATTATTGGTAGAATTCAAAGAGAAGAACCTGAAGGGAAGCTCTTGGAAAGCTGGGCGGAGAAATTGGCTAGTTCTAATGTACAGCTTTCTGACATCACGGCTGGGTTTTCTGAATTGTTTGCTATCAAGGATGCGTCTGAGCTTAACTGTGTGAGAAAGGCAGCATATCTAACTTCAATGGTGATGAAAAATTTTGTGGTTCCAAAGCTTGAGCAAACTATAGACGAGGAGAAGAAAGTATCGCATTCAGTTCTTATGGAAGAGACGGAGAAGGCAATTCACGACCCTGTTAAATTAAAGGTCAAGCTGAAGTCTGAAAATGTTGATATATGCTACCCGCCAATTCTTCAGAGTGGGGGAAAGTTTGATCTGAGGCCAAGCGCAGCATGCAATGATGATAATCTCTACTACGAATCGGCAAGTGTGATTTTATGTGCATTAGGGGCACGCTATGGCAGCTATAGCTCAAATATTGCAAGGACTTTTCTTATTGATGCCAATGCTAAACAGAGCAAAGCATATGAGGTTCTCCTCAAGGCCCATAATGCTGCGATCAATGCATTGAAGCCTGGGAACAAGCTCAGTTCTGCTTACAAAGCTGCTGTCACAGTTGTTGAGAATGAGGCCCCTGAGCTTCTTCCAAATCTTTCCAGGACGGCAGGGACCGGGATTGGTCTTGAATTCCGTGAATCCGGATTGACCTTGAATGCAAGAAATGATCACATGGTGAGCCCTGGAATGGTTTTTAATGTTTGTCTTGGATTTCAGAACCTGCAATCCCAGACAAACAACCCAAAGACCGAAACATTCTCTCTGCTTTTGGCTGATACAATTATTGTTGTGAGTGAGAAACCTCCTGAAGTCTTGACTTCAATTTGTTCCAAGGCTGTGAAAGATATTGCTTATTCTTTCAATGAAGATGATGAAGAACAACCCAAAATGGAATCTGAGACCTCTATCGCTGAGTCTGTCTTATCCAAGGCGTCCTTGAGGTCAGATAAGCATGATATATCAAAGGAAGAGCTACGGAGGCAGCACCAAGCAGAACTTGCGAGGCAGAAGAATGAGGAAACAGCGAGGAGGCTGGCCGGCGGTGGGTCTGTTACTGGGAATGCTCGGGGACCTGTGAAAACATCAAGTGAGATGATGACCTACAAAAATGTCAGTGATTTGCCATATACCAAGGAATTTATGATCCAGGTGGATCAGAAGAATGAGGCTGTTCTTATCCCAATTTTTGATTCTATTGTGCCTTTTCATGTGTCAACTATCAAGAGTGTTACTAGCAACCAAGATAACCGCACATCCACTGTTCGCATAATATTTAATGTTCCCGGGACCCCATTTGCACCTCATGATGCCAACACCGTCAAGCACCAAGGTGCTATATTTTTGAAAGAGGCAAATTTCCGTTCGAAGGACACGAGACATAGCAGTGAAGTTGTGCAGTTAATCAAGACCCTGAGGAGGCAAGTAGCATCAAGGGAGTCGGAGAGAGCTGAGAGGGCTACCCTAGTTACTCAGGAGAAACTTCAACTTGCTGGTAACAGGATGAAACCAATAAGATTGCTGGATCTATCGATACGGCCTGCATTCCCCGGCCGTGGTAGAAAGCTCGCCGGAGCTTTGGAAGCTCATAGTAATGGTTTCCGTTATTCTACTTCTAAAATTGATGAACGAGTGGATATCATGTATGGAAACATAAAGCACGCCTTCTTTCAGCCTGCAGAGAGAGAGATGATAACGCTCCTGCATTTCCGCTTGCATAATCATATCATGGTGGGCAACAAGAAGACCTTAGATATTCAGTTTTATGTGGAGGTGATGGATGTGGTTCAGACACTTGGGGGTGGGAGAAGATCAGCCCTTGATCCTGATGAGATTGAGGAAGAGCAGCGGGAGAGGGATCGAAAAAACAAAATAAACCTGGAGTTCCATAACTTTGTTAATAAGGTGCATGATCAGTGGGGGCAACAACAATTCAGAGATCTGGATCTCGAGTTTGATCAGCCACTCCGAGAGCTTGGATTCCATGGCGTTCCTCATAAAGCTTCATCCTTCATTGTTCCATCCTCAAGCTGTTTGGTTGAACTGATTGAGACGCCACCTCTAGTGATTACTCTGAGTGAAATTGAAATTGTTAATTTGGAGAGGGTGGGCCTTGGGCAGAAGAGCTTTGACATGGCCATTGTGTTCAAGGATTTTAGTAAGGATGTATTCCGCATAGATTCAATTCCTTCATCTTCTCTTGACGGAGTGAAGGAATGGCTAGATACTACTGATATCAAGTACTACGAGAGCAGGTTAAACTTGAACTGGCGACCTATTCTGAAAACCATTACAGATGATCCTGAAAAGTTCATTGAAGATGGTGGGTGGGAGTTTCTCAATTTGGAAGCCAGTGATTCAGACTCAGACGCATCGCTGGAATCAGATCAAGGGTACGCACCCTCCGATGTGGATGTGGAATCTGAATCTGAAGATGAAGCTAGCGATAGCGAATCCCTCGTGGAGTCGGAGGATGATGATGAGGATGATTCAGGGGAGGATTCTGAAGAGGACAAGGGGAAGACATGGGAGGAACTGGAGAAGGAGGCAACCAGAGCTGACAGGGAGCGAGGTGGCGAGTCTGACAGCGAAGAGGAGAGAAAATGGAGGAAGGCAAAAGCTCTAGGAAAATCGCGCATTCCCGATAGGAGAGATTCAAAAGGTGCTCCTCCTAAGAGGGCAAAGCTTAGGTAATATGTTTAGAGTTCTTTGGATGTCTTTAGCTGTTCAGGTGATGCTATATTATATAGTTATCCTCTACTTTTTATTCCTTTAAGATAGTTTGTGGTTTTGCAGCTTTAGCCAGCTTTATTATTTACGGGCACATTATGTAATTTGCGTCAATCTTCTCCCCGACTTTGTTGTATGATCTTCATCAGAACTTCTGAAATCTGAACTGATTTTGTTATAATTACCCTTATTGTATGATCTTCATTCATGTTTGCAGTCATTTGAATATTTAATATTTATCATTTCCTCACAACTGACTTGGTTTTAGTAATTGCTGGACTGTTATAGAGCTTGCATTAGTGAATTGGTTGATTGTGAGCTTGTAAGATTGCAACATGAGAACCTTTTGATACTACTCGATTTTGGGGGGGGGGGGGGGGGGGGGGGGGGGGGGGGGGGGGGGGGGGGGGAGAGAGAGAGAGAGAGAATGGTTGCTAAATTAGGGTTGAAGGGCTAGGTTGCTTCATCACCAAGGACACTAATGGCATGTGAGAGGTCATTGGCAAGTAGGGCAAGAATACACAACCCCTTATTCCATTATTCTTGGTGATATTGTACTCTTTCGATCGATCTGTCACTCTTTCGTTCTCTGTCTTGGTTGCTCCATGTATGGCTACTGCAAGATCTATGACGAGCTCCAGGTAGTCGCTATCATCACTCGTGCTAACGAAACCCATGGTCACCGTCGGGCCCAACGGCTAGCATGCTCGACCTTCACCCTACTGACCTTGGCGCTACGCCGCTACCTTAGCCATTAATCATTACTAGTTAGGCCACGGGTGCGTGTGTCGATCATTTTTGCCGCGAGTGTGGAGCTAATACATAGGCCTTCTAGGACTTCACATGTATGCTAGGAGGCATTAATTTTCATCAACATACAAAAAATATAATGCTACATTTAAAAACTAATAATAAGTTTTGAATGCTTAAAATTTTCATTATAGAATGGTGCCAACTCTACTATTGTCCTCCTCAGAGATATGTGAGTCATTATAGAATATCTTACAATTTGTCCCTTATCGTCATTGAGAGTCATTAGATATGTAATGAAAATGTGCAAAATCCCTTTGCTCTTAAATTCTTCTTTTTCCTCTCCCCCCTTTTCTCAATCACACATTTTCTTGGAGTTCTTAACGAGCTCTAATGTTTTTTTAAACCCAATGATCCTTCCAAGATTGTAATAATATGACATTTTCATTGATAATAAGGTTTCTTTGTGTGACATAACTAGTCTTATAGATCCCCTCCTATGGAGTTGACTTCTATGAATATCTAGGGAAGTTGTTCAATGTATGTTTGCTTGACTTTATATATCATTTCATGAGCTACCTGAAAAGCTTGATTTTTGTAAATTTTTTTTTGATTAGTTGATCAGTTAAGACTTTGATTTTATCATGCAAAAATGATCAATGTGAGGACTATCTAACTTGTTCATTATAGAACATCTTCTTATGTGAATAGAACATCTTGAATGATGGAGGTTCTGTTATGGTCTTGCAAAAACTCCAAGAAGATTAAATGAACATGAAAAGATTTAATCACAAAAAAGAATCATTGCTTGCAGATTTGATTAGAAAAGTTGAGGCTAATAACCTCGTTAACCATATCGAGGGATCTCGTAGTAGGCCCTTTTTGACGACAAAGATGATCTATGGAAACTTGGGCTATACCTCTTTATTGATGGTGTCCTTTGTAGCCATGACATGCACAATATTGTCATCATTATAATGTTATCATGGCTAAAGATGATTATGTATTTTTAGATACCATTAGTGTAGGATGTCATGAGACATGACACTGTGAGGGCTAAAAAAAAGGAAATGATACATTATAGTCTAACTAAATGTGTAGTATCACTATTATACTAAGCTTATGAGGACATGTGTTGAGTTCCTTAGAGATAGAATGTTAAAGATGTTGAGCTGGAAGAGCATGAGGGTACTCACAAGTTAAGATTTTTTGTTATGGCTTATGAATAAAGATGTGTTTATCTTTTTAATGATGTAGGAATTGAGAGAGAGAGAGAGAGAGAGAGAGAGAGAGTTGATGTGGAGTTGTATATAAGGTTTTAATATTTTTCTCATCCTTATTTTTGGTAGGGAGTTATTCATCCTACGTTACTATATAGAGTAGGGGTGTCAATATTGGACCCGACCCGAACCCGACCTGAAAATTTGGGGTTTGGGTTGACCCGGACCCGAAATGGGTTGGGTTCGGGTTCAACAATTCGCCCCATTTCAAAAATCAGGTCAAGTTTGAGTTGACCATTTGACCCGAAATTGACCCGAAATTGACCCGAAACTGACCCGAAAATTCATTTTTTACCCGACAACCAGATATTGACCTGTTTTTTACCCAAAAAGTGGATATTGACCAATTTTTGGACCCGAAAACTAGCAGATTTTTGTTGGCACCGGATCATTCGGGTTAGGTTGGGTTAACCCGGACTTGAAGCGGGTCGGTTCGGGTTTGAAAAATCAACCCGTTTATAAAAACGGGTTGATTTTTCAGACCCAAATAGTGCCAGGTCAGTTTCAGGTTCGATCCTAACCCGACCCGTGACCAGAAATTGACACCCCGAATATATAATTAGTGAAGACGAATTTTATAGGTCCATTACACATACTCCCACTAAGCCTATCATAATTAAGATTTTAAAGAATAAGTCAAATATCCAAATTTTATGATGCGAATGCAGAAGAAATAGTGGATGCATAACCAATTGCAAGTCAATTAATCATATCCCATTAAGATAAATGAACCAACTTTTTCCTTAGATATAAAATAGGACCGTCACATATAAGGTTTATTCAATATTTATTCAAGTCCATATTGATATGTGCCATTTTTGTCTGAAGAAAACTTTGGAGTATATTTTCTCATAAAATAAAACATCAGTTATATTTATTCAAATTCAAGCATTATATATATATATATATATATATATATATATATAATTCCAAATAATAATAATAATAAATCTTTTTCTTATTTTTGAATTGGAACAAAGATATTATAAAGTTCATTTTGAATAAACTATTTATCGCCATATGAACGATGAAGATATCATCTGCATGATTTTTATGAGGGCCCTCAACTAAAAAATAAAAATTATCATCCAATTAAGTGATGGATGTGAATTCTTTCTTTGAAAAATATTATTAAGTGATGTTTATTAACTCTAAACATGCAATTTTCAATCCTCAACCAAATGATCTAATATGACTTGTTTGATTAACAATAAATTGGCAATGTTTGTTGTACTTATATGTCATCAAAAGAATTATTTTGATCGAGCATGAATCTCGATGCAAATATGAATTAGAAACATCTAAAATTAAATCTAGGATTATCCAAACTCAGATTTTAATAAACTTATAGTCAAACTGAATGTCTCGAAGAGATAAAACCCAATGAAATCAAAATCGGTCCTATCCGAGCCCAAATGGGTCCAAATCGAAGGTCCGAAGTCTATTTGAAAGCTTCAGAATATTAATTGGACAATCAAATTACATCCAAATGTGACATACTTATAGTCGAATCAAACGGTTATACGAGACGAATCCAATGAGCCCAAGATTATCGAATTCTGACATCATTATAACACTCAAATGCTCTATAAATGATCCAATATCGAGGGAGTTGATATCGGTTGTCAATTGAAACACTCCCTACTTGCTCTTGATTTTCTCCCTCTTTACTAGCCATCTCACTCACAAAAAAAATTATAAATAGACATTTTATTTTTCACATGAGGGCGAGAGTATGGGAGGAGGAGAAGAGCTATGAGGCTTCAAGAATTCTAGAACTCCACCACAACACCATCGCCGACGAATTTGTGCCGCTAGGCCGCCGCTGTTGGATTTCTGCCCAACCATCATTGTTAGACCTACATTTGATAGCCATTTACAGGTCTCTTTCCAACCACTATCGTCGACTACGGTTCACTCCGACCATCGTCATTGGGCAATTTACGGTCATTTCGATCACCATCGTCTCTCGACTACGATCCCTGGACCATTGTCACCCACCAATTATAGTCCCTCCTACCACCATCACCTACCGACTACGGTCCCTTCGACCACCATTGTCTGTAGACTACTGTCCCTCCTACCACTGTCTCCCATTGACTACAATCCACTCGAACCACCATTGCCCATCAACTATAGTCCACTCTAACCTCCCTCCGACCAATTGATTGCAGTCCACTTCAAGATAACAAATTTTAAGAAGAAACATGACCAAAATTTAAATTATCTTAAGGAACATAATTTTATACAAAATTAAAAAAAGGCAAACCAGCCATTGAATTTTTTTTTTAAACCAGCCATTGAAATAGGCAATCTGTTTGGCTAATTCTAAAAATGCAAACTATTTGACACATTACATGAAAAACGCTAAATAGTTTGGCTAATTCTATATACCCAAACATTTTGTATAAAATTAGTTGTATTTGAATATTTTGTGAATTTAATTGTAATATTATTGGTATATTTGACTTAATTATTTAACTTGCTGCTTATACATATTTTTGTTAAAAAGCGCTAATTTTCATAATTTATTCATATTAAAATTATAATTAAATTTTATTTATAAAAATATTTAATTATTAATTTATCTTTTATATTTAAAATAAAGGTATTTATATTTAAAAATAATAATTCATTAAATATTAATTTTTCTTTTATATTTAAAATAATTTAAAATATATTTTAAGTATTAATTAATAATTTATGAATAATTAAATATATATAATATTTTAGGACAAAATAAACTGACTGAATATTCATAAAATTATCTTTGCCAAAAAAAATTTGACGTAAAAATTACAAACAACATAAATTTTATAATATGTCTGAATTCGGAAGCAACATTCTAATAATAATAAAAATATTGTATTGAAAATCACATTCAGATAGAGACAGTTTATATATTAAGAATTAGCCAAAATATACATAATTAGTTTAAATTATTTATTCATTAATTTACAAGTATTTTAATTTAACAAAACATACAAATACAACTAATTTTATACAAACTATTTGGGTATTAAGAATTAGTCAAACAGTTTGGCTAATTCTGCATTTTTCTTGTATTGCGTCAAATAGTTTGACGTTTTTAGAATCAGCCAAACAGTTTAGCTAATTATATAAAATTAGTCAAATCATTTGCTAGTTTGACTCTTTTTTAATTTTTGTAAAATTATGCTCATTCCAATAATTTAAATTTTTGTCATGCTTATTCTTAAAATTTTATCCTTTGAATATAAAAAAGAAGTTCATAAAAAAATAAATATATATAAAATATGTTAAATAAATATGCTTTTAAAATAAAGAGAAGGGAGCAAGGGACCAAACCCATAGCCTCGCCGATTGCGCATAGAGATTTCGAGAAGCTAGTTGAACGGGACCGTCGGATTACTCAACCCTTGCCGATCCGAACCTCCCCTGTAGCCCAATGATGTCATATCACCGTCGGAGATATTGATGGTGGAGGGACTACGGATTGGAGCCTCGTCGTCGCCGAAGCAGCCACAAGCAGTTTTTGCTGGAAGAAAAGCGATGGCGTGAGAGGGAATCGCCGTCGAAAGCTTTACTCTTCATCCCCGTGGATTGGTGAGAAGGGAGCTGCCCCTTTAATTCTTTCCTCTTGCTCCTAGCTCTGTCTTGCTCTCTCTCCCATCGGCCGCCGTCGAGGAGTTTCTTTTCCGTCACTTTCACTAGTGGTGAAGTATAGTGCATCGACTAGCTATATTTGAGCGTAAATCCTCTCTCATTTACTTCGCCATAATGACAGTTTTTCTGATTTTTAAAAAGTTTATTTTCCTTTATCGTTTGATTGATGAAAAACATGGAAATTGATGTTGAAAAACCTATTCTAGTTAGTAATTCGTTTGTATTATGAGTGATTTTCTAATTCATGATGAAGTTGTTAAAATTTATCAATGTTCTTTGCTGATGTTCTGCTATTAATGGTACAGTGGTATAAATGTTATGTAATGTGTGATAAAAATTTGTCTTGAAACATTTGGAATTTAACTAATTGTCTTTAAATATTTAAAAATAATGTTATACTTAATGAATACTAAAGTTGAATTTTTGTTGATCGTCTAAGAACATTGATTTTCTTAGGCTTGCTCTCTTCTTTTAATTGATTTAAGGCTTCGCTTGGGACAACTTTCTTAATTGTTTTCTAGTTAAAAATTTTCTTGAATTATAAGTTTTTTATATTAGAAAGTTTTTTAGAAAGCAGCAACAAAGCTGTCCCAAATGAAACCTCAACGTGCATTCATTTTTATTCTTGCATATAAATATGGTTGTCCAATAATTCCTAGGTTCCGAGGTTCTGTTATTCAATGATTTAGTTTTCAACAATAGTGAATCCAAAACTAAGATAACCTCCTTTAATCTTGATCTACCACTCAAAGCTAGTTCACTTAAGTTATTATTGATTTCTATATATATATATATATATATATATATATATATATATATATATATATATATATATATATATATATATATATATATATATATATATATATATTAATCATAGGAATGGATGGTTATTATGCTGACCTCAACTAGAATTTTCCTTACCATTTTCAAATTTTAGAAACCCTAAAAATTACATTTTCAAATCCTAAAGTTGCTATTACTATATGTTAGATATTTAGTGTCTATCTAATGACTAACCTTTATTGAAAGTTCTCTCTCATTATCGGGAGGAGTAATTAACCAATGGGGCTTGCGCCTATAAGAAACAAACCCTCAGATCATAAAGTCCTAGTAAAATAAGGGCGAAATAGTTGAGTAGTGTCTTATCAAAAAATTTAATTTGTCTTTTAAAAATTTATCATGGAACCTAATTTGTTAAAACTATCCCTGTCAACGAAAAGGGTGTGGAGAGGCAAGGGTAGGAATTTTCGGAGGCCATAGGAATGTCCATAAACAATAGAAGTGGTTATGTGAAAATATATATGGTTAGAAAAATACCAACATAGGTTTAATAGCTCATTTATGTAAATATTGCTTTTATAGAAGTTTTGGTCCTTTCAACTGATTCAAACATGCAGTCCACAAATGAACATAAAAATAGAGAACATTACCAAAATTTATATAAAAAACTTATTTTGTCGCATGGACAAAGAATTATTGTAGAGTTTCACTGATCATTTAGCTATATTTAAAACATCTTTATTTATTTTTGAATTTTATGAAAGATATGTAAGTACCTGAGGGCTTTGGTTTAAGTGCTATAGTCCCTATTTTCTATGGCATATGTATTTGATTTGAGACCTAATTGTTGCGGTATGAAGAATTTCTCGTACTCCATGTGTGGATATGGATTTAACTCTGCATTTCCTTGTGCCCAAAAATTTAAATTGCTTTGTGCCCACCTTATTACTAATAATAGCATTTAGGATATATTTCTATCCGTAAAAATGATATGCCAACTATTGTATTCAATTAATAGTATAATTGTTCTCTATGAGAGTTTTACGCACAAATTTTGCATCCTGCATGATATTGTTGGCCAATTCGATCATCCATATCGTAAAAAAGCATAATTTAACACCCTTCTAAAATGTATCTCATGCTTCTTTGTCTATTTAGGTGCCAATGCATCTTGAGAAGCTTGTGAGGTCGATAATATTTCAGTCCTCTTTGGATGTGTTATGGAGTTGAGAATTTGGTTTAATAATGCTTCGTGGCCAGTAGTTCCTTTGAAATGCTGTATGCTGTGTTAAATATCATATATTTTAGTCTTCTTATGCTATTTTTTTGTAATTTGAATCAGCCAAACTGCAACTTTTTATCAGGGAAAGGAGCTTATTGTTGTATGGTCCTATCCCCGTTATAATCCTTTTTTCTTAAATTTATTTACAGTACTTACTCTTTATCTTCTTATATATAGATGATAAGTGGACTTTATGTTGTATTTTGTTGCTAAGTAAATCTTGATGGGGTAGCTAGTTTTACGTTATTGTAGAGTGTTTCATGAATACTTTTGGTTTTTTGATCTTTGAAGCTTGTCAAATGGAGGAGCAATTCATACTTCGCGTTCCACCATCAATAGCTGAACGCATAGAGCGCTTGTTGAATGAAAATCCATCCACTTCTGAAGATGGTTGCTTGGATCTATCCTTCACAGGTATCTAGTTATTTGAGATATTTTGGAATCGAATGTGTTTTCATTATTTATATTTAAGAATTATTAATTTTTTCTGTTGATAAGAATGTATAATTCCGGTCCTTTAACATTTATGTACTTACGTGGATCTTCAAGCAACCTAGTTTAAGAATTCGACTTTCTGCTTACAAATCCAGAGTTTTTGTTCGTAGTAGTCAGCAGTCAGATTGAACCATCCTAGAGCAACTATTAGTGAACTTCTCCCCACTAGTTTCATGCACTCCCAGTTCGTAGTTGAATAGATACCAGACAAAGTAAAATGTTAAATTGATATGTTCTTACATAGGAAGTATTTATCCTTTTTTCAAGTGTTTGAATCCAGTTTTTTAATTCTCTATCATACCCATCAGGAGATGCATATTTTGGTTGAGGATAGTAAATCTCCAGAATCAATAGGACCTCTTTAGCTGTGAAGAGTTGTTAGAGTGACTGAACATTCAGTTTACATTTCTTATTTCTTTGTGATGATGGTACCGTCTCTCCCCTTCTCCCTCTCTTTCACTCTCCTCTCTCCTAACCCACCACTCAAACCCCCCCTCTTTTTTTACCCTTTTTCTTTTAAAATGCTCTGTTATGTTGCTAAGACCTATTTTGTGGCCATGATACCTGGAGCTGGTTCTACCTTCTATTCATAGTGGAATTTGGTTTGTTTTTTTTTTTTTTATTATGACAGGAAAAGTTCATGATTGAAAATTATTGTTGCATTTATACTTTTTCTTCTAAGAAAATACTTTGAAGAACTCCAAAGTAAAAGAATCAGAAAAGTACACATTTCTAGTTCTTGCAATGAAGAAAGATTATTGTATTCCTGCACAAATAGCTTAGGAAATGATCAGGAATTTTTGTGGGAAGTTGGATATCTTATCATTTGAGTTATTAATTTATTCATTTTTCTTTCAAAAAAAAATGAAAAGTTTCATCAAATATTAAAGAATATTTTATTCATATTTGTATAGTTTTCTTTATTCAATTCAACTAAGTGATAGTTTTCGTGAAAGTATATGATTATTCTTAGAGAAGTGCTCTGGAGATGATGGGGACATCAGATCATCATGGAAAGTTTACCAGCGACGTGGCCGCCAATGTACGGCCATGATCGATTCGTTATATTTTTGAGTCGATGTATTTTATTTTCATGCATTTTATTATTTGCTTATGTGTGTTTATTTATTTTCCCTTTGTACCCTTTTGTATGGGAGTGGTCATGTGTAAGCCTAAGGACATTTGTGTCATGTCAGTTAGAGTCTTTTGTATGAGGCTATTTAAAGCCCCTTTGTTTTATTTTCAAGGCAATGAATGATTATGAAGAATTTTCCTGCACTTGTGTTTGAGAGCCTTTGAGAGTTCTTGGAGAGTTTTGGAGAGATCCACTGGAGAGGGAGATTGGCGTATCACCCACCAACCTTGGAGACGGCCGGGTTCGTGGTTTTATCTTCTTTTTTTTCTTGTCATCGCATCCTCATCGAGCTTCCAAAACCCTCCACCCATCCTCCTCCCCGTCACGGCCAATGCTACCTCACCCGATCCCCCTCCCTTTCCAAACTCCACGGCCAAGCATCCCCAATTCCCCTTGCCGCCGGCCAAGGCCATAGCCGCCGGCCACTAATCCCCTTGCCTATTTTATTTTGTTTCCTGATTGGGTTGGGCTTAGTTGGGATCAATTTGAAATTCAAATTCATTCAAATTTGAACTCAAATTATTTCCTAAATTAGCTCTTCTATTTTAGGAAAGTATTTGTTTTGGGTTTAATTTGAAATTCAAATACAAGTGGATTCCAAATAAACCTTTCTTAAATCAAACCCTAATTAAGAAACCTTAATTACCTGCACTAAACTCCTCTGCCATGCATGCCGCCGGCTCCATCAAGACCCCCGTTGGAATTATTTCCAAAAGCCAAATGACTCCTTTGGAAATAACATAAATTCCCATTACTCCCTCTTTGCTGAAATTTCAAACACCCAGGAACCTCTTTAGTTCTTTCTAAAACAATTCTCACGGTTTTGGAGAGAAATTCCCTATCTCCTCTACATTGCCGGCCCAGCTTCTCCATACCCGATCCCCTCCCTCTCACAACTCCTCTCCACATTAAATCTCTTGTGATTCACGTCCATACTCTTGCTCCCCTCTAATCCACTCCTCCCAAACATTGAAAGCTAAGTTTCTTCTCAGATTTTTGAGAGGAAATTCAGGAATATTTCAGATTTCTTGAGGAAGAACCTGAACACAATTTCAGGTTTTGGAATCAACACTTGGAAGTAGACCCCCAACCCATATTCAAGAGACGTATCATATTTTGCTTCGACGGAAGCCATGGACGAAGGCGTTGGAGGCATCAAGTGGAAGATCTCCGCGTCTCCTTAAGCAAAGGTTCTCCTTTTCACTTGCATTTTATTTCTTCTAATCTAAATTCTCATTGGATGATTGTAATCACGAAAGCGCCTTCAATTGCTCTTGACAATCCTAGTCATTTGTAGGAATTGAGTGTAATCTTCTATGCATCCTACGTCTCGTTGTTAGATTAGGGATTTAACTTGAAAACTACTATTCTGTATTGCTTCTATTTTCTTAATTATCTTGATAGTTCAAACTCGGAGCATGTGATTTAGCCTACGCAATTGATCCATTCATTTGTTTTAATTGTCGTTTGAAAATTGCTTGTAATTTTGTCCCGAAATTGTTCTAATCTATTAGTTGTGCAATGCCCGCATGAATCCATAAGCATGTCATCTAAGTAGTCCTGCATCAGGAGAGCTCTACAAAAGAAAGTAGTTAATTATGCTTATATTAAAGTTATTAAGGATATGTATATAGGAGCTGTTACTCGTGTTCAAATGCAAAGTGGTTTGATCAAGTATTTTTTTATTTCAGTTGTATTAAATCAAATGATAAGTTTTAATCCTATATTTTTTGCTTTAGCCATAGATGTTCTTACTCTACATTCGCAAGAGGATGTGATGCGGACATCAGACCCTTAATGTTCCATCAGGGACGTGGCTGATGATCGACGGCTATGATGACGCCTTTTTATTTCAATTATATGTGATGTATTTATTTATTTTCTGTCTTTTTCCATTTATGCCCTTGCTTAAGGGATTAGTTCTTTGTAAGCCCTGAGGGCATTATTGTCTTTTATTTTTTCCTTCTTGTATTTGTCTATTTAAGTCCCTCCTCTCCTTGGAGAAGGGCTAATGAAGATTATTATGAAATTTTTTGCATTTTACACTGGTGAGAGTTTGAGAGTTCTTGGAGAGAGCTTTGAGAAAGTCCCTTGGTGAAGGGCAACGCAATACCCACCAACCAAGGAAGAGTCCGGGTTCGTGGTTCTCTTTTCCCTATCTTCTTCTTTCCCCCTTACTCCCACATCCTTTTTCATCCCCTAGCTTCCCCACTTTATATCCAACCCCACCAAAATTATCAAAACCCGACGGCAAGCAATCAACCCACCCATTCCCTTCCTCTTGCCGCCGCCCCCAGCAAGCTCCCTTTCCGTTGTGATGATGATCTCAATCATCATGCTACCTTCCAAATTTAGTTGGGCTTGACAGGTAAAATTGGAGTCAATTTGAAATTCAAATTTTGAATTTCAAAACTTTCCAATTTTGGAAATTCCTAATTAGGAAAGTACTTAAATCCGCGTCATGATGAAATTCAAATTCAAATGGATTTCATCATAAGCTTTCCTAAATCCTATGTGCTAATTTGGAAATTCCTCAATGGCTCCCACACTCCTCCCCTCTCTCTACATGCCGCCGGCCTCACCATGAGTGGAGCCCCTGATGTAGGACTACTTAGATGCTATGGTTTTGATTTCATTTAAGCATTGCACAACTATTAAATTAGAATAATTTCAGAACAAAACTATAAGCAATCTTCAAACGACGGTTAAGACAAATGAAGCGATCAATTGTGTATGCGAAATCACATGCTCCGAATTTGAAACATTCAAGATAATTAAGAAAATAAAACAGCACAAAATAGTAGCTTTCAAATTAATCCCTAATCTAACAATGAGATCTAAGATGCATAGAAAGTACACTCAATTCCTATGATTCACTAAGCTTGGCAAGAGCAACTTGAAGGAGTTGTCGTGATGATAACCATCCAATGAGAATTTAGATTTAGAAGAAATAAAATGCAAGTGAGAAAGAGAAAAACCTTTGCTTAAGGAAACGTGGAGAATCTCCACGGTTGCAACTACTCTTGAAGATTATCCAAGGTTGGAGAGCTACGATGTTCTCTTCAAGGTGTGCTGAAGAAGTAAGCCAAGTCCTTCCAGAATTCGAAGAAAATTCTCAGATTTTCTGGTTAAAATCTGAGAAGAAAATCTCAGATTTTCAAATGAGAGAATGGCACTATGAGGGGATTTCTTGTGCCAAGATCTCAGCCGTGAGAGGGGAGAGATGGCTGTAGGGGAGGGGAGACGGGTAGAGCAGGTGACGGGTTGAGAGGATGACGGGTGGAGTTAGGGAGAGGATTTGTTTCCTTAAGCAAATTCTGGTTTTAGGAAACAAATAATAGAATAAGGCTGAGGCAATTTCGGCTATGGAGAGGTGGCTGTTACTTGGAAATATTTCCAAGAAGAGTTGGGAGGGATTTTGGAAATAAATCAAAACAAGCCCTGATAGGGGCCGGTGGCATGAGGTAATATTGGAGCATTTAATGGGAGTATTAAAGGCTTCTAAATATGGTTTAAGGATTTAGGAAAGTAAATAATTCTACCCAATTTAAATTTCAAATTCAAATGAGTTTAGATTATGAACTTTCCTAAAATAGATTTAGTATTTTAGGCAAGATTTTAAATTTCAAATAGATAATTTTGAATTCAAAATCTGTCCACAAAATACTCAATCCCAAATAGGCAATGGAGGTGAAAGGGGAACAGGGAGTGGGGCGGTCGGCGGTGGGAAGGTTGGAGCCGGCGGGATGGGGGGTTCGGGTTGGGTGCTCGGCCGTGAGGGTAGGGAGAAAAAGGATGGGGTTTCAAACAAGGAGGAAATCCGGTGGCTAAGTGGTTGTAAAAGAAAGACAAAGAAAGAAGAAACAAAAGGGAGAGAAGAAAAAGAGTTAAACAAAAGAAGCCACGAACCCGACTTATCTAGGTTGGTGGGTATTGCGCGAATCCTCTTCCTCTCCTAGGAAGCTCTCTCCATGAGAACTCTCAAGCTCTCAATGCTCATGCAAGAAGAACAAATTTTTTTTTTTAAGCAATCAATCATTCATTCCCTTCAAAATAAAACAAAGGGGCTTTTAAATAGCCTCATACAAAAGACTCCAAAATAAAATGACACCATTGCCCTTAGGCTTACACATGACAACTCCCATAAAAAGGGTACGACGGGAAATACTAACATACACATAAGCAAATAATAAAATGCATGAAAATAAAATACATCGACTCAAAAATATAAAGACTCGATCGTGGCCGTAGATCGACGGCCGCGTCTCTGGTAGACTCTCCAAGAAGATCTGATGTCCCCATCATTCTCCCGGGGTGGAAGAAAGCTCGACTCCGTCGAGTAAGAATCTCTGGCGCTCTCGTAGATCTCTAGTGCGTCTGGGTCAATCTGCTGCAACTCCTCACGATCTAGCCACGTATCCTCTGACTCGGGCTTTCCTTTCCACCTGATCAAATATCTTCTTCGTCCTCCTTCCCTTGTGGATATGATCTCATCACTTAAGACTGCCTCCACTTGCTCTGCCATAGGAGATTTGGGAATATTTGGTAGTGGAGGTAGGTTTGGGATCTCACAGGGCGGGTTCACACAAGGCTGTTTTGAAAGTGGATTTTGGGGGTTAAAATCAGGACCTTCGTATGCCACTAAGTCTTCTATGTTAAAAGAGGGATTTATATTGAAATCTGCAGGCAGATCTACTATATAAGCATTGTCATTAATTTTCTTAAGAATCTTGAAAGGTCCAGCACTCTTTGCATGTAATTTCTTAACTGTTCCTGGAGGGAACCGTTCCGGACGAATCCGCACCATAACAAAATCTCCAACCTCAAAAGTTTTAAATCGCCGTTTTAAATCTGCATGTAATTTATATTCCTGATTATTCTTTTCAATTTGTTGTGCAATGTCTTTATGAAGTTCATGCAAATGAGATGCAAATGCTGATGCAGACTCAGAAATCCTATACCTAGAACTCATGGGAATCAGGTCTAACGGCTGTCTAGGTTTGAACCCGTATACAATTTCAGAAGGACTTCGACCCGTGGTTCGGTTAATTGAATTATTATAAGCAAACTCAGCAGTAGGAAGAATGGAATCCAGTCTCTAATGTGTTCACCAACCAAGGACCGCAATAAATTACCCAGACTCCTATTGACTACCTCGGTCTGACCATCAGTCTGTGGGTGAAAGGCAGTGGAAAAGTGAAGTTTGGTGCCCATTTTCATCCACAGGGTTTTCCAAAAATAGCTAGTGAACTTCACATCTCTATCCGACACAATGGTTTTGGGTAAACCATGTAAACGGACAACCTCATTGAAGTATAACTTCGCAATGTGAGAGGCATCAGATGTTTTAGAACATGGAATGAAATGTGCCATTTTGGAAAACCGGTCAACTACCACACAAATAGCATCGTGCCTACGAAGTGTCTTGGGCAGGCCTAAGATAAAATCCATACTAACGTCCTGCCAAGGACAACTGGGAACAGGTAAGGGCGTGTAAAGACCAGGTTCTGCTTTCGTTGCTTGGCCAGTTGGCAAGTGTGACACCGACTGACCAGCCGACCAACATCTCTCTTAAGGCTGGGCCAAAAGAAACGGTACTCCACGGCTTCGATAGTCTTGTCCCGACCGGAAGTGCCCAGCGAGGCCTCCGGCGTGGAGTTCCCAGACCAAAAAATTCCCTAAGGGAGGTACTCGGGATGCAAAGCCTCTGGGCTTTGAAAAGATAACCATCCTCCAGTAGGAAATCATCCACCAAGCGCGTGCTGCCAGTGGACAAGAGAGTGTAGGTTTCCTTGAAGTCGGGGCATTCCAAATAATCCCTCTTTATTTGGTCAAAACCCACGACTTCTGCTCTCATCTCGGTGGTGGTCATCATACGACGACTGAGAGCATCAGCAACTTTATTTTCAACTCCCGCCTTATGTCTAAGGGTGTACGTGTACTCCTGAAGGAACTCAACCCATCGACCGTGGCGTGCATTCAATTTCTTTTGGGAGTTGATATAACGCAGAGCTTCGTGATCCGAGAAAATGACGAATTCTTGCGGGAGCAAGTAATGTCGCCAATACGAAGTGATTGGATCACAGCGTAGAACTCTTTGTCATAAGTAGAATAACGTTGCCGGATATCGTTCAATTTTTCACTGAAGTAAGCTACTGGGTGACTTTCCTGGGAGAGGACTCCTCCAATGCCGACCCCCGAAGCATCGCAAGTTACTTCGAAGACTTTGGAGAAATCAGGAAGTCGCATCACTGGGGCCTCCACCATTTTCTGCTTAATCTCGTCAAAAGCTTTAGTGGCGGCCGGGGTCCAGTGGAAATCACCCTTCTTCAGGCAATCAGTGATAGGAGAAACAATCGTGCTAAAGTTCCGTATGAATCTCCTATAGAAGGTGGCTAATCCGTGGAAGCTGCGGACTTCCCGGATAGTCTGAGGGATAGGCCAACTACAATGGCCCTCACCTTCTCGGGGTCTGCGGAAACCCCTTGGGCTGAAACGATGAAGCCCAGGAAGATGACGCGATCTACTAGGAAGGTGCATTTCTTAGGATTGGCATATAATTGCTCCTTCCTTAAGACCTCACAAACTTGCCTTAAGTGGTCTAAGTGCTGACTAATGGAATGACTATAAATAAGAATGTCGTCAAAGTAGACGACGACAAACTTTCCCATAAACGGACGCAGCACTTGAGTCATGATTCTCATAAGGTGCTAGGGGCATTACTGAGCCCAAATGGCATGACTAACCACTCATAAAGACCATCCTTAGTCTTGAAGGCAGTTTTCCACTCATCACCGGTCGGATCCGGATCTGGTGGTACCCACTTTTAAGATCAATTTTGGAGAACAATGTTGCACCCGTCATCATATCGAGCATGTCATCGAGCCTCGGAATGGGAATCGATATTTGACGGTGATCTTGTTGATAGCACGGCTATCAACACACATTCTCCAAGTTCCGTCCTTCTTCGGTGTAAGAAAGGCCGGCACCGCGCAGGGACTAAGACTCTCCTTAATGAAACCTCGCTGCAGTAATTCGTCAACCTGCTTTTTAAGCTCAGCATGTTCCGTGGGGTTCATGCGATAGTGTGGCAGGTTTGGAAGGGAGGCTCCAGGGACGAAGTCTATAGCATGCTGGATGTCTCTAAGTGGTGGTAACTGATCAGGGAGATCATCGGGAAAGACATCAGCATACTGTCCTAAAATAGGCTGTACCTCCTCAGGAATGGGCTCGTCAGATTCAGTGGAAATCTCACGGCCAACTAAGGCAAACAGAGGGGCGCCTTGGGCAAACTCAGTAATCAGAACCTTGGCGGTGACAAGGTTCACGCCCTTTTTAGATTTGGCTGGGTTGGATTTCGTGGTATCCGTAACCCGGGGCTGTGATGGCAAAAGCTTAATCTTTTACCAGCATGTTCAAACACGCAGGTGTTTGAACGCCCATAAATGTGGACATCGTTATCGTAGATCCAGGGGCGACCTAGCAAAATTTGCCCAACATTCATAGCCAACACATCGCACCAGACATTCTCCTTATAGGTGGCAAAGGAGATGGGTACGTGGCTTCGTTCCTTCACCTCCAAGGCATTGGAGTTGACCCACGATACTTTATACGGGTTGGGGTGAGGAACGGCAGACAGACCAACTGGGAAACCATGCTGGAGGAAACAGCATTAATGCAACTACCACTATCCACTATGACTTTACAGTTCTTATCTTTGATTTTGGTGTAGGTATGGAAAATCGTGGTCCTACGCCAGTCATCAGTGGGTGTCGGGTGTGACAGTGCACATCTCACCACGCAGATGGGAGATGTATTCAGCTTTTGAAGGCAATTGAGGACCGTAGTGTCGTCCTCCTCCTCGAAATATTCGCCTTCTTCCTCGACTTGATGGATCTGATCAACCTCGGGCTCGAGATCGTCCTCAGTCATCTCCTCAACGATCGAAACTTATAAGGACTGAGCACTGAGAAGCGATATGCCATACCCCTGCATCGAAAGCACTTGGTCCCGGGACTGGACCGAGGGGCATCCGGGGTGGGAGGTTTACCTCTAAAATCAGATCTAGGTGCAGGTGGACCCGTGGGTGGTCGGGTCGTGCTCCCCGGAGTGGGTCGTGAAGCAGGAGTGTGCGGGGTGGAACTACCGGTTGATCTATACGAGGGTCTAGAATCCTGGGAACGACTCGGGTGTTGAGAACGGGACTCCTCTAGATCAAGCACTAAGCTGTAGGCATTCTCCAGTGTAGTGACGTTCCGGGCAAATAACTCATTGCGTAGATCCTCACGCAACCCGGTCCGAAACATAGATAAGATTTGCGCCGGGGTGGTAGAGGTCTCCCCTTTGCATCTAATCAAGAAGTCATCAAACGAGGCGATGTACTCCTTCACTGGTTTGTTGCCTTGGGTCAACCTATTCCACCTGTCCAATAGGCGGGGGAAGTACGACGAGGGCAAGTACTTCTGCTTGAGCTCCCGCTTCATGGATAACCAGTCTACAATAGGGTACTCATTCCTATCCTCCCTGAGACTCTCTAAGTTCGCCCAAAACTGACTCGCCCTACCCGTAAGCTTCATGGCAGCAAAACTAACCTTCCTGGCTTCAGAAATATCATACCACTTAAAGAAACTGTCCATACCTTTGATCCAGTCCAGGAAGAGCTGGGGATCGAGAGTGCCATCAAAGGTAGGAGCATCAACCTTAATGTTTTTCATAAGTGGTGCATCGGGATCATGGCCGTGGTAGGTAGTACGATGATTGGCACGGTGATGCCTCTCATCCAAATCAGGATCATGACGTGGATCATGTCCATGGTAGTGAGCTCGATGATTAGCCCGATGTGGCCTCTCATCCGGGTAGGTGTCATCCCCATACATAGAAGTGGGTCTAGATGGGGTGTAAGGAGTAGGGTGGTCTCTAGTCCGCTCAAGTGTATCGAATCTTTCGGTGGTGTTCCTTCGAAGCTCGGCTAGGTCCGCTTGATTTTCCTTGAGTTGCTGGCTAATTGTGTTCATTTGGCCTACCAAGAGGTCTAAGGTCCTTCCTAGTTGTTCCGGGTCCATTCCTAAACACAAAGGGGTACTTGGGAGGTTTCCTAGGAAGTGGACAGCAAGCTACAGCAGGGGGAAACACTCTAAGGGGACCCTAAATGGTGCTGGAAACTCAGGGACAGCAAACTACAAGGATGGTCTAAGCAACCTAGACAACTAGTGAAGTGGCTAGGTTAAGGACAGCACTTGAACAATTGATAAATGAGCTTAACCACCTCTAAATGCATGCAGGAAAACAGTGGACAGCAAGCATAAAAATGTAATTAAACTAATTTAAATGATAGCATGCATGCAACAACGTCTAAAACTAGTAAAACAACTCCTAGGATGATGTCTAGCATGCCAAAACTAGAGCAAACCATGCTCTGATACCAGATGATGTAGGACTACTTAGATGCTATGGTTTTGATTTCATTTAAGCATTGCACAACTATTAAATTAGAATAATTTCAGAACAAAACTATAAGCAATCTTCAAACGACGGTTAAGACAAATGAAGCGATCAATTGTGTATGCGAAATCACATGCTCCGAATTTGAAACATTCAAGATAATTAAGAAAATAAAACAGCACAAAATAGTAGCTTTCAAATTAATCCCTAATCTAACAATGAGATCTAGGATGCATAGAAAGTACACTCAATTCCTATGATTCACTAAGCTTGGCAAGAGCAACTTGAAGGAGTTGTCGTGATGATAACCATCCAATGAGAATTTAGATTTAGAAGAAATAAAATGCAAGTGAGAAAGAGAAAAACCTTTGCTTAAGGAAACGTGGAGAATCTCCACGGTTGCAACTACTCTTGAAGATTATCCAAGGTTGGAGAGCTACGATGTTCTCTTCAAGGTGTGCTGAAGAAGTAAGCCAAGTCCTTCCAGAATTCGAAGAAAATTCTCAGATTTTCTGGTTAAAATCTGAGAAGAAAATCTCAGATTTTCAAATGAGAGAATGGCACTATGAGGGGATTTCTTGTGCCAAGATCTCAGCCGTGAGAGGGGAGAGATGGCTGTAGGGGAGGGGAGACGGGTAGAGCAGGTGACGGGTTGAGAGGATGGCGGGTGGAGTTAGGGAGAGGATTTGTTTCCTTAAGCAAATTCTGGTTTTAGGAAACAAATAATAGAATAAGGCTGAGGCAATTTCGGCTATGGAGAGGTGGCTGTTACTTGGAAATATTTCCAAGAAGAGTTGGGAGGGATTTTGGAAATAAATCAAACAAGCCCTGATAGGGGCCGGTGGCATGAGGTAATATTGGAGCATTTAATGGGAGTATTAAAGGCTTCTAAATATGGTTTAAGGATTTAGGAAAGTAAATAATTCTACCCAATTTAAATTTCAAATTCAAATGAGTTTAGATTATGAACTTTCCTAAAATAGATTTAGTATTTTAGGCAAGATTTTAAATTTCAAATAGATAATTTTGAATTCAAAATCTGTCCACAAAATACTCAATCCCAAATAGGCAATGGAGGTGAAAGGGGAACAGGGAGTGGGGCGGTCGGCGGTGGGAAGGTTGGAGCCGGCGGGATGGGGGGTTCGGGTTGGGTGCTCGGCCGTGAGGGTAGGGAGAAAAAGGATGGGGTTTCAAACAAGGAGGAAATCCGGTGGCTAAGTGGTTGTAAAAGAAAGACAAAGAAAGAAGAAACAAAAGGGAGAGAAGAAAAAGAGTTAAACAAAAGAAGCCACGAACCCGACTTATCTAGGTTGGTGGGTATTGCGCGAATCCTCTTCCTCTCCTAGGAAGCTCTCTCCATGAGAACTCTCAAGCTCTCAATGCTCATGCAAGAAGAACAATTTTTTTTTTTTAAGCAATCAATCATTCATTCCCTTCAAAATAAAACAAAGGGGCTTTTAAATAGCCTCATACAAAAGACTCCAAAATAAAATGACACCATTGCCCTTAGGCTTACACATGACAACTCCCATAAAAAGGGTACGACGGGAAATACTAACATACACATAAGCAAATAATAAAATGCATGAAAATAAAATACATCGACTCAAAAATATAAAGACTCGATCGTGGCCGTAGATCGACGGCCGCGTCTCTGGTAGACTCTCCAAGAAGATCTGATGTCCCCATCAGCCCCATTCAAGCCCATTAATTAAGGCATTGATTACAACTTAATTTGAATTCAAATTTCAAATTAATTTTCCCACCGCCGGCCTCACCACCTCTCCTCACATTGGATCCGCACATTAAATTCCCCATTCAATACCTTCTATAGTTGGCCATAGCATTTTTGGGAAGAATTCAAATTCAAATCGAATTGATTTGAATTTCAAATTTCTTTCCAATTAGCCCAAGCCATTTAGGAAAGCAATTCAATCTAATAAAATCTGAGATTAATTTCAGATTTTAATTCCCCATCGTCATTAATGTCGTGGACCACATACAACGAATTTAGATACAAATTCCCCCCTCTCTCTCATGGCCGGCCTACCCCTCATAATTTCTCCTTAATTCTCGCCTCAATCAATTATCATTCAATCCCCCAAATTACGCCCAATTGAAATTCAAATTAGAACTGATTTGAATTAGCCCTTAGATCTCTCTCTTTTCTCTAAACGGAACAAGAGAGCCTGAAATCTTCCTAACGGGATTGCTGTCCAGAAGTTCAGAGAATTGGTAAATTGCTGTCCACTGAATTCTGCACATCCCCACCAGCTGGTCAGCCCCAAAACTCAACCCCCTTGCTGTCCAGACATCTTCCTTGTTGCTTTTTCACGTATCAAGCACCTGCAACCTGCTGTTTAGAAGATCCGGAACATGTACTTGCTGTCCAACTGATCAGATAAGTCCCCGTCCACTGCCTGAGACTTTTCTGGGTATGAGAGCGTGCTGTCCTGAGAAAACCTGCACCTGTTTCTTGCTGTCTAGCCAAGTGGAAGGTCTTCAAATGCTGTCAAGACGCGTCAGATTGCTGATCACACCTTCAAGAAGGTTCGTGGATGCCACCTACCTCCTTCCAAGCCTTCCTATGACCACCGGAGCCTCGTATACTTCATATTTCGGATAAACTTGACCTCCGACTCTTTTAGCCTCTTAGTTTATTTCTCCCATGTGGTTATATTTTGATTCACAAAGATGTTGTTGGTCCCTCCGTTAAAGCCTAGTAATAGGAAGAGTTGAGTGAAGGGTTCCTTGTAGTAGCTAGTCTTAATGTTAACGAAGGGATTTATTGCTGAGACCATTCACGTATGCAAAAGTAGATTAAATTGATTGATTTTTATGCTCTTAACTTCTATGCAAGTAATTTAACCAATGCTATTTATCACTTTAATATTTTATTTTATCGTTCAAACCAACATGAGATCTTGCTCATTATTGTTCTCTAAAACTAAACGTGCAAACGTCCTTGAAGCATATCATCTTCCCATGATTGTTATACATCAGGATGTGCCTTGGTGTATATTTTTTGCATATGATTTTCTTCTTCTTGATAAGACTAAAGAGGGAGTTGATAACAAAATTAAATTATGCCGGTCAACTTTAGAGTCTAAAAGTTTTCGTTTGAGTAGATCTAAAACTAAATATACGGCATTAATTATGCTTATATTAAACTTGTTGATTTTACTTGATGTTACATTCTTGCTGAATTTCCCTGATTATTTTGATTATTTTGGTAACTTACGATTTCTAATTCTAGTATTGATTGTTTATGTGTAATAAATGCGAGTTGTTGAATTAATTGGTGCTTGTGAATTGTGAATCCTTAGGTTATTTTGCATGAATTCAGGCCACACATTATAGTAGTTGCATCAAGAATTCTAATCTTAATCATCCTGGATCAAAATCTTTTCATATTTAATATTTGATCAATGTCCTTTCTTTGCTTCAATGTAAACGTAGGTGAGTAATAGGAAGCCTTTTTTTCTGTAGATGATGGAAGGACTGGTACTTTTGCCATTGGCAATGAGACGTTTCCTGCCTCTCTTTTGGATCTTCCAGGCGTTGTGGAGTCTTATAAAACATATGATGATACAGTACTAATCAAAACTGCTGATATTGGTCAGGTAGATAGTTACTTCCACTTCTTTTGCCTCTTTCGAGTGATCAAGTACAATTTTAGGGTTTATTTGCTCATTTTGCAGATAATCATGGTGAGGGAAGAAGGTGAACCTTCTCCTGAAGGAATAGAATACAGGCATGGTCTTACTCCTCCAATGAGGGATGCTCGAAGAAGACGGTTCCGTAGAGAACCAGATGTCAATGTATTCAAGAATATCCTAAGTCTTTGTATTATTAAGTATAATTTTCATCATAGATATGTCACATTATCTCCCTTTCTTTGTGCAGCCAGAGCTGGTACAACGGGTTGAGAAAGATCTTCTGAACATTATGTCTGGTGGGACCGTTGACAATATCCTTATATATTCTGCTTTTCATTTTATTTTCAAAATCTCTGTTGCAATCTAAAATAGGCCTAGAACTTTTAATGCACTAATTAGTAGAACATGAAAAGTAAAAATACAGAAAAAGTGTGCGATCGAGAAATCTACTCATTCTCTATTCTATAATCTCCCATTCTATCACTTGAGCAATCTGATAGGTACCACTTGAGTATTTCAAGTGATTTCTATCGGATCTAAGCCAAATCGCAACTATTCCGCTGTTTTCTATGGGAAAATAGCCACCAAACACAAGAAACAGTGGAAAAATCTGAGAGAAATCGTAGGAAAAATAGGAAAAACAATAGCAAACAATTGAATTTCACTAGTCGATGCAAAAGACAAGAAAGATACAAGTTTCCTTCGATTCGAGAGGAAGGAAAAACTCTCCAAATCTCTAGTCGTAGCCAAGAGCCCAAAAGAAAAACCTAGATCTCCCAATTCACATTCAAAATCAAGATAAAAAACTCCAACCTAGGTTAATTCCCTCTTAATACAATCTAATTCAAAACAAAAGCAAAAGGACATCTCTACCCTTCATTCTCCCTCCAAAAACACTTAAATCGTGTTTGAATTGCTAGCGGACCCCACCCCCAAACCCCCTCTTTCTTCCGCCGGACCTCTGTCCCGTTTCCGCCTGGAGAAGACGACCCGGACCGGCAGGGCCGGTCCAGGTTGGACCGGCCTAACATTACCCCCCTCCCAAAGTACCACCTTGTCCTCAAGGTGGAAAGCAGGAAACTGCTCTGCAATCCTCTCCTGTGGCTCCCAGGTGGCCTCATAGTCTGGGAGGCCGCTCCACCTAATCTTCACCTCCTTTTCCCCATTCTCATTGATGCACACTCATTCTACCACTAGAGGCTCCAATGTCACTTCCATGTCCTCCCTCAATGTGCTGGGCAGCTCTGGGCTCACTGCATGCTCCCCCACCACTCTCCTCAACTGTGAGACATGAAAAACGGGGTGTATTCTGGCTGTTGGAGGAAGCCTCAATCTATAGGCCACCTCTCCAATTCTCTCCTCCACTTCAAAAGGGCCAAAATATCTTGCTGCAAGCTTCTCATTTCTCCTTTGGGCCATAGTCCTCTGTTGGTATGGTCGGAGCTTCAAGTAGACCTTGTCCCCCACTGCAAACTGTATATCTCTCCTTTTGCTGTCCGCCTGCTTCTTCATAAGTTGCTGGGCTCTAAGTAAATGCCTCTTGAGCTCTTCCAACACCTGATCTCTTTCCTTCAAATGCTGATCCACTGCAGATACTGGAGTACTACCATGGCTGTAGTGTACCAAATGTGGGGGGTCCCTCCCATATAACACCTTAAAAGGTGTCATCTTGGTCGCCGAGTGAAAGGAGGTATTGTACCAGTATTCTGCCCAAGCTAGCCATTTGGCTCACTGCTTTAGTGTTTCAGACACAAAACACCTCAAGTATGTCTCCAAGCTTCTATTGACCACCTCCGTCTGCCCATCAGTCTGTGGATGGTAGGCTGTGCTCCTCTTCAATACTGTTCCCTGCATCCTAAATAGCTCCCTCCAAAAATGGCTCAGGAACACCTTGTCCCTATCAGAAATAATGGACTCTGGTACCCCATGCAGGCGAACTATCTCCCTCACAAATGCTGCTGCTACAGACACCGCTGTGTACGGGTGTCTCAAGGGAATGAAATGAGTATATTTGCTCAGCTTGTCGACCACTACAAGTATAACTGTGTAGCCTTCTGATTTTGGGAGCCCATCAATGAAATCCATAGTAATCTCCTCCCAAACCTTCTCTGGTAGGGCCAGAGGCTGTAGTAATCCCCCTGGTGCCATCGTCAGGTACTTGCTCCGCTGGAAGATATCACACTTCGCCACCATCTCCTCTACATCTTTCCTCATCCCCTTCCAGTACAATTCAGCAGCTAACCGGCTATAAGTTTTTTGCACTCCTGAATGCTCTCCTATGGCACTCCCATGAAACTCCTGTAGCAGCTGGGGAATGTGGATGGAAGACCTTGGAATCACACTCCTTCCCTGATAGTACAGTCTCTCTCCCACAACTGAGTAGCCTGGGTGGCTGTTCCCATCTAATAACACATCTTCTTTGATTTTCCTTAGCTCCTCATTCTGAATGCTCTCCTCTTTGATGGCTCCCCAATCTATCAGTACTGGTACTGATACAGCCATCCCTTGGAGCTCCCCCATACAGCGTGATAAGGCATCCGCTGCCTTATTCTCTAGTCTCGGTCGGTAGTGGATCTCAAAATCATATCCCAGTAGCTTGGACAACCACCTCTGGTGCTCCTCTGTGACCATCCTCTGCTCTAACAAGTACTTCAGGCTCCTTTGATCAGTGCTGACAAGAAAATGTCTGCCCAATAAGTAAGGTCTCCACTTCTGGATGGCCAGTATAATAGTCATCAGCTCTCTCTCGTAGACAGACTTCAGCCTAGCCAAGGACGGCAGTACCTGACTGAAGTAAGCTATGGGCCTGTGGTTCTGCATCAACACTGCTCCCAATCCATAGCCTGAAGCATCTGTCTCCACCACAAACACCTGGTTGAAGTCCGGCAGAGCAAGCACTGGCACTGTCGTCATGGCCTTCTTCAGCTTCTCAAAAGCCTCTGAAGCTGCTTCTCCCCATAAAAAGTTGTCCTTCTTCAACTGCTCTGTCAGTGGCCACGCTATGGTGCTGTATCCCCTCACGAACCTCCTGTAGTAGCCTGTCAATCCCAAGAATCCTCTGAGCCCCTTCAAGGTCTTGGGTTGAGGCCATGCTAGCATTGCCTCTATCTTGGACTGATCTGCAGCAACTCCCTCCTGGGATATCACATGCCCAGGTACTCCACCCGTGCTTGAGCGAAGTCACACTTCTTGAAGTTGGCCTTCAGCTGATGCTCCCTCAGCACACCCAACACCACTCTCAGGTGCTCTAGGTGTTCCTCCTCAGTCCTGCTATAGATTAGAATGTCATCAAAAAATACCAACACAAACCTGCGGAGGTGTGGCTTGAAGATTCGGTTCATCAAGGTCTGGAATGTGGCAGGTGCGTTGGTGAGGCCAAAAGGCATCACCAGAAACTCGTAGTGGCCCTCATGAGTCCTGAAGGCCGTCTTCTGCACATCTTCCTTCCTCATCCTGATCTGGTGATAGCCTAACTTCAGATCGACCTTGGTGAACAAGGCTGCTCCATGTAGCTCATCCATAAACTCATCAATCACAGGGATAGGAAACTTATCAGGCACAGTCTCCTTGTTGAGAGCCCTATAGTCTACACTGAACCTCCAACTCCCATCCTTCTTTTTCACAAGCAGAACTGGACTAGAGAAAGGGCTCACACTGGGCTGAATGATCCCTCCTAGCATTTTTCCCACCAGCTTCTCAATCTCATCTTTCTGCACCTGAGGATATCTGTAAGGCCTCACACTGATAGGAGATACTCCCTCTTTCAGGATAATCTGGTGCTCCTGCTCTCTGTCAGGTGGTAGTCCCACCGGAGGTTGGAACACATCCTCAAATTCCTGCAGAAGAGGCTGAACCAACGTGGGAATGAGCTTTTTCTCCCCCTCCTCCTGCTCCTCTAGGCTCTGCAGCTCCACAAGGAATCCTCCTCCTTCCTCATGGATGATTTTCTCCATTGATCTGAGTGACACTCCAGCTCTGGACAATCCTGGTTCCCCTTTTAGCTTCACCATCTTCCCCTCTACAATCAGCTCCATCACCATGGTCCCCCAGTTCACGTTGGTTTCACCCAAGGTCTGTAGCCACTTCATGCCCAGAATGACATCTGTGCTACCCAACTTCAAGGGTAGGAAGTCCTCTACCACCCTGATCTCCTGTAGCCTCATCTCCACCCCTTTGCAGATCCCGATGCTGGACTCAATCTTTCATGTCCCCATCATCACCCCATAACTGCCTGTCTCAGTAGGCTCCATCCCTAGCTCCTCCGCCACCTGGGTGGATATGAAATTGTGGGTTGCCCCACTGTCAATCAGGACCACTACCTCCCTCCCAAGGATCTCCCCCTTCACCTTCATCGTATGGCTAGGAGTAAATCCCAACACAGAATTGAGGGAGACCTCGGCTACCTCCAACTGGGGATCAATCTGCTCCTCATCAGAATCATCACACTCTTCCGGTGTCTCGTCTATATAGACGGTGAGAGCCCGAAGAGCGCGATCCTTGCACCTGTGCCCTGGAACAAACTTCTCCTCACATCTGAAACAAAGGCCCTTGACCCTCTTCTCCTGCATCTCTTCCTCAGTCAATTTCTTGAAGCTTCCAGCAGATCTGGTCACCCCGCTCTTCTCCTTTCCACTCTCCCTAGGGAAGCTAGGGCTTGGCCCTTTTGGAGCCAAGTAAGTGGTGGTTGTCCTAGTGGGCCCTCCTGAGTGCGAGTTCCTCCAAGTTCGGGCGTTGGTCTTATGATTCTCCACCAGTTGAGCTAACTCCATTGCCTCCCTCAGGTCTCTTGGTCTCATGACCTTCACCGCATCTCTAATTTCTGGTTTGAGGCCCTTCATAAAATTTCCCCCCAAAGTACTGTTTGAGAGGCCCTCCATGTCTCCCACTAAACTCTCAAATTTCTTCCTGTATTCCTCCACTGTTCCCTCTTGAGTGAGGGCGTAGAACTGTTCTGATATCTCCCATGGGCTGCTCCCCCTGAATCTCTCCCTGATAACCTCCTTGAAGTCCCTCCAGGACCTCACCGGTTCCCACTTATTCATGTACTTGAACCAGGCAACTGCCGCCCCTTCCAAGCACATACTAGCAGCCATCAATCTCTCCTCCTCCATCAGGCCGTTCACTGCAAAATACCTCTCCACCTTGTGGATCCACTCATCCACATTTCCCTCCTCGAATACTGGCATTTTCAGCTTCCTGGCCCTCGTGTCCACCCCGTATGCCCTATTCCCCCCATGGTCTCCTCTGTCCCAAGCTATGGGGTCTTCCCAAGTTCCTCTTTCTCCATATCGGGGCTCATCCTCCCTCCTTGGCTGCCGGTAGCCATCTTCCCCTCGTGCACCGCCATGGTGGTTATAGATTCCCCACGGCCGGTCCAATGGGTCGGGCCTCCGACGTCGCCAATCATCTTCTCTTCCTTCCCGGAAGTCTCTCCTTCTGTCATGTTCTTTTCGCCTGATGGACTCCCGAGGTGGCATCCTCCCGTTGCTGTCAAGCAGTTCCACCTCCTCTTCCTCTTCTGGATTCACCTTCTCCTTACCCCTGCTCCCACTACCTTCTCCTCTTTCCTCCGCTGGCACCGCCCGTGCTTGCCCTTCCAACAACTTCTTCATCATCTCCTCCAAGGCCATGAATTTTCCTTCCACATTCGCGCTAAATGTGGCCATCTTCTCCTCCAGATCCGTCTTAAGTTGACCCATCTCGGTCTCCAAGACTTCTACCCGCTTAGATGCCATGGGAACCAACGAGATGCCTCCGGATCCACCAAAAATCTGCGAAAAACTGCAGCGAAACAGTGGAAAAAACATCCCTCCACCGCCCGGATCTCGCTCTAATACCAATTTGATAGGTACCACTTGAGTATTTCAAGTGATTCCTATTGGATCTAAGCCAAATCGCAACTATTCCGCTGTTTTCTATGGGAAAACAGCCACCAAACACAAGAAACAGTGGAAAAATCTGAGAGAAATCGTAGAAAAAATAGGAAAAATAATAGCAAACGATTGAATTTCACTAGTCAATGCAAAAGACAAGAAAGATACAAGTTTCCTTCGATTCGAGAGGAAGAAAAAACTCTCCAAATTTCTAGTCGTAGCCTAGAGCCCAAAAGAAAAACCTAGATCTCCCAAATCACATTCAAAATCAAGATAAAAAACTCCAACCTAGGTTAATTCCCTCTTAATACAATCTAATTCAAAATAAAAGCAAAAGGACATCTCTACCCTTCATTCTCCCTCCAAAAACACTTAAATCGTGTTTGAATAGCTAGCGGACCCCACCCCCAAACCCCCTCTTCCTTCCGCCGGGCCTCTGTCCCGTTTCCGCCTGGAGAAGACGACCCGGACCGGCAGGGCCGGTCCAGGTTGGACCGGCCTAACACAATCCTTTCCTTTTTTTTTTTCTTGCTTATTTTTGCTGACTGTACAGTACCTTTTAATTATTCTGCATTTGCTTAACTCCTCGGCGCAAGATCACAAGCAGATGATGCAAATGTTGAGCGCAGGAAAACAGCTCAGGTTCCTGCAGTAAAACCAGATGTTGTTCCTACTGAAACTGTGGGAGGAGGAGGACCAGAAAGGAGTGATTCTGATGATTCAATGGAAAATGAGAATTAGGCTTTGCTTGGGACGACTTTCTTTCTGCTTCATAAAGCAGCTTTTTAGTACAAATTTTTTATTTTGTACTAAAAAGCTGCTTTATGAAGCATTAAGAAAGCCGTCCCAAACGAAACCTTAAAGATGGAAAGCGATCCTTTTCTGACAGTTGATGCGGATGTTATGTGTGTAGGCCATGTAATCTGCTTCCATTTATTGCTGGATATCAAAAGCAGCAGAGGTTAAACCCCCTTAAAGGTTTGCACTGAACAAAGCCTGAACTGTTTTCACATCTAAATTATCATCGGATTTCAGTTAAGTTTATATTTGAACCACAATTTAATGAATGGTTTATTTCAGTGCCATTGGCTGTATATGAACCGAATGAATATGTTTCAAAACCCTATCTTTTACTCCTAATACCAATCAGAATTGCTGGTAGTTTGAATTAGCTTTATTAATACTGTAGTAAGCTCTCTTGCATTTTTGTACCATCTAGTCGTTTCATGCTTTTATATAAATGTAATGAAGGTTCCTCTATCATACCAATTTGCATGACAACAATTATTTGTTTTGAAAAAAAGAGAATTGGTTGGCTTATAATCAAATGTGTTATGATTGCCTTCACTTAGAATTTGTTAGCACTCACGCACTCAGCTCACACATTCTCAATCGTCACTATGGACCACCTGCTTCAGCCGTCCCTGTGCTCCACATTTCTTGTTACCGAATGGCCTCTGCCACTCTCGTCTCACCACTCGCTATCTCTCTTTATATTCAAAACTCTTGTAAACAACTGTTAAAGAAATATTTCGATGTACCACAGTGCTTTCTTCAAGCTAGCTATCTCTTCTTCCTTCTTTCCTGTAGCGTAGTAATTGTGCAAGCATTCTTTCATGGTATCAGAGCATTGAGCTTCACTGCCACAAAGTCCAATGGGAAATCAAGCTTCTTCCTTGGCAATCCCTCCTGCTTCCTCTCTGTCAGCGTCAATGGCGGACTTCAGTGTTCCGGCACCATTGAAGTTCCTTATATCAAATCTTAAACTCATAGTCAATCTACAACTTAATACTGAGAATTATGCTATCTGGAGCTTGCAAATTCTCAAATTATATTCAGCTAACGGGTTTGAAGGTTATCTCATCGGAACCCAAACCTGTCCCAATGAACTCGCCTCTCACCCTGACGTCTGTCTGTGGAAGCTTATAGATCAAAACATCGTATCAGCCTTGCTCTCCACGATTTAACCTTATGTTCTCCCTTACATCCTTCATCTTTCCACCTCACATGAGATTTGGCTTACCTTGGCAACACGCCTTCAACCCACGAATAAATCCAAGGTCATCCAACTGAAAAATGAACTCCATCACATTCAAATGAGGGACAACACAATGAATAAATATATTGCTCAGATCAAGACACTGGTCGATAATATTGCTGCCGCCAGCTTCCATGTTGACATTGAAGACATAATTCTTTACATCTTGAATGGACTTCTTCCAACCTACAACTCATTTAAGACATCCATTAGAACATCTCTCCTACCGATTAGTCTAGATGTTCTATATTCGCTTCTTTGTAGCGAAGAAATCAACCTCCAGAATGAACTTCATAAAGAAACGACTCCTTCTGCAAACAATATTGCTCCCTACTACGCCCTCACCAAGCAGCTCAAAGGCAAAACCAACTACTCCTATCGCGGTTGCGATTCGTTCTCTAGATCATCTTCATTTAATCCTCATCCTCCGCCTACAACAACCAATGTCCATCTAACCTACCAGATTTGCGGCAAGCTCGGTCAAACCTTCATTTCTTGCTGGCACCACTGTAACCTCCAATACTCAACACCCTCGTCTGGCTCGTCGTGCGCCCTGCTCACCCAACCACAACAAAAATATACAATTGAATTTGTCCTAGATTCTGGAGGTTCAACACATCTCACATCCGACCCTTCAAACCTCCACCAATCCCAACCGTATCTTGGGTTTGACTCTATTTCGATCTCCAACGTAGCTCTAAGCCAATTTAGAATCAAGGCTAAGGTATCTTGCCACTTCCAGATACGCCCCATAAGCTTCTACTCCATAATCACCTGCACATTCCTTCTCTCTCCCACAACTTACTGCCAATCCACAAATTAATGTCAGTTAATCATTATTCTATATCATTTGATGCAAACGGCTTCACTATTCAGGATCTCAGGGATCACCAAGTTCTACTTCGTGTTCAAACACGTGACAGTCTCTATTCCATCACCACCACCATAAACAATTCCACCACAACGCTCCATTCAAACATCGCCTCCACAACTCTATGGTACGATAGGTTGGGTCATTCCAATCATCACACTATGCAAACTCTAGCACAATTAGATCCATCTATATGTACTCCATCTAGTTCCTTTCTTTGCAAACCTTGTAATATGGCAAAAAGCCATTAGTTACCCTTTCAATTAAATACAAATCATGTTACCATTCCATTTGTTGTAATTCACTCGGACGTTTCGGGACTAATCCTTGATTCCACCAATCAACGACTACAAATACTTTGTTATTTTCATTGATTCTTACTCTCGCTTCTGTTGGCTCTATCTCACCAATACCAAAAAAAAATTCTAAGTTCCAAATCACCGGATACGGTGATGCTACTTCTTATGACCTTATAGTTTTTCATGAGTGGATATTTGCATGTTATTTTGCTAAATAAGTAAACTTTTGGGGGTAGACCATCCAAATGACATGTTTAACACACAATATTTGCATGTATAATCTCAAACCTTGCATAATTGCAAAACTAGCACTCTTGTTTTGGGTAATTATGTGTAACAATTTAACATAGGTATAAAATTACTAAGGTGCTCTTTGGGATAACTTTTTTATTTTTTAGTTTTATTTTTTTATCTTTTTTGTTTGAGATAACGGTCAAAATAACCCCCGACTCTTTATGAACGTCTAAAATAGCTCCTAACTATGTAAAAGTCGCATTCTTATCTCTAGATTTTTTATTTTTTAAATAAGAACCTAAATCACTAAAAGATCTCACTGAAAAACTAATATGTTCTCTATTTACATAGTCATGCCTCACGGGATTAAATTGATACTTTTATATAATTCGGGACTATTTTGGGCATTTGGAAAAAGAGGACCAATTTGGTCATTTTATCTTTTTTTTTTCTTTATATTTTAAATGAAATGAAAATATTTTTTATATCCTAAATAAGTATTGTTTTTGTTTATATATTGCATAAGATGGAGATGGTGAGATGTGACGATGGAACTTTTATTCTATCCAGTGAACGTACGCAGAGGAAGGTTCGGTTTTAGGTAAAAAAAGTCGGTACAGGAGCGAAAAACTCGGTACAGGCATTTTTTTTGCCTAAAACCGAACCTTCCTCTACGTACGTTCACTGGATAGAATAAAAGTTCGTGACGATGGTGATTCATGGTTGAAGCCGACAGTCGGTGTCATGGTGGTTTTCATTTAAAAATTAAATAAAGATAGAAAAAGCTTAAATTTTGTTTTGAATATTTAAAAAATGACTTATTTTATCAATAAATAAATATAAATAAAAAACAATAACAAATAAAAATACTTTCCCATCATATTTAAAAAAAAAACCATAAAATAAAAACAAAAAGTTATCCCAACAGCCTCTGTATTTCTACTTTCAATACTCAAGACTTAAATTTAAAAAAAGTCAGCAAAAACAATACATTTTTATTCTGAAAGGTTTGCACGGTTTTTAATCATTTGGTTATATTATATGTAAATATATAAATTTGATAGTTATATATTTTAGTAATTCAATATATTTTTTTAATAGAAAATATTTTAATGGTACATATATAAATATTTCTTATTTTGGCAATAAACCCATTTTTTTCTCATTGATATGCAATTTTTTTTTTCATCTTCATCAATCCTAATCTAAGGTTTCATTTTAGACAGCTTTTTCATTGCTTCTTAAAGCAACTTTTTATTACAAAAATTAAAATTGTTGTACTAAAAAGTTGCTTTAAAAAGCAGTAAAAAAGTCGTCCCAAATAAAGCATAAGTCTTCGTTCGGGACGACTTTTTTACTACTTTTTAGTAAAAACATTATGCTAAAAAGTTACTTTAAAAAGTAATAAAAAAGTCGCCCCAGAAGAGTCTAAATTTAAAAAATTGGGGTTCAATTGCTACAGTTTGTAGATAAACAACTGCTAAGTAATAATTTTGAAAGACCTATCAGTGTACTCTCCTTCAAGCAAGAATACTGCTGGAATCCTAAGTTGTCCAAATCAAATGATTCAAATGGAACAAACTAATAAGTTAGAAGCCAAGAACTATACGGCTAAAGCTAACATGTAAGTAAATGACAGCTACTCTATCATTTAACAGCTGGAGTTGATTGTTTATTCTCTTGCTGCATCAAAACCAAAGGAAATGAAGAAATTTATAAGTGAGACAGCCAATCAACTAACCTACTAACAGTTTTAAATAAGTTTTGAGCATTTATAAGAGTTGGGTGTCTTGAATTTAAGATCAATTCTGATGATGATGATGATGATTTGTGAAGATTAAGGTTTCGGTTGAGACTACTTCCTTATTATTTTTTGAAGTTGCTTTTTAGTACAAAATTTTTAATTTTTATAGTGAAAAGTTGTTTTGAAAAGTAGCAAGAAAGTTGTCCCAAACGAAGCCTACGATAGAGCTATTAAAACGGGTCGGGTACGGGTTGAACCTGAGTTGACTCGGGTCTAAACAGATCAATATGAACCCGGCTCGTTTTTTTTACAAATAGGTCAAACATTTCAACACAGACCTGACTCGTGCGGCTATATGGGTTGACCCATCATGATCCGCATACTCATTTAATTTAAAAAAAAAGGGCGATTGTGATGTCAGGCAAGGCGATGTAGGGTTGTCGTTGAGCGTGAACATGTCGGATTGACCAAAACTTGATTAGACGCGGGTTTTTAGACCAGACAGCGAATGCGAGTCATGCAACCAGGTGGACTGGACGACAGAAGACCAGAAAGATTGGGGTGCTGGATTGTGGACTAGACATCACCAGACAGACTGGACTAGACATGGACGACCTAACGGACTGGACTAGACACTCACACACCAAACACGCTGACAAGACACTCTTTTTGCATACAAGTCAAACCAAGTTGATTTCGAGTTTCCAGACCAACCCAAACTCAGTCCAATTTTGCTTATGGCTCGAAAATTCGAACCCAAATCCGACTCGTATGTTAAACAGGTTGCCTCGAACTCCAAATTTTTCTTGTCCAATTTCAGGTCGTGTCAGATTTTGACACCCCTAGCCTAAGGTTTCATTTGAAACAACTTTTTTATTACTTTCTAAACCAGCTATATAATACTAGAAATTTTTGTACTAAAACGTTATTTTAAAAAGTTGTTTGAAACAAAACCCAAGTAAGAAATATTGAATAATGGTCGTGTGAACACAATAGAGATTGAAAGTTATGATAAGTCGGCATAGGGGAGGGAGGTGTAAATGAGCATAGGTGGTAGCAATCACACTCTAATATACCACCATGGAAGGATTGGTGATTGTATCAGAAATTTAAGTACTTTTTATTGTGAAATAGAGATAATCTACTACCTTCACATTCCATAATTTTTAGCTAAGGAAGAATTTTATTAGTAGTAGCAAATAGTTTTTTAAGCTATTAGAAGCAATAAAAAGGTGTCTTAGTCAAATAGAAGATGTTCTTAGTGTTCAGCCTTGCTTGATGCAAAAAAATACATCATAGTTAACTATAGGCTTCACAAACACTTGTAAAATATTATCTAATACAACAATAACATCAAACATTTATCACATTACGTGAGATCAGCTACTTGAATCATATTTCTCTATTATGTCATTTTAAGTGTCAAATTCCCATTCAAATTTAATAAAAAAAATATATCATTTTTAATATTTTCTAATCAAATATTTTTCGGCCCACATCTACCTTACACAATAGACCTCCTTATGTATGCACAAAACTTATAACATTCATATGAGAAATTGGTACTACGACATCCCAAGACATACAAGTTTAATAACATCTCACAATCTATATCCCTTACAACATCAATATATATATTTTTTGTAATTATTTTGATTTGTGTATGAGAGAGGAGAGATAATTCTGCGCGGATGCCGAACGCAGCTTTACATCTGGATACCAATTATAATGAGCCATGTCAGCGATACCGAGCCTCGGTACTGAGCTATACTGACACTTGGTACCTCGGGCTTAGGTATCCGGATGGGTTTCGCTTCCGCACAGAATAATTTTTCAGGAGGGAGGGAGGGAGGGAGAGAGAGAGAGAGAGAGAGAGAGAGAGAGAGAGCAAGGTCTATCCATGTGATTTTCAGTTCATGCATGCATACATGATGTTCAGTACACTCACCAAGGTCTATCCGCGGGCTTTTGACACTATTTCCAGGAATTTCATCATTGCAAGACTCTTACAGAAAGGATTCCCTGAAAATTTTGTCACTTGGATTAAAGGTTGCATAACTGACGTTCATTTTTCCATTTGTTTAAATGGATCCCTTGAGGGTTTTTTCAACTCTAGCACGGGTCTCAGGCAAGGTTGTCCCTTGTCTCCTCTTCTTTTCTGTATTGCCATGGATGGTCTTTCCAACATCATTACTGATCAAGCTTCTTCTCGCAACTTCAAGGGTATCCGTTACAAAAACTTTTACATCAATCACTTGATGTATGCTGATGACCTATTGGTGATGGGGGAGTCTAGTAAAGAAAATGCCAATCATCTTAATACTTGTCTGCAAAAGTTTGCCTCCTTTTCGGGTCTGCACATAAACCCTAGCAAGAGTGCTATCATTTTTTCTCATAATGATACTTGCAACCAAATCATCTGTGAGGAACTAGGCATTCATAACATCAATCTACACATCACTTATCTTGGAATACCCATATCTCCGAAAAGACTTAAAGCCACTCACTTCCAACCACTACTGAGCAAAATTTATGCTCTACTTGCTGGTTGGAAAAACAAGTTTCTTTCTTTTGCAGGCAGGGTACAATTTCTCAAATTCACCATCACTAACTCCATTGCTTATTGGATCAGAGGGTCTATCTTCCCCAAAAGTTGCTGTGACACCATCAACAAACTTTGCTCTAAGTTTTTATTTCATAACAATTTGGTGGAGAGGAAGCTGCATCTTATTCCTTGGTCTAAAGTTATCATTCCTAAAATTGATGGGGGCCTTGGCATTCCATCCATTGACGCACTATACTTTGGAGTTTTCTGTTCTATTCTAGGCAGGTTTTACAACAATCCAAACCTTCTTAGCTGTTGGTATAAAGCTAAGCACATCTCTCCTCTGAAACATCCAACTCTTTCAGCCTCTAAAACCTGGCATTGCATCACTGAGACCTCCATAAAAATTAAAAGGTTGTTACATTTCCCTGTATCCAATCACAGCAATATTTCTTTCCTCTGGGACCCGTGGCTTAATGGAACTTCTATTGGGGAAACTTATCACCTGATGGGTATGGATGATGTTCTTGTTAAAGACTTTTTCTGGAATGATACTTGGCATTTTCCTTTAAATATGCATCCTACTATTCAAAATATTATCAATACAGTGGCTATTAAAGAGAACAAGGATGTTTTATGGAACGGTAATGCTAAATGGGTTTTTAAAGACTTCACTGAACTTTACTATTCTCATTTCCCAAAGGTTGTTTGGTATAGATCTATTTGGCACAAGAATTATGCCTTGAAATATGCTTATTTTATTTGGATGGCATGTATTTGCAAACTTAAAACTGCGGATAACCTTCGTCAAAGAGGGATCATGGCGCCTATAAACTGCTCTCTCTGCTCGGGGCACACTGAAAATCATTCTCATTTATTTTTTGACTGCGATTTCTCTTTTTATATCCTAAAGACTATTGTGCCAAAGTTTGCTAGCTTCTTACTTAGACCTACACTGATACAAGCTTTAGACTTTATTGAGAACTCTGAGATTTCTAATAGACCTGAAAAGGATTTATTCTCTTTAGTTATTAGCTGCATCACTTATCATATATGGAGGGAAAGAAATAATCGCCGCTTCTCTAACTCTAATAACAATGTGGCTAAAGTTATTGGCATTATTTTGGAGGCTATTAGACTGAAAACGGTTAAATGGAAACACAAAACTACTCTTATTCAGGATTTTTTGGGCAACTAAACTGCTGTCTGGTTGCTTTTATTGGCTGGAGGTTGTTATGTTTTGCCTTCACATTCTGGATGTTTTTTGTTGTATGGATGCTGGGTCTCGGTTTTCCTTCCAGGTGCTTCATGCTGGTAAAGATATTGTTTTCTGTTATACTTCTGACCCGGGATGTTGCTTACTGGGCATGCGAGTTTTGGTTGCTGCACTTCTATCCCAGTTTGAACGTGGATTTTTTAAATCTAGTCTCCCGGGTATACTACAAAGACCTCAGCTGGCAAATAGGGTGGATGATTGGCAAACAGACAATGATGAGCAAAGCCAGTCTCTCCGAGCTATGGAGGGCCTGCGCGGCAACCTGGCTCGTTTTTGGGATTCATCGTAGGCAGGCTGGATGTGCTGCGATGGCCAATTCAACAAATGCGGGTTTTTGTCTTAGGCAACTGGTGCAACCGCCTGGTCTACAGTCACACTATACAGATTATTTTGATGAATGAGACTGTGCTCCTTCTGAGTCTTTCTTTTGCCAATTGTCAAATTTTGTTTTTGCTACTGTCTTTGTGTAATTTTGCTTCTTTTGGTAGTTAGTTTTTTCTCATTTACAGGTTACTTGTAATTTCCTTTTAGTTTCTTAATATATGGGCTTCAAGCCCCGGGTTTTCCCAAAAAAAAAAAGTACACTCACCAAAGCATTCATTAATGACTCTGTTATATTGGAAGCTGGTCTAGATCTAAATTTATATCCTATCTGGCAATGTTTCCTCACTGTCTCATTGACTCTGTTATATTGGAATTACTCCCTCTATTCACATAGTACCTGGGCATTCATTTGTGCCTCGGATGGAACATAGGATTTACTGTGCAATGCCGACATTTATGCTTAATCAACTACAGCTTTTTTAGGCTCGGTTTGGGACGACTTTCTTGCTTCTTTTTAGGATGATTTTTTATGCTAAAATTTTTAATTGAAAAAAGTTTTAAAAAGCAATAAAAAAAACTATCTCAAACTAAGCCTTAGTCTATCACAATATTTTGTAATTAATGATGTATTTGGCACATATAAATAAAATACGTAAATTTATCATGTTTAGAGATCAAAATAGCTCTAGTTGGGACGGCTTTTTTTTCATATTAAACGGAGGTCTTTCGATGACTTGGATATGAAAAATGAGGTATTACATTTGACTTATATTAAGAAAGATAGAGGTAGGCCTAAAAAGACTTAGAAAATATCAGAAATGATCTTTATTTATTAGATTTATATGAGAATTTAACTTTTAACATGACATAATGACCAAAAAGGAAGAATTTAACTTTTAACATGACATAATAGCGAAAAAGAATTCATGTAGCCGATCCCACGTAATGGGACAAACACTTGATGTTATTGTTGTAGAGATCGAAATAGCTAATAAGCTGATCAAAGCTTCGTTTTAATTCGTGATTTTGCTTTGTTTTAGATAAGTTTTTATTCATCATATCTAAAGCAGAAAGTTGTAGCAGAACTATACAACCATAAACTTTTAAAACTAATTATTGAATAGAATATAAGATCAAACATCAATTATAAGCCTTTTATAACCCTAAACAAAGCTTAATTACCTATTTTGTTCTTCTAATGATCTTTCTTTATTAAATTTAAATAAAATTTTGGTTCTTAACGGAATACAAAATAGAAAAATGATTCATATAACCGACCCCATGAAATGGGATGAAGATTTGATGATGTTGTTGTTGTGGACTTTTGAGACAATTAAGACAAACTTACACACTTCATATTCTCAAGCTTCAGACCAAAGGACTTTTGGTGGATAGCAAAAGCTACTAACCAAAAGATCACGATGAACTGCATCAAATTGATAAAGTAAATTAACTGTATTTTTTGTCATGACTTGGATCAGGTTGAGGATTCTGTTGATGACTGTCATCATGAAAAATTATTCTGTGGCGTTCGAACGTGTCCGGAGGCTAATCCGGACTCGCCACATCACCTAGGACCCAGTGCACCAGGTGACGTGGCGCATCCGGATTTGCCTGCAGACGCATACAGACGTCGCACAGAATAATCTCTCGTCATCATGACTCAAACTAGCTTGTGAACAATGTTGAAAGATAATGCAAATAAAATGTGATACTTCTGGTACCCAAAAGTTGCAATCTTTACCTATAAAAGATAGACATAATAACCATCAATTGATTTTGCAAATGACATAATGTGGAAGATTCCAACCGCTATAAATAATAGGACCCCTTCCCCTTTATTGTGACATTTTCTGCCAAAGTAGGTAACAATTATTTTGTCCAGTAGCCACTTGATGTGATGATTAAAGAAGAAGAAGAGAGACTACAATGAATGATGCTGAAAATTACATTTCAGACTGATCATGAGATGTCTCTCAAATATGATAGCTCTGAGAATATATATATATATATATATAAGAATTATGCAAAAAAAATGATGTTAGCATTAATTTAAAACAACGCACAAAATTTATTAAGATTTTGTTTGGGACGGCTTTCTTATTGCTTCTTAAAACAGATTTTTAGTTTAAAAAATAAGATTTTTTATACTAAAAAGTTGCTTTAAGAAGCAATAAGAAAGCCGTCCCAAATGAAGCCGGAGTTAGTTTTATATCAAACGATCTATTATAGAAGCTATTTTAGGTTAAAATAACAAATGAAAGAAAGTTATGAAAGAATTATCTAAGCAATTTCAAGACAGAAGCATTGCAAATACAATAAAGCATAGAGCAAAAGCTAGAAAGTAGAGGCAAATTCAATTGAAACACTTGTAGCCCATTCATTAATCTCATAAAAATTTGAGTTTCTTTTACAAGAACTACAGCAATATAGTAATTAATCCACACACCACAACCAGATCACATTAAATCCAAAGTCTGGTTGATTTGGCAACTCCTAAACCACAACTTTGAATAAAAAACCTATCAACACTTACCTAAGAACTGCATACTAAGGGAGATGTAAATTCAATCAAAATGACAAAAATAGAAATGAAAGCTCAAATCTTAATAAGCAATTTGAGCTGTTTCAATCTGGCAGCAAAACTTTTTTATTTTTTTGCCACCTGGGACTGAATCAAGAGGATGGTAGTAGAATGCTAACAAACCAAAAGGATTCAAAACAACTCCAATCCATCTGGAATCAATTTTGAATTTTAACTAACCTATTTATCATTCCAAGTTAGTAAAATAAGAAACTAGGAATATAAACAATTTGGTGAAATACCTGTCCTAATTACCCATAGCTGCATCACACTTGCAGGTTCCATGAAAGCTGGTTAGTTATGTTAGGTTATTGCCTCTCGAAAGCTGAGGCCTTTGCTCGATCAGAGATTGGCATAGCATTCTTCCCCCTCTCCGTTTGAGCAAGTTCAGGGTTTTCACTGACTGAGCTGCACTTCAGATCTGAAGGAGGAATGAAGCAATCCATGGAAAGACCAGGAACATTGAATGCCACCTCTTCAATGGTCCATGCTTCCTCCATCCTGGTCTTGGTGTGACTCATGGCCACTTCGCCAAACTTGAAAAGAGTGACAACAGAGTGGCCTGAATGGGCAACCATAACACCCTCAACGGGTCGGTAGTCGTTGAGAAGGGAAGTAATGGTGGTCTCCCAGTACACTGCCTCACCTCCAGAACTTGATTGGATTCGTGTGAGGTGTGAATCCTCCATGTGGATAATAAGCCCAGTTTTCTGGCTAAAATATCCAAACATTACATGCCTTATGATCTCTGCAGGTCCCTCGCTCCTAGCTTTCAAAGTCAGTGGATCAGCACAAAGTTTAAGAATGAAGCAATCCTCTCCATTAACTTTCTTCTCTCCAATACACTGCGCATTCGCAAACATGTTTGCGGTTGTCAGCGGATCAAGACCCTACAAAGAAATTTTCAAATCAATCAAAACCAAACGCATCTCAGGGCTCATGACAACATGTTTTGAAAATGGTGAATTTAGTAAATTTGGACATTTGGATGGATGGATGTGAATTTCAAGTATGGATAAACGTAATTAGAAATCAAAATTGATTTCAAACAATAAAAATGTCTACAAATTCTCTCAAAAGTGATGATTTCATGTTCAAAAACAGATTACTTCGAATGATATCTACACTTCATAAAACATATTTTCTATCCACAAACAACCAAATGAGCTATGCAAGAGAAATAAGAGAGAGTCCCACCCAAACTCAATTAAGCCATACAAAGCTCCCCAACCATGCAAAATAAAAGAAAGTTGGTTCATTGTAAGAAGGCCTTGTAAATAACATGAATCAACTAAGAAATTATTGAAACAAGACAAATGAAGTTCTTTAATGAGTTACAAACTTGAAGTGCTCGACGAAGAGGACGAACAGGGCCCTTGGCAGCATGAGCACCAAGCCAAGGGGTGTGTCGCCAAACTATCTTTCCATTGCATCCAGCATGGATCTTGCTGGCACCGACAGCAAGCTCAACATACCACATCTCAGGAGCCATCTGCCACAGCACAAAGCTACCAGACTGAGCATCTCTTGAAGAATTTCGATTCTTCATCACCTTGGTCGCAGTCTCAAACTCAGATGCCACCATCCTCATCTTCCCCATGGCATAGGAATTATGAATTGTGCTCAGAAGCTTAATACCACCAGAAGCTGCAGTGTACTGCTGCAGTATATATTGAGCAGAAGAAGTTTCCTGCAACAACATCAAGTAAAAGAAAACAGAAATTGGTGAAACATAAGAATAATCATTCCTAAAACATGACTAGCGGATTCTATGAGAACATGAAAGCTATCAAGCACAAATGGTGGGTTTGATTTTCACAAAGAAAAAGCACTAATCTGAACACTTCAAATATTCTCAAAAGTAAGTTATTTTCCTGCGAGGATATAACATGAAACAGTCTAAAGTTACTGCATAATGCCATAAGAGGATAACATGAATGTTGTCAAGAACAAGGGGTGAATTTGATTTCAACAAAGAGAAAACAATCATCATATCACAAAATCTTCGCGAAATTGGGTTTTATATTACCATAACCTTACAGTTGCATTCAAAATTCAACACAGAGGAGGCCATTACTAGAATTACATAAAAAATGCATATCAAATGCACCTAAAACAAACTAGTAGCATTAAAAATCCCAAACAAATACGACCATTATTATAACAACATCAAATAAATACCAAAACCCCTTAAACAAATAAACTCAGTCCCACAAAAGCATTTCCAAAACTAGAATATAGAATCATAACGAATTCCAAAATGCTCATCGAATAAATCTTCCGACCGCCGAACAACCCTAGTAACCAAAAACCCGATTCCGATAAAAATATACATAAAAAGCAACCATAGCTTATTCCCTTTTTCCAGCGTTCCAGCGACACTCACTATGGGTGTATCCTTGATGCTCAAATGAGGGAGAGGCTCGCCGGCGCAGACGTGAACCGGCGCGAGAGGCGCCCCCATGACGCCGAGCAGCAGCCGGAGGTCCGACCGACGGTGGCCTCCGGCCACCGCCGGCGCTCTCGCAAGCTGCGCCCAGACCCACTCGCCCCACCCATCCTTCTTGCACTCCCCGCCTCCGCCATCACCGGGATCCGGCCCTTCCAAGAGCGGCGCAAGTGCTTCACCACCAGATCTCGCCACCGGCGGCGGCTCCGTCCGGTTCCTCCTCCGCGACATTGTCGTGTTCTTTGACCTCAACCTCGCCGGCGAAAACTCTCTCAGCGCCGAGAAGAATCCTTGCCTCCTCTCCATCTCCTCAGAGCTCCCGTTACCGAGAAGAACTTACAGTGAGAATTTAGAAGAAGACCCCCGGCATGGGTACATCTGCAAATGTTTTTTCTTGGGAAGGTCCGCAGCGTAAATTTCACGTAGCGCGCAAGTAGAGAGAGAATAGATAGGCACTAGACAGAAACGTAATAAAAAAATAGGAAATAAAGCCCTTGTATTTGGCCCGCTTCGGTATTTTCCGGAAAAAGAGGGGGGTAAGCACAAAAAGTTGCAGGAGATTGAAGCCGAAAAGGGCGATGCGAGCGAGTCGACATTAAAAAGGACACGCGGTCGCCTCACCATATGAGTAAGCTTACCACTTGACGCGTGGTAAAGTTGTAAGTTAGAGGAGTTGTGGAGCCGACTTTAATCATAAAAATTCAATTTATTTATTTATAAATATATATAATTATTAATTTGTAGTGATAAAATGAAAACTTTTAATTCGAGTATTAAACATATAGAAATTTTTTAATATAAATACTTTGATAGCCTTTTAAAAAAGAAAACAAAAATGTTAACTATGCAACTTTAATGCTTACCTAAAGCTCCAAAAAAATAAAGGAAGAAGAGCCTATGCTCATTATTTTTGGTACTTTGCTAACCATAATTTACTTAAAAGATAATAAATTTGTCAATCAAATAAATTTATTATTTTTGAGCTTAAATATAAATAAAATCAAATTAATATCAATATATATAATTTATTTTTATAATAAAGCTAATAATTTTGATTATACCCTAAATAATTTAATATTTTATTGATTAGAAACATAATAAATTTGAGAGAGAGATTAAGAAATAATAATAATTAAAATTGATTTAAGCTCGACTTGGGTAGGGAAACCGGATTGACGGATTAGGTGGTGAGCGTAACACTGACGGCGGCGTTATCTTAGAACGGAAGGACGACGGTCGTGCGCCTGACTGACAAAGATATTTTTCCTTTTTTAAATAGTTGTAATTAATTAATAGATTTTTTTTGTAAGTGTAATTAGGAAGGCCTACGTTCGGCTTAATGTCAGCCGTTGATCAGTGACAACGCCTGATTTGGAAAGATAAGCGTCCATCAATATTTTTTATTAAAAAAAAATATTTGCACAGTAACCATCGTAATCGCACCTTTCCTAATTCTACCAAAATATAAATTATTTATAGAATATTATTAAAAACTTCTCAAAATTGTAAGTTTAATATACCCACCACAGGGTGGCCTGGTGGTGGAGACTTGGCTGGCCAAAGGTCAGGTCCCAAGTTCGAATCCCCTCGGCGCCTCGTAAAAGTCCTAAGTGTCGGCCTGTGTAGATGGTATGGGTTGCACACAAGGTCGACCAGGGAGATTAATGGCCGAAGGCCGACACTCCTTGCCCAAAAAAAAAAAAAAAAACTTCTCAGCTTTTTATTTGTTCACTTTCTAATAAGAATAATAAATCATATATTTTAAAATAATCAAAGATCATTTATCTAATTAAAATAAAAAATATAATTATTTATTGATGAGTTTTTATTCAAACCAATATTTGTGAATATATATATATATAACTTTAACTTCTAATTAAATTGTGTAAAATTTAAATATGCATTTAGGATTTTAAAATATTTAATTATCATTTACAATTTGATGTAAGAACTAAGAAGTGATGATACAAATCATGCAAATTATAATTATAAAAAAATTTATAAACATAATTTTTTTTGTATTAGTTTTAAAATATTTTTATAATTTCAAGATTATTGTATCATTTACTATATAGTAGATTTTTCAACTAAGTCAAGCCTCATGATGATATAACTTTTTATATGTACATATTTAATTCTTTTTTTTTTAATTAAAACATAAAATACTAACTCTATCGATACAAATTTTCTAGAACGTAACATTTTGACGCAAATTATCTAGTGGATAAAAAATATAATAAATTATAAAACTAAAATATGTTCTTGAGAGGTACCAATAACAATTAAATATGACTTCTCAAATAAATTTTTTAGGGCACATGCCCATTGCCAATTAATAAGTGGATGGCTTGAGAGTCTTGAATCCTTTTAAGGCTTCTAAAGGCATCATAGAGATCAATAAGCAAGCTTTATAAATGAGAAGACTATTGTTGTGCAATTGTTATGATAGGCTAGTAATACAAGCCCATGTTTGTGGTGGCCATTATGCTTTCATACCTCATAATTATCTTATTTATGATATAATAGTAGATGTAATTCACTTGATTAGTGATCAAAATGCCCTATTTTATTAACAAAAGTCCAATGTGATAGAAAATAATTTTCAGTAGAGAGTCTTCTTTTGATTGAGGAAGAGTAACTGAAGTGCTCAAGTTTTCAAGACTTAAGAGAAAGCATGGAGTTGGAAAGATAAAGAGGAGATTCAAGAAAGTGTTTATCATCTTTTGTATATATGTTGCCTAATTTTTCTACATCAATAAAATTGTATGCTTAATTTCTTACTTCAAATCGAATTTATAATATCCCCACGTGCACTCCATATGACTTCCTTAACGTTCCGACTCATAGGTCATTTATAATTAATCAAACAATCTTATAATTATTTTCTTAACAATCTTATCTTCAATAGATGTTATTCTTCAATTTTTTTTTATTTTTTTTCATATTTTATCATATATATATCTATCTTAATATTATCCTTATTTTTTTGCAACCAAATTAAATATCAAATATTTTCTCATTACAAATTATGCTTAAGAGTATATGATTTAGACCTAATATATTTTGTATATTGGATGGATTTTTTGATGATGTATAGGTTACATAATGATTATTGATACTTACTTAATTAGCACATCCACCATCCAATATATTTTGTATGACTAAATTTAAATTGATATATATATATATATATATATATATATATATATATATATATATATATATATATATATATATATATATATATATATATATATATATATATATATATAAATATATAATAATAATAATAATAATAATAATAATAATAATGATTTACAAAAATAATTTATAGACTCAATTGTAATTTAAATCCATAGGATGCCAAACAATCATAGCTATATTATTATCATAATTCCCCAAAATGTTATTATCATAATAATAACAAATTTTGTATCCCTTATAAAATTGAAGGAAAAATCCAAGTCAGGCTCTCCTAATAATTTCCTATCAAGAAGGATTAATCATCTATGGCATCTCCTTAATGTTGCATAATCATACATTTATTTATGCAAATTATATATTATTAAAATAGCCCTATATTTTTAATTATATCTCTTGCATGTTTTATTATTTATCATATACTTGTGTGTTAAATAATATCTCCTTTTTTTAAAGAATAAATATTTCATATATTATTTGTTAACTATACAAATGTGACACTTTGTTAATCCCTCTTAATCAAAAAGATTGCCAAACTATGTTTTTTATTTTTTTTAATAACTTATATAAAAAGAATGCAGCCCCTTGGCCCTTGCCACCCAAATGAGGAAGTGGTTAACCTTTTAAGTTTTAATTTAGTATAAAAAAAAAAATTTACACTAAAAAAATGCTTTAGAAAAGTGTAAGAAAGCTGTTCCAAATGAAATCTAAGATTTAATTTGAGACAATTTTCTTACTGCTTTTAAAGCAACTTTTCAGTACATTTTTTTTTTTTGAACTAAAATATTTTATACTAAAAAGCTGTTTTACAAAACAATAAGAAGTTTACCCAAACAAAACTTAAGTTGATCGTTTATTATCTACTTTTTTTTTAATATAGTTCAATTATTGGATTTTCTTAAAATTGCTAGTAGGGGGGTGTCATGTTTGACACGACTGACATGAACTCGACCCCAAAATTTCGGGTTCGGGTTAGAAATTTCAACCCGTTTGTAAAACAGGGTCGGGTTCGGATTGACCCAGAAACCTGAAATCAACCCGATTTGATACATTTCCCACTTTGTCTATACGTCAAGTCCCTATCAATCACATGTACGTCTGTCCATCGCGTCCACATTAGTCATGGATGCCGAGTCCCCATCAGTCGCATTGTCTGTGTTCGGTCAGTCGTCCATCCTCGTCAAGCCCACAGGGCATTGCCGAATGCCAAACGCATCCGCCATCACTACCTCGCCGGCCTGTTGTTGCCACCGTGCAGAGTCCACAAGAGTTCCGATTCCTCGTCGACTTTTCGTGACCATCCGCCGGCCTACCATTCACACTCTTCTTCGGCATGCTATTCACATGCTTCTTCTTCAATGTTTCAAGTATTTCATGTCGGGTTGAGTCCAAAAAATTGACCCATTTTCAAAAATGGGTATGGTTCAGATTGGTTTCAATAGGTTCAGATCAGTTCTAAGTTGGACCTGAACACAACCCGTGACCCGATTTTGACAGCCCTAATTGCTAGTATTAATTTATATACATGTTTGATACTATACAAATTTTTAAAAAAAATGTTTGATACTTTATGATAATGCTTATATCTATAATCCAATTTTAGTAATTTGGCAGCTCAATATTTTTTCACATCAATTATATTAATATTATAATTTTTTTTTTTTTAAATTGAGCTTTAGCATGCTTGTTTTTAATATTTTAATATTAATAAATACAAGAAAGCCGAATCAACGAATCATGCACTTCCATCCAACTACTATGAATATATTTTTCTTTCATTGGCCCTGCCTCGAACAAAAGGTTATGCCCTCTGTACAGTCCTCAGCCGTCACTGCCCGGACCCAACTGATGTTTCTTCGGTTCTGTCGCCCACGTCTGTAAGGAAGTCAAGACTCAACCCTAAGCAATATCAGCGATCATGGCGCACGCGTTAGCAGTTCAGGTATTTCTTGTCTTGCTCTTCCCTTCTGTTTTAAGAGTATTTCCTATTCGATTGAATTCAAGGTACACGGATTGTTTGTAATCTGAAAGCTCTCACCTTTTCTTCATAGGTTTCTCTTTTCGTACAGTCTGAAGCTGATGGATCGCTGAGGAGGTCGAGATTGAAGGTATTTATTTTTCTGTGATTTGAAATTTGTCGCTTGGTTGGAGTTTTTGTTGTTCTCTTTGGGTTTAGGATGGCTGTTTGAATTTTATTGTTTGCTCATTTGTTGGATGGGAGATGTAGACTATTTCTACATGCTGAAACTGCAAATCTTCCCAGCAAATGGAAATTTGTTATTATTTTTTTTTTTGGAAATTTAGCGTAGGTCATTCATGAAGAGATTTTAGTGTTTTTGCTGAGATCTAACTAAGCCATGACAAAGTGGCTTATCTATCTTCATTGGATTTCTTGAACAGATGGACAATTGATCAAATTTCTAATAATATTCTATTTGGTGTTGGATTTACCCACTTCCCTAACATTTTTATGTTGCCTTGACTAGGCATTCCAATTATTTGTTTTGATTTGAAAATGTGAATACTGGCCAGACAATTTGGTTATGAGACATTATTAGCAGGGTGTCTCTATTTTCTTGAAGCTCAGCTTTGAATCATAAAATGCTTATGTTGGAATGAATTGCATGTTCTCTTCTCCAAAGATTGTTTACTTTGCTTTACAGAAAACAAAAGTTAAAACCTGCACCTTCCTAAAATTTATGGTTTATTTCTAACTTCACCATTGTCTTGTCTTTTATCCAGTCCATGAATAAAATAGGTTACCATGATAAGTCCTGGATTTCATGTACACCCTTGGACCTGAAAAACAGGATCACCCATTCAAAATGCCAATGCAAGATTGTGTGCATGTCAGTGCAACAAGCCAACAGAAGGAAAGTTGCAGTTAACCCACCAGAGCTAGAGGATGCTAAGGAGCCACCTCTCCACCTGTACAAGCCCAAGGAGCCTTATACTGCAACCATTCGTTCGGTTGAGAGGCTTGTTGGACTCAAAGCTCCTGGCGAGACATGCCATATTGTAATTGATCATGGAGGTAATGTCCCATACTGGGAAGGACAAAGCTATGGTGTAATACCTCCTGTAAGTGCCATTCAATTTCCAGTTATTTGGATAAGCTAGTTTTCTTCTTGTACTAATCACTCAATTACTCATATAAAGAATGATTGTATTGCAACACACTGAGCCTCAGTTTTTTAATATATTTTTCCTCAACTGTGGCTTGTATGACTTTCTGGTTTCTTTTCAAACGATGCAGACAAGAATTAATTTTTCCTTCTCTTAATCTTATTCGCTCTTGAACTCCTTTTGATATTTTTATTTGATCCCTGATGATTGATTTGAAATAAATGTGGTTTACCATCTCCTTTGATAGAGTTGTGGTGGATGAAAATAAGTGGTTTATTGGTGGACTGGTAGGCTTGGAGAGAGCATTGATCAAGAGCTAGAATATCCGTAAAGAGATGAATGGTATTCGGATTTTTTAGGAGAAATTACAGTAGATAGGATAGATGGGTTGGAGAAGAGCTATGGCGAGCTTTGTAAAGCTCACCTCATTTGGTTCACAACCAAAATAAATAAATTATCAAGCTTGTAAACAAGAATAACACAAATTTGTAGACAAAATATAGAGTTCATTTTCATTCAATTTATAAATTATTTATACTAAAAGAGCCCAGATTTGAAATTCAAAATACAAGAATGAAACTAAAGTTTCATTAATTTCCATGATGGAAAATGCTGATGCAACTCCCAAATTTGAATTTTACAACACCCAATCACGTAAATGAAGGGGTGAAATCATAGTTAATTTCAATCATAATTCAAATTGTTTCGTTTAATTCAACTACCTCCAACTACTAATAGGGTTTAACTACTAACTTTTAACCACAAACTTCCAATTAACATTACTCTTGGAAAAAATTACAATAATAATTTGAAATTAAATTAAATTAAGTTAAGAATGAAGTAATCTCCATCTTTATATGCTTGTCCTGCATCATCCATTGTGTCGTGCTTGTTTGATATTTTTATTTTGAAAATCAAAATGTCTTAAATATAGTTGCAATTCGACTATGTTCGTTTTAGATTCCTACCTTTAATATATGAAATTTATTGATTGGGGGAGGTGAAATCTATTGAAATTATGCATCCGTTATTCAGGTTCATGATTTATCAACCTTCCCATTGAGTTCTAGATGAATTGTCAACTTTATTTTGCTAGAATGCTTTTTATTAGCTTTTAGTATGCTATGTCAATTCTGTCATTTTTTTTCCTATTTCTTGTACATTAATGTATCCATCCATGTTATTGGTACATATACATGGATAGAACTTTGTGAATGATAGTGGATTGTTTCTAGCTTAATTTTGGAGTGTTGAGTGGCCTAATGAGGGTTTGAATTAAAGAACTAGTATTGAATGGGAATTAATCTAAGCACCAAATTGAATGGGAATTTGTGTGGGATGGTGGACAATTGATGGCAAAAGATTTCTACAGTAGTAACAAGTAAGGTTTAGGGAGAAAACATAAACATAACACTCACCAAATCTATAATCCATGGAAAAACCACCAAATTCCTCCAATGAAGAGCCCGGCTACCAAGCTTCCCTCATAAAATTAACCTCTAGAATTTTTTTTCATCAAATCAACAACAATCATTTCTTCTTCATTCCATAAAACTTTTATAGTCTTTTACATCAATGAAATTTCAAACAACACAAAAGAGAGGGAAGTCGGAGTCGTTGGTCAAATGAGTGGAGGAAAAGATGGTGGTTATCCAATGTGTAACTACCCATTTAAGTGTGTGGTGGCCAACCATGCCATAGTGAAAATTGAATATTTATTATTTTTAATTCAAATAATCAATTTCTAATTAAATTAAGATAACATTCCCGACATTTTTTGAGAATTCCAACTTAAAAAATTCAAAAACTCAAATTTGTAAATTCAAAATTTAAAACATTCAAAAATTAGAACTTACAATAACGTAGTCTTACATACAACCACACAACAACTAAAATACAAATTCTAATTAAATATTTTTATTTGGCTCTTTATAATGTGCACTTGCCTGGCATGATTTCCTTCTTGCTATGGCCTCTGTTGATTTGTCTAATTCTTCCTCCATTGGCTCCTTGTGCCGCATCAATTCATCTGGATCTCAAAGAACTCTTTGTTGAAGAGTTAAGATCAATGGAATGCTCCACAAGCTCTGTTGTAAGCTTCTCCAAGTCACCTCTAGGCTCTAGTAAATCAAGTGTTCTCAGTTAGAGGTTTGTCCTTCCATCTTATAAGAAATCTATGATCTACTTTCTGATTTCTTGGCACCTCATTCGTGATAATATGATTCAAGTTGGGTTTAAGGTTTTTTTGAAAACAAAGGTTAGGGAATTTGATATGTATTTGTAGAGGAGTACGAGAATAAAATTATATTAAATGAAAATAAAGTTCTTCAAAAAATTCCACTCTTACTACTCACCAATGTAACAAGTGTGGAGGTTGTCATCAAACAACTTCCTGGTTGAGATCACAGCCACAGAACTTCCTTCACTTAGACTCTTAGAGTAATACTCTAAATTTTCATAAACCAGCATCAATCCTTTCCTCTTCTTTTCATAGAACTTTTATAATCTCTTACGTGAAAATTTTTTCAAATAATACAAAAGAGAGTGGCCAACCAAATGAGTAGAGAGGGAGGAGGTGGTTTACTCAATTTGATGCTACATTGCTACCCTGTCAAATGTGTGGTGGTTGGCCATGCCATGGTAAAGATGGAATATTTGATTATTTTTTAATTTAAATAATCGTTTTCTAATAAAATTAAATGGCATTAACTCCTTTTTTTTGGAAAATTCAATTTTAAAAGTTCAAATTTTTGAATTAAAAATATTTAGAATACAATTTTAAAAATTTTTAACTTACAATGTCATTAGTCTTACATAACAACCGCACAAAATCTAAAACACAAATTATAATTAAATATTTTATTTGGTTCCTTGTAATGGGCCCTTGCTTGAGAGCATCTTCCTTCTTGCTCTGGACTTGGGTGTTTGGTTCAATTCTTTCTCCATTGGTTCCTTGTTCCACTTTCCCTATTCTTTTGTATAATTGTTAATGATACTTTGGCCTATTATAACTCACTTGATCATTTAATGATATTAAATGGTAATATCAATTTCATATTAAAGGTATGCATCATGTACTTCATCTGTCCTATGCTAATTCTAAGCCTCTCGTTATCTAGAAGTTTCCTTCATTATTCAAACTAATTTCTGCAATACTAATTAGGATATTTCATGATTGTTTTCCTATTTTTTGTGCGAGTCCTATATTCCTCAAACACTGAACAATTCAATCAATTATGTTTTATCCATTGTTTTATGTTATGTAGGGTGAGAACCCAAAAAAGCCAGGATCTCCCCACAATGTCCGACTGTATTCAATTGCATCCACCAGATATGGAGACTCATTTGATGGCAAGACGGCCAGTTTATGTGTCCGCCGTGCGGTGTACTATGATCCTGAGACCGGAACGGAGGACCCTTCAAAGAAAGGTGTCTGCAGTAATTTTCTTTGTGACGCAAAACCAGGAGACAAGGTTCAGCTCACAGGTATAAATTAATCCCAGAAACTGGTTTATCTCACTCTGATGATCATATTTAGCTGTTTGATGAGTAAACTGTTAAAACAGTTGGGTAATTTGAGAAAATGATTTCAAATTTTGTTTTGTTTTTTTTTCCTTTTTCATTTGTTAAAGGACTACTAGTAATGTAGAGATTACATGATCCGAGTTTTGGCTTTGATAGAACAGTCTGTGCGCTGATAAGGAGAAGATATGGTGAAAGGCAGTATTTATCTACTTGTATTTTCTTTGATACATCAGAACCTTAGTAGCACCACCCTTTTGTGTCTTAAGTACTAAAGAATTGATCTTCAAAGAAGAGAATTTATAGAGTGGATGCCCAATTCTTATGCTGATCGAACTCATTAAATCACGTCCGCCATTAATGTTCAAAGATGTTTCAACCTTCTTATGCTGAGAGTTATTCTGCATTTTCTATCATCTTATCCTTGATCTCTGATGTTTAAGTTACTCTTTCAGTCTGAAGCCTTGAAACAATGAGCATATTATTCCTTTTTTAGATATCTTGGATCTATTGTTCAGAGTGATTGTGAAATAGATGAGGATATTATCAGTAGAATTCAAATTGAATGGTTGAAGTGGAGGAATGCATCGGGCATCGGGCTTGTTGTGTGATAGAAAAGTCCCTCTCAAACTTGAGGGAAAATTCTATAAGATGGTGGTGAGACCTGCAATGCTTTATGGTGCCGAATGTTGGCCATTAAAAGAAAAACATAATACTAAGTTAAGTGTTGTAGAGACGAGGATGCTAAAGTGGATGAGTGGCTTTATCCTTAGAAATAAGATATGAAATGAGCATATACGTGAAAAGGTTGGAGTAGAAGATAAGATTAGAGAGAGTCGCCTTAGATGGTTTGGTCACATTAAATGGAGGCCTTCCGATGACCCGGTTAGGAAAGTTGAGGTATTAGATTTGACTTATGTTAAGAAAGGTAGAGGTAGACCTAAAACGACTTGGCTAGAAAATATTAGAAATGATCTTTCTTTATTAGATTTAAATGAGAATTTGACTTTTAACTGTACACAATGGCGAAAAAGTATTCATGTAGCTGATCCCACGTAGTGGGACAAAGACTTGATGTTGTTATTATTGTTGTTGGATTCATTCTTCTGATGATATCTGCTGAACATTAATGAATTCATGTTACTTCAGGTCCCTCTGGCAAAGTGATGTTGTTACCTGAAGATGACCCAACTGCCACTCACATCATGATTGCTACTGGAACTGGAGTTGCTCCTTACCGGGGCTATCTCCGGCGAATGTTCATGGAATCAGTGACCACCTTCCAATTTCGCGGCCTCGCCTGGCTCTTCCTTGGTGTAGCAAACTCCGACAGCCTTCTTTATGATCAGGAGTTCTCCAACTACCTTCAGGATTACCCCAACAACTTCAGGTGAACATTCCTCACTCTTTTCTGTCACATTTATCTTAATTAATTTCCCCATATACAACTTGTTTAAGTTCTTTGGTGAAATAAGTTCAGGTATGTTACAGCACTCAGCAGGGAGCAGAAGAACAGGAATGGAGGAAAGATGTATGTGCAGGATAGAATTGAGGAGTACAGTGATGAAATCTTCAAGCTTTTAGATGGAGGTGCTCACATATACTTTTGTGGTTTGAAGGGGATGATGCCTGGTATACAGGAGACATTGAAAAGAGTTGCAGAGCAACGAGGGGAGAAATGGGATGAAAAGCTTGCTCAGCTTAAGAAGAAGAAGCAATGGCATGTTGAGGTTTATTAAGATAATATGATTTGTTGAAACAGCTTATGCTGACATTCTTATTTCTATCATGAATGGGGGGTCTCTGTTGTTGCTCATGTGAGTAGAATGTAATGGCTGATCCAATTATTGATCAAAATAATTGAAGCAAAGATTTCTGAACTTTTTGGTTGTTTTTATTGGAACTTGTGGTTCAAGATTGGATTGTATTAAACAAATTCATGGACTAGCATTGAATTGCCATTTCAAGTTGTACACTAAACCATAAATCAAATAATTTGGGTCAGCTTGGCTTGAAATTGAGGTTTCGTTTGTGACGGTTTTGTTATTGCTATTTAAAGTAATTTTTTAATGCAAATTTTTTTTTAAAGTTGAGGTAAAAATGGTCCCAGATAAAGCTTTAGATTTGGTTTGAGACGATTTTCTTACTGCTTCTTAAAACAATTTTCTAGTACAAAATTTTTAATTTTTATATTAAAAAATTGCTTTAAGAAGCAATAAGAAAGCTGTCACAAATGAAGTTTTAATATAAAAAAAATTGTTTTAAGAAACAATAAAAAATTTGTCTCAAACGAAACCTAATATTGTGAGCCTCTACTAATTTTAGGGGCGAATTTTTGTTAGTTGGTTGTTATGTATTTTATGGGAGTAGATTTTTAAGTTATGATGTATTGATATGGACATGAAATACTTTTGTTATCGAAAATATAAGACATCGATATTCATAGGACATAAAGTTGGAATTTATATTTAAATTTATTAAATATCATAAATTCTACTAAAGAAGAAATTGTTATATGATATTATAGATTTTATGTTTGAAGTTGAAATTTAAACATTAAAAAAATAAAGTAAAATAAAAAATAAAATTAGTTTCAAATAGATATTATGTTATTTAAGTAGTATATTATAAAATAAAATAAAAGGATGGTTTATTTAAGCTATTTATCTAATAAAAATTGAAAATTATTAGAATGACATATATATTAAAAAAAATAAAAGTAGCATTTTTAAAGTAGTCGTCGCTACCTAAACAAACCAACAAACCACCCACATCGCCGCCAACCTCGCCACCATTGATGGCTTGTTGTCACCACCGTTAGTTGCGGCTGTCACCACCACCACCCCATCGCCGACAACCACTCGCCACCTTTGATTGTCCCCGACAACTCGTTATCATCGTAGTCATATGTTATCGCTATTCGCTATCATCCGTTATAGCTACATTGCATTTATTTTATTTCAGATAAACAAAATAAGTAATCATATGCATTAATTTTATACTCATCCAAATAACTTATATATATATATATATATATATATATATATATATATATATATATATATATATATATATATATATATATATATATATATATATACTTGCCCACCCTAAAAAAAGAGATTGATTTTGCATATGAAACATTTATATATTTTGGAGCATCATCTTACTCTTTGTTCTAAAATTTTTTTAAGTAAAAAAATCTAATGAACAAAATTAGTCTGTCTAAATTCCATAAAATAAAAATCATGTTACGTGCTAATTTTAGAGGCGAGTTCTTACTAGTCGGTTGTTTGTTTAGTACCTAAAGACGAGAGATTATTGCATATAGAGTCCGAACATAGAGAACCGTTCGATTTTATGACTGTGAATAGTAAAAGCACATGGGTGAACAGTAACTACGCTCACTGTTCACAGTCACAAAACCGAATATTTCTTTATGTTTGGACTTCACACGTAATAATCTCTCCCCGCTCAAAGAGAGCAAACTTTTATGCCCCGAACAAGTTAAAAAAGAATTACTGGGAGTTAGGATAAGTTCAAATCACTTCAACATTCATTAGCTTTCAGAACTCAATTTAATTAGCATTGTATCAATACCTAATTAATTAAACCTCCTAATTTCAAAAAAAAAAAAAAAAGGACTGTATAAATTATGGTATTATTATTTATATTTTTTGTTGTTATAAACCTACACATATGCTTAAAATTTAAAAAATATTATCTGTCTATGATGAGTACTCCCAAAAATAACAAAAATGTTTGAGTTGAAGTTGCAATTAATTCACACATATATCCCAATTTTTTTCCATTTTAACTATAGTGATTCATGCATTCAATTTCATAGCGCACTGGTTAAAAATAAATTAAATAATTTTAATAAGGTAGGTTTGAGCGCTCACTCTTAGCCTGAAAAAATAGAGCTGCAAACGAATCGAGCTGAGCCGAGTATGTGAGTGTTCATGTTTGAGTTCGTTTATCATTAGCTTGTTCAAGTTTGGTTCATGTTTGTGTTTGTGTTCATGTTCGGTTCGTTTAATTTAAGGGTGTTCATATTTGGTTCATGTTCGGTTCACGTTTAGTTCATTTAATGCTTGTCGAGCTTTAAACAAACAAGCATTCATGAGCTATGTTTGTGAACATATTTAACAAACAATTTCTTTAAACAAACGAATATTAAATTTGTTCATGAACATCTTAAACAAACAATCTAGCAAACATGAACAAATGTGAAATGTCTTTTGTTCAGAAAATTAAATTTATAATAAAAGCAACTGTCTATTTAAAATGAAAATATGATTAATCTATATGAATATATTCTTAAATGAAGCTTACCTGTTGCATTTCTCTCCATTCGAGCTTTTATCGAGCTTAATGCCGAGCTTATTCACGAACTTCAAATGATGTTGTTCGTGAACATAAATGAACCGAACACATTAGTGTTCAAGCTTGTTTATTTAAGGATAAAGTATTTAAAATGTTGTTCAACTTTGTTTGTTTAGTTAGTTAAACGATCACAAACGAGTTTTAATCGAACCGAGCATCGAGTAGCTCGTCCAATGCTCGATTCGCTTGCAGCCCTATGAAAAAGACTGAAGTATTTTACATTTTCTAAAATTCTCATATTATTTAAGTATAATGCTTTTATTTATATATGTCATAAAGAAATAAAAATATTATTTTAAAGATATAATTTTAAAAGAATTTCATATATTATCAATAAAATTATATTTATTTAGAAATCTAACAAACAATTAAAAAAATAACGCTATAAATTATGAAAAATATATATATATATATATATATAAGAGTATTTAATTCATAAATAAAACTCTTTAAATACCATCCAAACAAATTATTTCAAATTATTAAATCTTAAATATTTTCAAACATTTAAAGCTTAAAAAATTGGTTTCTGCGGAACATGCTCTCAATACCTTGGTTGAATGGTTCAGATGAGGAGATTGCAGACTAAATGAACAGTAAGAGAGAGAGAGAGAGAGAGAGGGGAAGGTGATTGAGGCTTAAGACAAGTTTTAGGTCTACCAACTGGTGGTTGACAGATAGGGCATCTTAACTGCACCAGCACCAATCTCCCTTTCAACAAGATTCTGAAGCAACTCACCCTTGGATTACAAGAGAGCTGAGCAAGTCCAGAGGCAGAAGAGAGAGAAAGAGAGAGTAGTAATATCAAAAGCTCGCAACTTTTTCTGTAGCCGAGGGGATTCCTCACGTGCAGAATAAAGTGTTGTTTCGATGATTATCGTTTGATTAGAAAGAGGGAGAGAGAGATTCATTATTTCATAAAGAAAGAGGACGGGGAATTGAATACAGTTGAAAAGTCGCTGATGAGAAGATTAAAAAAAGAGGATTTTGGTTGTTAAAATTGATTGTTTTGGTCTTTTTATATAGCCAATGAAAAGGGCTTCTTTTGTTTTTTGAATCTAGAACATGGAGGTTCTCTGTGAGCAGATCATCTGGGAATTCTTGCTTTTCTGCTCCCCACAAGGTGCACATCATCCCCTCCACGTCTTCTCCCTCCCCCTCTCTCTCTCCCACCTCCATCTTCACTGTCTTCTATCTTTATCTGAAGAGGGACATAAACTAAGCACTGTTATAGTTCTTCTGGTTGTTTTGGTTTCTTTTGTCTATTTTGCTGGGTACTTAGTAGCCTGGTAGACGATTTTGTGATGATTTGTTGTGCTCTTTGATTAGAAGTGAGGGTAGACATTTGTCTCCTGGCTTTTCTCTCCACAATAAGTTTTTTTTAAGGTTTCTATAATCGAGACAAATATAAGGTTCGCTTCTGAAGCTAGGATTTTGGTAATATCCTCAATCTCCTCAGCTTGTTCCTGAACTTTGGAATTCAAGGGATTTTTCTGTCTTGAACTGTGAGTTTTTGGTTTAGAGCTTGCTTTGCATTTCCATTCCTCCTGAAATGAAGAAGGATAATGTAGAAATCTACTTTCTTGCAGAGCTAATGCTTATTTATTTTTGTTAATTTTCGTGTTCTTTGTCATAATAATTTGAATGAATGATATTTGACAGATGCTTAAAACTCATAGGTTAGAAAAATACCTGTTTAAAAAATTGAACAAGTTGAGGAATCCTTGTAAGAACATATGCTCAGAGTTAGAGGAGATGGAAAAAGAACATTCTGTCTATTTGTATGATGATTGATTAAACTTTTTTTGATTACTTGCCACTTTGATTATTTTGGAATCTCATTTCATAAGGTAAATGATTCGGTGGCATCAACTCAGCAGTTTTTTTTTTATCCTTTTTTTATTCTTTGATTGGAATTTAGCCGAACTTTTGTGCATTTATGCTGTTCATATTATTGTTCTAAAAATTTCAGAATCTTCAAGAAGAAGAATATATTCTTTCCTTTAATCATTTTATTGAAATGAAGGCTTTCTATGACTCTGTATTTCAAATTATTTGTTGAGAAAGTAACAACTTAACGGTTTTGATTATTTTATTTTAACAACAACAACAACAATCATAATATCAAGTCTTTGTCCCACTACGTGGGGTCGGCTACATGAATCCTTTTTCTCCATTGTCTACTGTTAAAAGTCAAATTCTCATTTAAATATAATAAAGAAAGCTCATTTCTAATTTCTAATATTTTCTAACGAAGTCTTTTTTGGTCTACCTCTAATTTTGTTAACATAAGTCAAATCTAATCCCTCTACTTTCCTAACCAGGTCATCGGAAGGCCGTCGTTTTATGTGACCAAACCATCTAAGACGACTCTCTCTAATCTTATCTTCCACGGAGCAACTCCAAACTTTTCACGTAAAATTAATGTATAAAATAAATTATTATTGAAATCGCATATATTTTTTTTAATTGAATAGAGAATAGGGAAATTCAGGAATATGATATCCTTCCGAAATTTAAGGTTTTGTTTGGCTACAAATAGGAGCTGGTAAATCTTGCAAATCCAAATTTAGTAAATCTTGAAGGAATTAGATTATGAAAGCTGTTTCATAGGATAGATGTTGAATCTGAGTAAATATTGATAATTGTTTGATAGTTAATTTCAAGATTTAGACTAAATTGTGGCTAAATTTTGTCTCAATCTTGCAATCAAATAGCCCCTAATGGCTATGAGTACTCTTAGTGAAATCACAAATGTTTTTTTTTTCCTCTGTCAAAGAGAGATTATTTTCACTGACATTTTCTTTCTATTGCTAGCACTGACTTCTTTTCTTTGACTAATTTGTTGCAGCGCTTAGTTTCTGAATTAAGCACTTTATTCAAAACCAAACTGGTTCACCATCCAATCTTCTCAATCATCGAAGCTCCCAATTAGCTACTCATTAAGGAAGAAAATAAGATGGCTACATTCTACTCTAATTCCAGTAACCAAAGAGATGCCATGGAAAATATTTATTTGAGGGATCCAGCAGGGTCTGAACCTGCAGTTTCTGGCAATATGGTCCATCTTAACTTTCCATCGGTCAGTTCATATTCGAATACATTGGCAGGGACCAGAGAGCAACAAGCAAACTGCATTGGTGATAATGCTTACAGTTCTTGGAGGGATGGGAGGAATGTGATGCTGTTCATGCAAGCACATGGCAGATCGTTGGATGGCGGTGATGAACTTATTCGTAATTCGGCTTCTGATGTTGATCCCCAGTTGGGTCTTCAAACACCGTTGGGCATTTTGAATGAACATAATTTGTCTTTGCAGCAGTCCATGTCCAGTGGGCAAGGCCAAGGATTGTCTCTTAGCCTAGGCACCCAAATTCCAGTGCCTTCTTTTAAGTATCAGCTTGCTAGCTCAGTTGTATCTGGGCTGAGCTCATATCACTCAAATTCAGGAAACGGCGAAACTTATGGAAATGAAAATTCCAGGAGTAGAATTTTGAATGCTAGTGCTTCCCCTTATGGATTTACAAACACGATGAGCACAGTTCCTAATTCAAAGTACATCAAAGCTGCCCAGCAGTTACTTGATGAATTTGTTAATATTCAGAGGGCTTTAAAGAAGAAAGCTGACAATACAAAGAGTATTAGTGCATCAGGTTTTCCTGCAAGCAAAGACAACAAAGGGGCATCAAGGAGTGATGGGAACCCTTCAGAACATCAAGAATCTAGTGCCAATTCTCCCAGCGAGTTATCAACCTCAGAGAAGCAGGAGCTTCAGAACAAAATGGCAAAACTTTTGGCTATGTTGGATGAGGTGAGTATTCATTCCCTTGTTTATTGTGTTTCATTCTTCTCATTTGCAATCAAAAGCTATAATCAGATGCAAGAGTTTCTATTACTATTGAATTCTGGGATTATGCACTGAATCCTCAAAAGTGAACGGTATGTCTAACTGATAAAATTAAAAATACCTTTTTTTTATAAATTTTGTTTTTTATCATGTGTCGAAGTTGTGATAAATAAAGTTTATAATGATACTAATAGGAAGTGGATACAATTCCTCAAAATCAGCGAATGACAATAAGAACTTAGAAAGAAAAACACACCAAATATATTTTTATTGCTAGATATATGAAAGAAAATAGTAAGATGCAGTTGGATCTTTAATTGGAGAGGAAGATCCGGCTTTCCCAAATCAGTATCCATTGCATGTGATAAATTAGTGATTGTAGTGATCTTCTGGCTAGTTTAAGTGACATTTTGAGTGAATAAATAGTAAAATATCTTGATGCATATGTTTTTAATTTCTTTCACCAGTTATTATTTATATTGATGATTTATAGAAGCTCTGTTATATTCTTAAAATGATAAATAGACAATTCTTCCAAATTTGATTCTTGGGTAGTACAAGAACATATAAAAACTATTTTTATTACAAGATATATAAAAGAAAATAGCAAGATGCATTTGGATCTTCAATTGGAGAGGATGATCTGGCTCTCCCAAATCCCTTGCTTGCTGCTGGAGCCCTCACAACCTAAGAAATTCTAATTTAAGTAAACTCAAAGCATAATCTTGAAATCACCCTATTGTTAGCTTTAAATAGGCTCCCCTGATTCCCTTAAATTTGAATTCAAGTCAGCCATATTTTTCTAAATAATTCTCTCTCAAATCTAAATTCAAATCAGCTCTCTTTCTCTAAATAAACCTTATTAATTCTCTTCTACATCTGAATTCAAATGACAGCTCTCTCTCTAAATAAATCTTACTAATTTCCTTCCAATCAAATCAATCCTCATTCTCTAAATAAACCTTCCTAATTCCCTCCCAATCAAATCAGCCGGTCCATTAGATACTTCCCTATGAATTATAACTGTTTTGCTCAGCCCTCTGTGCATTTTGTTCTTCTGGAGTCATTTTTAAGCTGAATGAAAGCGTCAGCTTCTGCAATATTGTTCTCGGAAGTTATTTTGTTTTATGCACGCCATTTAACTGCACCAATTATGAAGCTAATTTTGTTTTCTGTTGGAGGCTAAATGCGTTTGACATTATTCTCTGTATACTTATTTTGCATATTCATGTAATTTATGGTAAAATACTTGAAGTTAAATTTATATGGGAAACTAAGAATTTCGAGCATTAACCAGCTATTGGTCTAACCAATTGATAATCTAAACAGTTGAGCTTTTAAAATACAAGGGAAGAAGGCAGCTAATTTATTTATTTTTCCATCTATGTTCTTCAGAAGTATCACATACTGTGTTTATGTCCATTTCTTATATCTTCTCTGGGATCTTCTACTACAGAAATAAGACGCTCAAACTTTTAACTAAAGTTGTGCATTTGTGCAGGATTGTTTTGTACATTTTAACTGATTTACAGTTTGGCTGATGTTATTGATGAATTTCATGAAGTTTATTTTATCCAGTGATTGTTTAGTGAATTCTCAGTTCACCACCTATGGAAACTATGGGTATGTTTGGTTTGAAGGAATTGGAGGGAATGCAAATGAATCTTACTTCACTATTTTTCATTTGGTGTTAGGTTTTAATGTAAGAGTACACGTTTTAGATATCTTGGTTCTATTGTTCAGAGTGGTGGTGAAATAGATGGGGATATTATCAGCAGAATTCAAGTTGGATAGTTGAAGTGGAGGAATGCATCGGGCTTATTATGCGATAGAAAAGTCCCCCTCAAATTAAGAGAAAATTCTATAAGATGGTGGTGAGACCTGCAATGCTTTATGGTGCCGAATGTTGGCCATTAAAAGAGAAGCATAATACTAAGTTAAGTGTTGCAGAGATGAGGATGCTTAGGTGGATGATTGGCTTGACCCTTAGAGATAGGATACGAAATGAGCATATATGTGAAAAGGTTGGAGTATCTCCAGTGGAAGATAATATTAGAGAGATCCGCCTTAGATGGTTTGGTCACATTAAACGTAGGCCTTCCGATGACCCGGTTAGGAAAGTTGAGGTATTAGATTCGACTTATGTTAAGAAAGGGAGAGGTAGACTTAAAAAGACTTGGTTAGAAAATATTAGAAATGATCTTTCTTTATCAGATTTAAATGAGAATTTGACTTTTATCCGGACACAATGGCGAAAAAGGATTCATGTAGCCGACCCCACATAGTGGGACAAATGCTTGATGTTGTTGTTGTTAGGTTTTAATGTAACGAATATGTAATCAGACTTTCCTAAGAAATGTTAAGAAATGCATTTTTCTGTTGGCTGCTTATGTATTACATTATCTTGTTGATGTGCTTCCTGAAAAAGCCTTAAGATTAAGAAAGTATCTCTCTCTTTCCATCAATAGGCATAAATATACCATACCATCCTTCTACCTTTTTCTTTGAGGTGACTTTCTGAGATTATCTGGAATTTTCTCTGTTGTGATTCTTCTGTGAAGATAATTGATTGCATTTGCCATGACCAGCACCTTTGGATCAAGATGACTTCTATATGAGGATTCAATGTAAGATTCAGTTCTCAAATTCTTACAAGAACTCACAACATGAATTATGAATTTTCTAACTTTTGCAAGAACTCTCATTCCAAATTATGTAAAAAGAAATCAAAATGAAACATGAATTTACATAAGTCTTAAATCCACAAGATCTTAAACAATATGATTTTCACAAGATTTTAATTGGAAGAAAACATACCTTGATTCATATTAAATTCGTTGAATTCCGAACTACGGTTTCTCCCCTTTTTCCATTTCACTTTCTTCATTCATGAGTTAATTCTCTATGGAACAAACTAACTCCCATAATGAGAGAGAGAGGACCGGTAGTTATTTTCTACGTATTAGTTATAATAACTGCTCATAGGAGTTATTTAATCAAACGGTCCATAAACAATTGATCAAATTTTCTCTTCTTGACCAATAGGATTTCATATAATTAATTAAATTTCAATAACTCAAATATATGGGCCGCTTAATGGCTTATATAATTAAATATATATACTTAAATAATTAATGCGACGTCTCGCATAATTTTTATATTTAATTATTCTAACATTCAAAGCAGTAAGATATTCGAGAAACATTAATTAAAAAATAGCAATTCCTAAATTATAGAAGGCCCTTCCTTGCACTGTTCGTTTGGAAAAAGCTTTTCTTCTGCATACAAATTAGAAATGAAATCTAATTGAAACATTTGGAGGGATGGAAAATATCATACCTCTGTATGCTTTCCATGACTGTTAAATAATTATATCTCTAAGCACCACATTTTTTTCATAATTATATGCAACTTATGACATATGGAATATATTCTATACCATAGCACGAATGCAGGTCCTGGCATGATAAACTAACTTAGTTCAACCATTAATTGGGTCTAATATGACAGCTTTCACTTCTTTACAGGTTGATAGGAAATTCAAGCAATACTTCAATGAAATGCAGATAGTTGATGCATCTTTTGATGCAATAGCAGGTTCAGGTGCTGCAAAACCTTACACAGCTCTTGCCCTTCAGACAATATCTCGTCACTTCCGCAGCCTTAGAGATGCCATTGACAGTCAGATTAGATCTTCACAGAAAATTCTTGGGGAGCAAGATGGCCTAAGTGGTAAAGGATGTGGAATTTCTCGTCTTCGCTACATTGATCAACATATGAGGCAGCAGAAGACCATACAACAGCTTGGTGTGATGCCACAACATGCTTGGAGGCCGCAGAGAGGGTTGCCCGAGAATTCGGTTTCCATTTTGCGAGCTTGGCTCTTCGAGCACTTTCTTCATCCGTATTGTTCTAAACCCACCTTTGACATTTCCTGGTGCTTTGAGAATTGTGTTTTGTGTATTATGTTATCATGATTGTATGTTGTATGTTCTTCTTTCTCCAGTTACCCAAATGATTCTGAGAAGCTTATGTTAGCAAGACAAACTGGTTTGACGAGAAGTCAGGTATGTTTTCAATCGATCATTCAGGTCAACTGTAGAAAAACCACATTCATTAAATGATATGGACGATTTTGATGATCTACCAAACATAAAGAATATTTGTAAATTGGAAATGTGAAATATACACCAAGGTTGGGTTAGCTATGGTACTTGAGAGTTTCATGAAATGTTTGAAGAAATGGTAGTTTCCCTATGCCTTACTGATCTAATCAAATTGGTATGGCTTTTCCTGATTACACAAGGTGAAGGTAATCTTACAAGTTTGTCACCACAAACTTCATTGCTAGTAACCATGGCAATGTCAAATATAGTAACTAAGGCTTCGTTTGGGACGGCTTTCTTACTGTTTCTTGAAGCTATTTTCTAGTATAAAAATTTAAATTTTTATACTAAAAAACCGCTTTAAGAAACAAGAAGAAAGCCATCCCAAATGAAGCCTAATTATCTAAGTAGCACACTTCTTTTTTCCTTATAAGATTGGAGAAAGAAAATATTTAAGAATTTAAACCCTCACTGTGATTTTGTTCTTTTCTGCTAAATGATGAATGTAAACTCTTTTCCTACCAGATTTCAAATTGGTTCATAAACGCCCGTGTTAGACTCTGGAAGCCAATGGTCGAGGATATCTACAAAGAAGAGTTTGGTGAGAATGAGATGGATTCAAACTCTTCCTCAGAAAATGCAACCAAATATATTGACGAACTCTGCAACAACGCACAGGAAGACCAACAAAGTCCTTCAAATGAGAGATGTCAGACCAACCCATCTAACCAATTGAATCTTATATCAGAAACTAACACCGCTGCTCGAGTTCCCAGTTTTCAAAATGAATCAATGGATCAGAGACCCCATGATTCATCCAACATCAATCCTCTTCTTCACGACACCATCTGCAATCTAGAAGGGAGCTCAAGGCTCATGACTTATACAATGAATGAGCTTGCAAGATACGACAATGGCGGAGTATCTCTCACCCTGGGTTTGCAACATTGTGATGATAACCTGCCAGCTTCAGATGTCCAGGAAGAATTCCTTGCATCAAGGGGTGAGGACGTGTACAGTTCAGCACCTTCACTTGGTTTTGGACCCTCTCAGTTACTGAATTATTTTGTGGCTTGATTGCTTTTTGTTGCATGATTTGTTGACAGATGAAGAGGATTACAGTTTATTTTGATATGTTGTGTTGTTCTTGCAATTCATAGTAACAGATGGAGGAAATATTATATTGTAAGAAGTGGGATTTATATAAAGTATAGCATGTTGTAAAAAAATATAGACAATAGATGCATATTTTTGTGTAATTTGGGATGGAGGAAAGAATAAGTTTGTACACTATAGTTTGATGGCATACTTGTTAATTGGTGTATCTGAAATCTCTTATGCAGCATTATATTCTTTCTTTTGTGCTCAAAATGAACTAAATGGGCTCAGTTGCATTACATTAAGAGTATTGTGCTAGAAATTTTATGATGTTAGAGTATGCATTGTATATCTTAATTTATGTAAAAAGTTAGGATTCACAAATAAAATTTAGGAGAGACCAACATTTTTTACGTGAGAATTCAAGAATGTTAAAAGCCACATAATTTGATTCAGTTGTAATAATTCATTATATAATTAAAAATATAAAAATGATCATTTTTTTACAATTAAAGGTGATGAGATCATACACAATTAAGAACATTTCACTTGAGTTTTGTTATAGAAATCACAAACATCGGGTATTCACAAGTGGACAATTAAAATCTAATAATAGAGTTAGATGTTAATAGTAAATAATGACAATGTTGACAATTGCAAATTCTGGTTGTTGGTAGCATTTGCTAGAAAACACAAATTTTTTTTGCTCCCTTAGCTTAACACTGTCATTGTCAGGCCCCAAGTCCTAGATGAGAAAAGTACAGGGTTGTGTTAGGTAGTCGACAACTAGCATAAAATTTGTTGAATAATCATGACATGAATGCTTTAATACATTGTGTTAATGCTAGGGCGTTCCTTGGAAGCGATGTGCTGTATGACCTGAATATAATGAGAAGTGTGCAAGGGCTGTTGCATTGGCGCCCGGATACAATGTTAAATAGATAAGATTCTCACATCATAGAATAATGTGGACAAAGAAGTTAGACCATGAAATTAAAATTAGGTTAGGATCAAGAAATGTAGGTTCCCTTACAGACAAATTAATGAAATTAATTGATAATATGATTCATATGAAGATAAATATTATATGCATTCATGAAATAAATGAGTATGAGAGAAGACTAAGGAGAATGATAGTTTAGAGTTTAAATTTTGGTGGTCTTATAGGAGTCGTACTAGAAATGGCGTATGTGTGATTATATATAAGAATTTGAAAGATAACGTTATAAAAATTGATAGAATTATAACTTTAAAGATAGATTAATATATTATAAGTGCTTATGCTCCTCAAGTAGATTTGGATATGTGCTTAAAATTAAAATTTTAGAATTACTTAGAATAATTGATACAAAAGATACCTCTTAAAGAAAGAGTTTTTATTAGGTGAGATTTAAATTGACATGTTGGTATAGTAGGGGTGTAAACGAGTCGAGTGGAGTCGAGTATCTGCCTTACCAAGCCTGACTCATTTAACCCTCAATTAGCTCGAATACGAGCTCGATTAGTAAGCTTGAGCTCGACTCGTTTAGAAAATACCAAAGCTCGAGCTCGCATTGAAAGCTCGAGCTCGTTTGAAAAGCTCGATTCTTCATTGTTTTGGAAATTTTTTTATAACACTTAATTAATTTTTTTTAATTATGAAAAATAACTAAACTAATCATAAAATGTACACAACTTTAACTTTTAATTTCTTTAAAAAATTTTAATTGTAGAAGAAATGAACAATCATCTTTCTTTAAAAAAATGATTAATATCAAGTGCAATTTGTATGCAATTAAATACAATTAAAACTTGATAAATATGGAAAAGATCATTCATATCAAAGTTAGAGCAAATTGCATATCATCACATCATTACAAAAAAAGTAATTAAAAATTATACAACCCATTAAGAAGTTTCATGATATAATAAAAATAAAAACTCAACAAAAGGTAGAACTATTTTTCCTTTTCCTATCTGATAATCCAAATTCTTCAAACTCTTCCATCTCTACTCTCTAGTACCAATTAATATGCAGCAAACCTGAAAAATTAAGAGGAAAGATAAATAATAATCAAAGTGAAAGTTGAGCTGTGCCAAAAATAAGAGGTTTGATCATTGTCAATGAGATATAAAGAGAAATATAAAGAGACATGTAGAGAACTAAGGAACTATCCATATGCAAATAGAACTTTACTTCATCGACAATAATAATGACATTAGTTGCCAGTTTTGATGACACAAATCCTGCAACAATATATAGCCAATTGTATATTTCATATTTTTCAAAGCAACAGGAAATCAATTTATCAAAAATTGGATGCAAAGTAGAACCATATTGGGAATCTAATTACAATAAAGGAGAATATATTTTTGAGCTCAAATTTTCTCATGTAATCGGTAGGACAATTTCTACCTCTCCGTCCTCTTCCTCCTCCTACAAAAGCAAAGATAATTGAATATTCATATGTAAGTATTTGGGATACCAAACAAATGTGTTATATCTTATACGTACCATTATTACCTTAACTCTTCCCTTCAGACCATAGTGGCAGCGAACCTAGTTGTGGCCACAAAGAAGAGCTTGCACAATGTCAACCCCTAATTCACTACAGGAAAAACGCTATTTTCCAGCGACCATTTTCGCCGGAAATATTTCCAGTGATTTTTTTTTCGCCAAAAAGTAAAAGAAATTAATACCAGCCTACTGCCCCCAACCACTTGAGCTTCCAGCCCCAATCCACTAGCTTGCTGCCCCTAACCAGCCAACGCGCCCAACCTCAGCCTGCTGCGCCCCAGCCCGCCTGGGGACTGCCGACCTGACCAACCCGCCCCGCCATCCGTGTTAGTCCCGCCCCAACCTTTTGGCCAAGGAGAAAAAAGTCGCTTAAAATTGTCGTTTTTTATATTTAAAGTATGATTTAAAATCTAATTATTCAAAAAAAAAAAAAAAGTATATTAAAAGTAAAACTAATTAATTACAACATAATTATTATATTAAAATAAAAATATTTTTTAATAATTATATTATAACATAATTTTAACATAATTATTATATTATAACATAATTTTAAAAATATTTAATTTGATAATAAGTTAGTAAATTATTTAACTTAATTTAACAAAATAAATAATTATAAATATTTTTAATAGTAATTTTTTAAATATATTTATTTTTTTGTCGAAATTCAACTGGAAATTCCATCGAAATTAAAACCGTCGGAAAGCCTATCTAAAAAACCGTCGGAAATTCGTCGAAAATATCGCCGGCAATTCTGTCAAATTTATTTACGCTAGAAATTAGCTATCTTTTGTAGTGATTTTGATCAATATGTATCAACTAATCTTTCTCCAGCACTGAAAGTGGACTTTGAAGCTACTGTACTAATAGGAATGGATAAAATATCCACTACCATTCTCGAAAGTATGCGTATTTGACTTGATTGTTTTTCCACCATACTATCACATCAAACTTAATTATGCCCTTCACTACAATGTTCTAAGTCATCTTTCGAGTAGTTGTCTAAATCTGATTTTACATATCTCGTGCTTGTTTTGGATGAGACAAATGAGGTGAAATCATACCAACCACTATATTTTTTAGAGTTAGATAGATGGTGTACACTTTGCAATGAAATGGTTGTGCTCCTTGAACTCCCTCCTGCAATACCAGCATCACCATCCATTTCGGCTTCAGAACTTCTAACATATTCCTCATACATTTCTTAGAGTAGACATCTCACATGCTGCACATTTCTCATGCTTTCATCTCCAGGATATATCTTAGGGTAGACAAACTCAATTACAACAAACTTCATCCTTGGATCCATCATCACTGCACAAAAAGTCATGAGGAGATTGCATTCGCCTTAATATGTATCAAATTTATCTTTATTTACAAGATTTGTGATTTTACAGGAAAAATTAATCAAACAATACAATATAATATGAATCAATAATAATACAAAGTGTACACAAAAATATTTATTTTTTCGATGAAAGAAACACGGCGTATGTGAATTCGGCCCTAGATTTTGGTATTTATTTTTGTCTATCTTTATGTTTTGTCCAATTCATTTTCCTTCAATGAATAACTTTTTTCATATATTTGCAGATAAATATTTCGCAATCAACACTAATCGTCTGACATGGAATTCCACGGACACTCTGGACATTCCATTTTGTTATATTGATCTCAAAATATCCTTTTGTGTCCTCATATAGGTTTTTTATCTGAAATAAATAACACATATTAGTTGTCTGACCATTTTGAGAAAATAATTAACAAACTATGCCATTGTGCTCTAACTTACGCGCGGAGTCCGGATCGGATCTGTGTCTGGATTCTATGAGTGTGCGATGTAAAAGCGCAACATGCACAATAATTGCGCTTTTACTACTTTTTTATTACACACATTCATAGAATCTGGACGATTCTCTCGCCGAACTTCGCACGTAATAATCTCTCGGAGAGTAGGATGGCGTGATAAATTATTCTGTGCGGAGTCCGAACGTAATGATGCATCCGAACTCCAATTAAATATTGACACGTTGATTGAACACGTGCATATTAGATATGAATTTTGTATTTTTATTTTTCTCTTATCAACCCGACCGATTGATAATATAATTTATTTTGTATTTTTTTAAATTAAAAATAGAGTATATTTAATATCCACTTGTTCAATCCATCCACTTGACACGATTTACTCGAGTTTTGGACACAAAAATACGTTCGGAGTCCGTTGAGAAATTATCACGTGCAGAGACGGATGTAAAGTTGCGTCTAGACTCTATATATTTATTGAGTATTAACTGAGTATTAAATACGTAATAAATACTTAATAAATATGCAATAAATACTCACTAAATACATAATAATATAAATAACTATATTTTGACAACGTGTGACAAATTTATTGGAGTCCAAACACAACTCTACGTATGGACTCCACACTTAATAATCTCTCATGAAAATTATTACATGCGTAGTCCAAATATAGAGTTGCGTCCGGACTCTATGTATTTACTAAATATTTGTTTGTTGAGTAATTTTTCTGAATATTTACTGTATATTTAATGACACAATAATATATAAAAAAATAATTAATAAATACTCAATAATTATACAATAATATAAAAAAACTATATTTTAACCGCATGTTAACATTTCAAAGTCCATTCCCAAAAAAAAAAAACAAATAATAATAATAATAATCATCATCATATTTCAGAGTCCGGACAAAACTATGCATACGGACTTTGCGCCTAATAATTTCCCGGAATGTCGCTTCTCGTCTACCGCTGGCTCTACCTGCGCTGGGAAATTCGCCGGTTTTAGCCGCCCTTTCGCGGCATATCCCCTCGGCTTCTGGAACTGCTCCGGCGGCATATCCCCTCGGCGGATTTCTTTGACGGGTTTATCTCTAAGGGCTGTTCTCAGCCGCGGTCGTCCAAGGTTAGGATTGCTCTCCTTTCTTCTTATTTTTTTTTTTTTTCTGGACTTTATATGAATTGGATATTGACACAGGGTTTTGCCCAGTCTTCTGAGAATTTGAGCCTGTTTGTTGGCTTTTAATGATGTATAATGTTTTCTGATCTGAATTTCAGTTTGCAAAAGTAATAATTTGCTTATGAAGTTTTGAATTAGGGGCTTAGATTTGCGGGTAAGAGGATGGGGTGGTGGGAATATAAATACAGATGGCCTGTTTGGATGCCGGATTTAGGCGGGATTTAGGGAGGATTTGAGAGTGAAAAGGTGCAAAATATAAAACAGAAAAAAATCAGTTCAATATAAATTTATTGCGAAGAAAAATGCAACCCTGGTTTCTCTTTGTGCCACATATGATTATGCACGAGACATGTAAAAACAAAATGATTGGTTATTAGGTGAAGACTTTTACTTATATGCAACATGAATATGCCATATCATGATTTATGCACCAGTTAGGATTTACTACTACCAAGATCTACTTGAATCTTTTTCAATCGCACAAATAGGGTTGCAAATGAACCGAGCATTTGACGAGCTACTCGTGGCTCGGCTCAATAAGAGCTCGTTTATGTTCGTTTGATAAGGTAAATGAACAAGCTTGAACAAGTTTGAAAATACTCGATAGATAAATAAACAATCTTGAATAACCAGTCGCTCGGCTCGTTTATGTTCACGAACAAGATCGTTTAGAGCTCGTGAATATGCTCGTTAAGAAGCTCGATTATGCTTTATTTAATTAAAAGTATATATTATATATTATTTAACTAATTAAGTCTAACATTATGTGATGTTATATCTTAATTAATTTTAACTAAATTATATATATTTATATTTATGTATATATAAATTACTCTCGCCCTCCTCTCTTAATATATTATAACTTAATTATATATATATATATATATATATTATTATGAAGGTTGGGTATTGTTGGGTTTGCAAATATATTCCCACCGAATGTAGAAAAAGGTAGCTAGACCATGCATAAGTACAACCTAGTCTGAGTTTTTATACACGAAGCAAATGTTCCAAAAAATTAGGAGTATAAGATACAATTGTTGGGTTCCCTTTAGTCTTAGTCCTTGCCTTCTAGTCCTGAATACTTCTGGAATAGTTAGATCGAAGCCTTATAGAAATGTGAGATCCATAAGATCATATTACTTAGCTAAAGTTAATTAATATTAATATCTAATAAACTGTTAGACCGGTCCATTCACACGGGACTGGCTCAGGCGGAACAAAGGCGGACTCTACCACCTCTCATATACCTCAATCAAACTGGAGGAGCCACCGAGCAGTTTAGGAAGGTTTTTTGTGGGAGTTAGGGAAGAGGTGAGGTCGGTTGGAGGTGGGGAAGACCGACGGGATTGAGAGGAGCTTCATGCGTGAGGGAGGAAGAAAGGATCGTGAATGGAGGAGAAGGAAGCAGGAGAGTTGCGGGAGTTGGAAGAATCGAATGAAGCCTCGCTCGCTTCTTATTCTATTAATGCGAGCAGAACGAAGAACGTGCATATGTCATGGGGAGAGTGTCGTCGACGTGCTAAGGGCAACGCAGGACGTCCGGGCTCATGCGGAACACAACAGCTGATAGGTTCGAGAGATTTTGAGCGGATTTTTTTTTTTGGTATACCGTATATAGGTCAACAAGGAGATCGTACAACGTGATCTAAAGATGAACCACTCTCTTTTGCTCCTCTCTAATTTACAGATGTCCTCCCAAAATTGATTTGATTAACTACCAAGACTGGTTGGATTGACGGTGCAGCTACAATTTATATGATACTACTATCAAGTAGCGTTCAATTTGCAAATGATGCTTTGCTCTAATTTAAAGCAAGCTAAGTCACCTTTAACTACTTTTGAAGCTATTTGAAGACACATCTGGTTGCAAAGCAAAATTTCGAAGTCTTCATTGATTTATTTGTGGAGGGAAGATAGCAAAGGGAAAGATCTTGCTTCTGTTTCGGGTTGTTCTTTAGAGAGAATGCCTTTCAAATATCTCGGATTTTCATTTGGATTTAAGCCTATTCCGTGATCCTTTTGGAATTCTCTCATAGAAAACATCTAACATAAACTTCGTTCTTGGGAAGGGAAATATGCAGCGAAAGTGGAATCACTTTTATTAATTCAGTTTTGACCATGATAACTATTTATTTGTTTTTTTTAGTGCCTAAATAGGTGATTAAGAAAATCGATTCTATTAGGAAGAATTTCTTCTAGAAAGGAAGAGAGGAGGGAAAAGGACTTAGTCTTGTGTGGAAAAATTTGTATAATTCCAATTACTTTGGAGGACTTGTTGTTCTAGGTTTGAGGAGTTTTAGTATTTCTCTACTTGGTAAGTAGATTTGGAAGTCTATTAAAAGGTGGAGACTTATCTAGAAGGGGAGAATCTGATTGACCAGCTGATTTGATTGGGAAGGAATTAAGAAGTTTCTAATCAAAAGGGAGTTGTTTAGAAAGGTTCTTAATCAAAGAAAATTAATTAGGAGATGTTTTCTAATTAAAAATATCATATTTGTGGTCTAATTTGGGGGCTGATTTAGAGGAGATTAATTATGAAATATTTTCTAATTGCAAAGGGTAGATTTGAGGGCTTATTTGGGGTCTGATTTGGAGGGGATTAATTAGGAGATGTTATCTAATTGAAGAGGGCGGATTTGGGAGGGAATTGGGGCAGGGCTATTTGGGTATTTGTTGTTTATTATTTGCTTAAGTAGGAGTTTTTATAGGGTTAGGGGGAGGTCTTGTTTGTTGAAATTGTTTTGTTTTTAAGGGGCTTTGGGCTCTAGCAGCATCTAGAGATTTGGGAGAGCCGGATCTTCCTCTCCAATTGAAGATCCAATTATATATCTTGTCTTTTCTTTCATATATAATCCAATAAAAAGTGTTCTTGAGTGTTATTCTTCTTAGTTTACTTGTTACTTATTTTTGTTTTGCTGAAATTGTAAATTCAGTCAAGGAATTTCACAAGTTATGCATCCACTTTCTATCAAATTTGTATTAGAACTGTTCGATCCGGGCACCCATGACTGGAAGAAAAGTAGAAGTATTGGAAGGGGAGATCGGACAATTGAAATAAGATTGTGTAGAAAAGATTTTAGATTTTAAAAAGCTATTTTCAGCCATCCATGAGAAGATCGATGAGAAGTTCGTCATCATAGAGGAGATGATGAGAATGATGCTTGATTTCCAAACCAAAACGTCATCGTCGGAGGCAGCGGGAGCCACCAGCGACCAAGGGAGTGGAGGAAACACTAATCCGATAAGGAGGGGGAAAGATCAGGAGCTAAAAATGTTAGGAGAAGAAGATGAGATATCACCTTTGGAGCCACTTCTAAGGAGGGTAAAGTATGAAAGAATGGGACTTTTAGTGGAGCTGTAGAATTTGGAAGGAGAAACAGATGGGGAGAAGATAGAAGTACCAGACTTGATTCTACCTGTGAAATCCCTTAAGTATAAGAAGGTAAACTCTTAAACATCGAGACGTCCTTTGGTGTAATGGCTGAAATTTCTGTAAAAAACTCCGCAGTAAAGCATGCTCGTCCCAGAGCAATTCTGGGATGGGTGACCTACTGGAAGTTACACCAACATGGCAAAATCATGAGGCTCTTAGGCCAAAGCGAATAATATCTCGATAGTTAAGAGTTTGAGTTGTTACACTACCACCCCTATAACAGTATTGAGGGGTATTCTGATAGGAACCACTTGTATTCACAAGTGTTCCTAGCCAAAATCAGTGAACTGCAGCAAGGATATTGCTGTCCACAGCAGGAAAACAGTCCAAAAACAGAGAAAACAGAGGAATTTGAGTGGAAATCTGAAATAAAATCAAGCAAAACACTTGTATTTCACTAATAGAAGAATAAAAATAGCAAGATACAATTGATCCTCAATTCGAGAGGAGGATCGATCTCTCCCAAATCTCTAGACGCCGCTAGAGCCCAAAAAAAAAACCTAAATATAAGAGATCTCAAATTTCAGCCAAATTCAAGATGATCAAACCCTAGGAAAATTTACTATTTAATGCATACAAATCAAAAGGAAATCCCTAAACAGTCCCTACGTTCAAATTTCCCTCTCAAAACCCTAAAAAATGCTTCCTAAAAAGCTCTACTTGAGCGGACGGGCCGCCCGATCTCCGCAGGAGGCGGAGATCTCGCTGTTTTCGCGAACTGCCGGTCCCGCGTGGGCCGGCTGGACCGGTCTAACAATACTCCCCTCCCAAAAATCCACCTTGTCCTCAAGGTGGAGATATGCTCGTGTTCCGATGGAGGTGGCCATCCTTGAGGTGACTGTAAATCCTTACTGTATTGCTGAACCAAGGGCCGCGCGGAAAGAGAAACATCCCCTCCCTCTTCCAATCTGATCGCATCCAGCCTGTGTAGTCCCACCATATAGTTTTCCCCCACCTCTTAGACGTCCAAACCATGGTCTTAAGTGATGTGATGGCTTTGGATAGCCCTGCATCTCCCCTTATGACCACCCTTCTCCCATCCACCATTAATTCCATCGTGAGTGCTCCCCAATTGTCCTTGGTTTCCCCCAGGGTTTGCAACCACTTCATCCCCAAGATGACATCAGTACTTCCTAGCTCTAGTGGGAGAAAATCCTCCTTTACTTGAATCCTATGGATGGTCAACACCACACCCTTACAAATTCCCTGGCCTTTCTCCACCTTTCCTGTACCCATCATCACCCCATAACAATCGGTGTCCACCAATTTTACTCCCAGTTGGTTGACGACCTGAGTGGAAATAAAATTATGGGTAGCCCCACTATCAATTAGTACAACCACCTCACGGTCAGCTATCTCTCCTTTCACTTTCATAGTGTGACTCGGAGTGAATCCCACTACTGAGTTCAGAGAGACTTCTGCCACATCCAAGTGCAACTTCTCCTCTTCTCCAGATCTGCTCCCACCTCCCTCCTCGTCTTCCTCGTCTTCACAGACCAGGAGAACCTGAAGAGTTCGGTCATTGCACCTATGCCCTGGCATGTACTTCTCATCACTTCTGAAGCACAACCCATTTGTCCTCTTATCCTGCATCTCCTTCTCTGTCAGCCTCTTGAAATTTTCCCCACTTCCTCCTACTGGCTTCTCCCGGGTGGTCTCATTACTGTTGCCTGATGCAGGCCCCTTGGGTGCTAGAAGAGTGGTCGTCGTTTTGTAACAGCCTCCTGAGCAGTTTCCTCGAACCCCTTTTTCTGCTTTCTTCTGATCTTCTACCAATTGGGTCAGCTCCATAGTCTTTCCTAGGTTCCTTGGCTCTAGTATCCTGACTGCTGTTCGGATCTCTGGTTTCAACCCCTTCATGAAGTTCCCTTCTAAGGCTGACTCTGAAATGTGATCCAATCTGCTAGCTAAGTACTCAAACCGATCTCGATAATCTTCCACAGTTCCTTCTTGAGTCAAGGCAAAGAATTGCTCATAGAAGTCTCCTCCCTCGTCGGTTTGGAAACGCTCTAATAAGCAATCCTTGAACTCTCTCCAGTTCCGGATGGGCTCCCTCCTGTCACGCCACTGATACCATGCCAAAGTCTTCCCTTCCAAACACAATCCTACCGCCGTTAGCTTCTCATCATCTGTCAACCCGTTGACAGCAAAGTAACGCTCCACCTTGTATATCCAGCCATGGCCATCTTCACCCTCAAAGATGAGCATCTTCAACTTCCTCACCTCGGATCCCTTCCGTAACCCCGGTACTCTCCATAACCTCCCATTCCCTGAAGAGGAGGTGCTCCCCAAGGGTCCCGGTCCTCCCTCCGACGTTGGTATCCAAATCCGTCGTCATATTCCCCGCTTCCCCTTTCAAAATCAGCACCTCGACGCTGAAATTCAGCACATCGACGCTGAAATTCAGCACATCGACGCTGAAATTCAGCACATCGACGCTGAAATTCTTCTCTTCTTTCGCCAAAATCTGCACTTCCATCATATTCCCCTCTCCTACCTTCAAAATCAGCACCTCGACGCTGAAAATCAACACCTCGACGATCATTTCCCATGCTCATATCCTCTCTAGAAAGTGGCTCTAGAGGTGGCATGTCGTCGTCTCCCTCAAGGACCTCTACATCCGGATTCCTCCTCCCCCTACGCGGGTTCGGATTTCCTCCTACGCCGTGGTCTCCGGTAGTCTCTCTTGCTTCCGACGTCGTCGGATTAGTCTTCATCTCCAATAATTTCTTCATCATTTCTTCCATTGCCATGAATTTTCCCTCCAACCTTTCGTTGTTGGTGGTGATTTGATTTTGAAATTCAAAAAATCTTTCTTCCAAATCGGTTTTCAATTGACCAATTTCGTCTTCCAAGACGTCCACCTTCTTACCGGCCATTGCTCTTCTAACGGATCCCAAAAAATCTTCTTCCGGAAAAGATAAACTTGCTGAAATTTCAGAATTTCAGCCGCCGGTGGTCCCAAATCGATGCTCTAATACCAATTTGATAGGAACCACTTGTATTCACAAGTGTTCCTAGCCAAAATCAGTGAACTGCAGCAAGGATATTGCTGTCCACAGCAGGAAAACAGTCAAAAAACAGAGAAAACAGAGGAATTTGAGTGAAAATCTGAAATAAAATCAAACAAAACACTTGTATTTCACTAATAGAAGAATAAAAACAGCAAGATACAATTGATCCTCAATTCGAGAGGAGGATCGATCTCTCCCAAATCTCTAGACGCCGCTAGAGCCCAAAAAAAAAAAAAAATCTAAGAGAGCTCAAATTTCAGCCAAATTCAAGATGATCAAACCCTAGGAAAATCTACTATTTAATGCATACAAATCAAAAGGAAATCCCTAAATAGTCCCTACATTCAAATTTCCCTCTCAAAACCCTAAAAAACGCTTCCTAAAAAGCTCTACTTGAGCGGACGGGCCGCCCGATCTCCGCAGGAGGCGGAGATCTCGCTGTTTTCGCGAACTGCCGGTCCCGCGTGGACCGGCTGGACCGGTATAACATATTCTAGCAAGTTCAACGGTTGAATCCTTTGCGGGAATGCGAGTATGTTTCATCTTGAAGGAAGGAGTCCCACCTATCAATTTTTGTCTATACCGTCATCCCCAAATCCAGAACGAAGGGATTGAGAGATTAATCTAGGAGATGTTTGAGACAGTGATCGTTCGATCTAGTGTCAATGCATTTTTCAGTCCAGTGCTATTAGTCGAGTGCTTAAGTAGCAGTTTCGTTCGTTCCACCTTGAGGACAAGGTGACACTTTGGGAGGGGAGTATTGATGGAAAAATTGATATGATTGGGAGGGAATTAAAAAGTTTTCTAATCAAGATGAAGTTGTTTAGAAAGATTTTTAATCTAAGGGAATTAATTAGGATATATTCCTAATTTAAGATAGCATATTGGGGGCTGATTTAGAGGAGATTAATTAAGAAATATTTTTTAATTGTAGATGACATATTTGAGGGCTGATTTGGGAGCTGATTTGGAGGGGATTAATTAGGAGATGTTGCCTAATTAAATATGGAAGATTTGGGAGGGAATTGGGGGAGGGTTGTTTGGGCATTTGTTGTTTATTGTTTTCCTTAAGTGGCAGATTTTCCTAGGGTTAGGGGGAGGTCTTGTTTCTGAAATTGGTGTATTTTTAGGGCGCTTTGGGCTCTAGTGCTGTTTAGAAATTTGGGAGAGCCGTATCTTCCTCTCAAATTGAAGATCCAACAGTATCTTGTGTTTTCTTTCATATATAATCTAATAAAAAGTGTTCTTGAGTGTTATTCTTCTTCGTTTACTTATTACCAATTTCTGTTTTGCTAAAATTGTAAATTCAACCAAGAAATTTCACAAGTTCTGCTTCCACTTATTATCAGAATCATCTAACAAACATTTAGGAGAAGATCAATGATTCATAATTTTATTAAAGGCATTTATATATCTATGAAACTTCTTATTAATGCATCTTGAAAAGTTAACAATGAGATTACGTGCAAGATTTTGGAGGGACATATCGATTGATAGTCCTCTTTATTTTTTAATTTAGTAAATTGAAAAAATTAGCTTCGAATAAAGATAATATTATTAGTAGGGTTACAAATGAACCGAGCTGATTCGAGCAGGAGCTTGCTCGAGTTTGAGCTTGTTTGCCAAAATCAAGCTCGAGCTCGATTTGAATATTTGTAATAATGTTCAAAATCGATTGGTTTGAAGTTATGACCTTCTAAGTTTGGTTAAGCTTGGCTTATTAACTAATCAAATGAGCTATATCGAGCTTATTAACAAACAACACTATTGAACAACTTGGTAATTATCTAAACAAGTCTTATCAAGCCTATTAATGAGAAAACTATTAAACTAAAAATGATATTTTAATTGAAAGAACTACTAAATAAAGAAGCATTTTAATTAGCATGATTAATAAGTTGCCCTTGTATATATTTTATCAATATTTTTCACTTTTATTTGGTTGTTAGTTTTATCATTGAAATATTTTGTAGCCTGGTAAACAAGCAAGCTGGTCCCATTTTGCTTAAGATGCCATTATCATTTAAGAACTACGACTGTAAGTTTCACCCAACTAAAGCACCAACTAAGCTATTCGTGTACAAATTTAAGTGGTTTTGTTAGTTCTTTGAGTTGGTTTTAGGTCGTTTTCATGTTGAAGTTCTTTTTGAACCGACTCTCTCGAATCATTTAATGCTTATGGATTTCATTTAACTGAATGCGACTTTTTTTAAAGGAAAAAAGTAGCCTTGATGAAAATTTAAAATTGACGTAATTTATTATGTAGAGAAGCAAGCAGAAAAGCACTAAAAAGAGTAATGGATTAGTTCTTGCTATATATATATATATATATATATATATATATATATATATATATATATATATATATATATATATATATATATAGCTTATAAATTGACGTAATTTATTATTGTAGAGAAGCAAGCAGAAAAGCACTAAAAAAGAATTATGGATTAATTCTTGCCTCGTTTTAACTAGTATTAAATTGGCTATATATATACATATCCATCTGAACTAACACGCAAGCTTTGGCAGCCTAAATTCATTTGTGATCCAGTTCCAATTGTCTTACAGCTGTTAAAATGGATTTTGATTCTTTATTTGGTTGATACCCAATCCTACTGGACTTAGTTACAACCTATTTGAGAATCTGATGCAATCAACCTTAAAATAGTACTCTTCTCCAAGAATCCAATGTCCCGATATGTGTTTACTGGTGCAAATTAATTTTGATAAAAACTTGCTTTATGATTATATTATTAACCTATAAAATTGTAATCTGGGCAACTATACTTCATGAGTTTGAGTATTAAGCAAGAAATCAATAAATCATTTTTAAGTTGACTTGCTAAGCTATATATAGGCTCTGAAAATTTATGCTCTGGCTCTATCGAGAGAGATTTAGTTTTTTGGGTCAAATTTCTGGAAGACATTAGATTGAAAAAAAAGGGCATTACCAAAAACATTTGCTAATATTTTGCAAGGCTTAAGCTCCTATGGTTAACTATCTCTCCCGGTGATGAGAAAAAACTTTTGATTAAGGCAAGCCATTAAATAGGCTCTAAGTGTTGAATGTATAATAGCAAAAAATTTAAGGGTTAAAAATTTACCACCTTACCTTAAAGATGATGTTAGGGGGAATGATGACTAACTCGAACAAGATACCATAGTTTCAACATTCTAGGTTGTCATGAATCAATCATAGTCTATTTAGTCAGAGGAAATAGTTGATTCAACCTAATCAAATATTTTTTGTCAACATCCATTAGTAGCTTCGTTCAAGGGAATGTTGTAAATATGAGGTGAATGTTGACCTTATCTAACAGAGGGCTCTGTGCACAATCAAGTGCATTGTATTATTCATTACTTTAGGACTTTTAGTCATTGGGAAACTTGCGGCTTGCCATGATCGTAAATTAATGGTGTTATTTTAAGACAACTATTTGGATGTGGGCCGCAATTATAATGATTTACTTGTGATGTCATTTGACAACAAAATCATCATTCAGATTATACTTGCTACGTCCTTATTAGCAAGATATCATTTACATTTTACAAGACATTTGCTTTTTGTTAGCTAAGATTATCATCAAATTTATCACCATTTTCAAATAATTTTGGGGAGCGGATGATTTTTTGCTTTATGTTTTATAAGGATGTTTTTATTTATAGATCTTTTGACTTATAATTTTTTTAAGATTTTTTTGTCCATTATTATTATTCAAACCCGAAGTGATTTGCTATGAGGTTTTAGAATATTTTTGAAAATAAGGTTCCATCCGTGTTTTTTTATCGATGCGACCATCATCGAAGTATTTGGATATTTAATTTTCTTATGTGAACATTGTCAATTCTGCCCACTTGCTTATGGAGGATAAGGTTCTGTTAGATCTGAACCGGTCCATCCTAGATCGGTTCATGTCTATCCCCGCCGGTCCAAAGGAGGCGGCGGTGATGCAGGACTGATTAGATGCGATGATTATGTAGTCATTTAGGCATTGCACAACTCGTCAATTAGAATAAATTCGGATTATAATTACTAGCAATTATCCACGACGAGTCAAACAAAGAGGGAGTTAATCTTGTATAAGCTAGATCACATGCGCTAAGTTTTGAACATTCATGATAGTCAAGAAAAATAAAGCAATGTAAAATAGTAGTTTCAAGTTAATCCCTGATCTAATAATGAGACGTAGGATGCATAGAAGATTACACTCAATTCCTACAAAGGACTAGGTTTGGCACGAGCAAGTGAAAGAGCTTTCGTGATTACAACCAACCAATTGAGAATTTAGAGTTAGAAGAAATTGGGTACAAGTGGAAAGGAGAAAACCTTTGTTTACGGAGACGTAGAGATCCGTCACTTGATGCCGTCGAAGTACTAGTCAATGGATTCCATTATTCCTTGGTGATTGGAAGTAGAGTCTCCTTGGTCTTTGATTCGCCTCACAAGTGAGTACCAGGAGAAAGAAGTTCCTTCTTGCAAATGAAGAGGAGACAAAGTCTCACGGCATTAATCCTAAAATCTGAAACAGTTTCAGATTTGAACCTCAAAATCTGAGAAAGAAAATCTCAGATTTGGGTAGAGGAGGGTGGGGCTTAGTGGGAGAGAGCCAAGGCGTGAATTTCTCTTGGAGGGATTAGGAGATGGAGCGGCTTAGGAGGGGCAGCGGGATGAAGATGAGGGTGGTTTGAAATCCCGAAACAATTCCCTGGGTTTGGGAAATCACTTTGCTGGATTGGCAAAGGAGGAGTTACGGGTAAGAGGGGAATTGAGAGAATTTGAAATACTTCCTAAAGTAAGGGCCTCACTTAGGAAATAAATTAAATCAAAGATATGGGAGTTTCGGCTGTGGAGGTGGGGAAAAGAAAAATTAATTATTTCCCAAAGGGGATTAGGAAATAATTAAGAAACAAATCCTAAATGATTCCCATGGGGCCGACGGCATACATGGCTGGTGAGGAGTTAATTGAGAGCAATTAAAGATTCATAATTTAGGTTTTAAAATTAGGAAAGATTTAATTTAAATCCTTTTGAATTTAAAATTCAAAACTATATATGAATCAAATACTTTCCTAATATAGAAGAGCTAATTTAGGAAATAATTTGAATTCAAATTTGAAAGAATTTGAATTTCAAATTAATCCCAATTAATCCTAACCCAAATTAGGAAACAAAATAAAACAAACGAAGGGGATGATGAGGGCCGGCGGCCAAGGCTTTGGCCGGCGGCGTGGCTTGGGAAATTTGGGCCGTGGAGTTTGGAAGGGGAGGGGGAATCGGGTGAGATGGCCGGTGGTTTGTGATGGTGGAGGGTGGGGAAGTTCGACGAGGGGATGATGACAAAGATAAGGAGGAAAACCACGAACCCGGCCGTCTCCAAGGTTGGTGGGTGATACGCCAATCTCCCTCTCCAAGGGATCTCTCCAAAGCTCTCCAAGAACTCTCAAAGGCTCTCAAACACAAGTGCAGGAAAATTCTTCATCATTCATTCATTAACCTTGAAAATAAAACAAAGGGGCCTTAAATAGCCTCATATAAAAGACTCCAAATAAAATGACACCATTGCCCTTAGGCTCACACATGACAACTCCCATAAAAAAGGGTACGACGGGAAATACTAAAATACTCATAAGCAAATAACAAAATGCATGAAAATAAAATACATCGACTCAAAAATATAAAGACTCGATCGTGGCCGTAGATAGACGGCCGCGTCTCTGGTAAACTCTCCAAGAAGATCTAATGTCCCCATCATTCTCCCGGGGTGGGAGAAAACTCGACTCTGTCGAGTAAGAATCTCTGGCGCTCTCGTAGATCTCTAGTGCATCTGGGTCAATCTGCTGCAACTCCTCACGATCTAGCCACGTATCCTCTGACTCGGGTTTTCCTTTCCACCTGATCAAATATCTTCTTCATCCTTCTCTTGTTGATATGATCTCATCTCTTAAGACTGCCTCCACTTGCTCTGCTATAGGAAATTTGGGAATATTTGGTAGTGGAGGTAGGTTTGGGATCTCACAGGGTGGGTTCACACAAGGCTATTTTGATAGTGGATTTTGTGGGTTAAAATCAGGACCTTCATATGCCACTAAGTCTTCTATGTTAAAAGAGGGATTTATATTGAAATCTGCAGGCAGATCCACTATATAAGCATTGTCATTAATTTTCTTAAGAATCTTGAAAGGTCCAGCACTCTTTGCATGTAATTTCTTAACTGTTCCTGGAGGGAACCGTTCCGGACGAATCCGCACCATGACAAAATCACCAACCTCAGAAGTTTTAAATCGCCGTTTTAAATCTGCATGTAATTTATATTCCTGATTATTCTTTTCAATTTGTTGTGCAATGTCTTTATGAAGTTCATGCAAATGAGATGCAAATGCTGATGCAGACTCAGAAATCCTATACCTAGAACTCATGAGAATCAGGTCTAACGGCTGTCTAGGTTTGAACCCGTATACAATTTCAGAAGGACTTCGACCCGTGGTTCGGTTAATTGAATTATTATAAGCAAACTCAGCAGTAGGAAGAATGGAATCCCAGTCTCTAATGTGTTCACCAACCAAGGACCGCAATAAATTACCCAGACTCCTATTGACTACCTCGGTCTGACCATCAGTCTGTGGGTGAAAGGCAGTGGAAAAGTGAAGTTTGGTGCCCATTTTCATCCACAAGATTTTCCAAAAATAGCTAGTGAACTTCACATCTCTATCCGACACAATGGTTTTGGGTAAACCATGTAAACGGACAACCTCATTGAAGTATAACTTCGCAATGTGAGAGGCATCAGATGTTTTAGAACATGGAATGAAATGTGCCATTTTGGAAAACCGGTCAACTACCACACAAATAGCATCGTGCCTACGAAGTGTCTTGGGCAGGCCTAAAATAAAATTCATACTAACGTCCTGCCAAGGACAACTAGGGACAGGTAGAGGAGTGTAAAGACCAGTGTTCTGCTTTCGTTGCTTGGCCAGTTGGCAGGTGTGACACCGACTGACCAGCCGACCAACATCTCTCTTAAGGCTGGGCCAAAAGAAGCGGTACTCCACAGCTTCGATAGTTTTGTCCCGTCCGGATTTTTTAGTTCATTATATGTGGCTTAATTATTTCAGTTCTAGGGTGAGGATTGGGAGTATGAAATTGATTTGACACGAGTCTTCAAGTTTTTCTGCCCTTTTGTCTTTCAGTTATTTTTTTGTACTCAGAAGTGAGAATATGGGTTGTATTTGTATGACTCTTGAATATTATACATGATTTTTAGAGCAATGAATACAAATGTATATTGGTATTTTGATCTATGTAATCGTTTCCACTGATATATATTTTATTGAAAGAAATTAAATAGCTTTGATTTTTATCATAAAAAATAAAAGATAAAATTCTGTCCATATTAGATTCTGGGGTAGGAGCCTTATGGGGGTGATAATTCATTTCTAGAGTCAACATGCTTCTCAAGGAGTCTGTACGCTTGATAAAATTACATGTCTCTCAAGGTAGTAGCACACTTCTTGAGACATTTACATGCTTTTCAGGGCAGTTGCATGCTTTTTGAGGTTGCTTTTCATTTGTTGAAAAAAATGCATGCTTGTCGAGATGGTTGCATGCTTATCGAGATAGCTGTATGCTTTTTGAAATAGCGGCACACTTCTTGAGGTATTACCGTTGGCGGAGGGAGGGGGGCAAGCCCCCCCCCCCCCCCCCACAAAAAAAAAAAAAAAAAAATCACCTATTAAGTAATTCTAGTACTCTCTCTCTCTTTTATACTTTTTCTTCTACATCAATAATTCAATTATTAATCATGTAATCATGTGACTTTTTTCACTTCTAATATGAGACTTTTTTTCTCTTATAATTTATTCTTTTATCATATATTTTAAAGCCATTGCTTTATTATTTTTTAATTTCTTTATATATGTAATTTCATGCTATTTAAATATAATAAAAATTCACATGTTTTTTTTTTTAATTTGATAAAAATATCATATAACTTTATGTTATATAACTTTAATAAATATTATATAATTAGGATTTATTTGGGACAATTTTCTAACGGCTTTGCTATTAAAACAATAATCATTTTTTTGCTACTTTTTTTTAGCTATTTTTCAAATATATACATTTTTTTATAGAGGAAGTTTTTTTATTTCCAAAGTAGCTAAATTAATTTTTCTATGCCACCAAAGTTTTTTTTTATTGTAAGTATTTAATATTTTACATTCTTAAATAATAATTTAAAAAAAAATTAAAATTGCCTATGTCGGTCCCAAATCTGGATGTAAAAGGTTGAGAGATTAAAAAAATTAATTTAGGCCCCCGCTAAATATATTTTCTGGCTCCGTCACTGCAAATTACATTTAAATTTGATAATTTCATTTTGATGCACGCAAAATTTAAATTTTTTGGATTTTTGGCTGTTTGCAATGGCATTTATTGTTGAAATCTGCACAAAGTTTCATTTTGAGATTAAAAGATCATCTTTCGCCTTCTCTTTGCTCGTGTGTATGTGTTGTGAATCTAGTGTCATAAAAGGTTAATGGGAATCTTACCATATTTTTCACCTTGTCATTTTTATTGTTTTACATATTTGGATATTAGTGTGGTTGCTCCCATGGGTAATCAAATTTTCTCTTATAAGTAGGGGAGTGTAGCTTTAGTTCATTTTATCCTATTCAAATTTATTTGAATTGTTATTTGCTTGGGAGAGTCCAGTAGTATTTTGAGTCTGTAAGAGGGAAGTTCTAGTTCTACTCGTAGGCAAACTGAAACTCTCAGTAGAAGTTTTTTGTAAGTTCATTTTATTTATAGTATTGTCCTCTTTTTTTTTAATCATTTCATAATTTTATTTTAATTTTTTTATTTATCATTTCATATTTTTTCACTCATGTCGCATGCATGTCCATGAGTCCTCTTTAAATTATTTTCTTAAGCTCGTTCAATCTAAATTATGGAGGCCTTCTGGCATCTTCCTTGCATATGGGATATCTACGATAAGTTTATGTATGTCTGTCTGTGCCAAAAAGTGTGCAAGGCCGTTGTCTAAAGACACCGCAATTAAATTTTTAAAAATCATTGCTCCAATAAAGGCATGCATGGGATACCTGTACGAGAGTTTAGAGTAATTTTGATATTTAGACGAGAGTCCAGAGTAATTCTGTGCAACGCCTGAGAATCCAGAGTAATTCCATACGCTATATATTATAGCACTATTGTGTTGTACACTTGTGCACTATAATGTCATAGAATGCAACGCGGCGATACTGTATTATTGACTTGGAGAAAGAGAATGTAGCGCTGCAGCACTCCAAAGTCAGTGTCGCGGCGCTGCAAGTCAAGCTAGAGATAGAGCGTGGAGTTTCGTGATGCTCCAAACCCTGGCACTATGAGTCGGATTGGACAGTTTTCTTTCTCGTTTTTCATTAACTTGAAGGGTTGTGCCCCTTTATGTAGTAGAAGTGTATCTTTTTATAAGTTATTAGATATAACGATATGAAAAGTTATATGAGAGAGAGAGAGATTTGTATAATTTCTCCTAATTTTCATAGTGAATTTTTTGATGGTATGGCTCCATGGTTTTTTTTCAATTTCGATTTTTTTACGTTAAATCCTAATGTTCATTTCCGCTTCCGCTGTTTTCTTTTTTTGTTTGTTTCATTATGTGGTCTACTTCCCAGCAAAAATAACTATCAGCGTCAAGAAATTTAGGATAATAACGTGGTATGCATATGCTAGACTAGCTTGTGTTGTGGTTCCAACTGATGCTGTCACAACTCATGTAATTTGGGCGCATCGTTGATTGTGGATGGGGTGATAGGTTTTTCACCCAGCATCTGTTTTAGTCGTTTAAAATTAAAAATAAGCTTTATGCTATTACTGCCAACAAATGCATCAAGAAACAGATTTTGGTTGTGGCTATGATTGTTCATTTGATCCAATTTGTTTGATTCTTTTTTACAGGTCCTTGAACTTTCAGAGCCAACCTCCCCTGAGGTGCAAGTGATCATCCACTCTGTAGCACATTACCTTCTCGCAACTCTTTTTCAAAAGATACTTTCCCAGCCTTGGCCTCAATGGGATTTGTCCCAGGTGGCGCCTTGTGTATCGGGAAGGTTGATTGCAGAACTGGTGGAGAATACTTCCATTGATTTTCATCGCATCTTTGCTGTCCTCCCTGATTACCTTGAGCACACACTGTTTGGTATATTCTGTAGCTCTCACTTTCAATATCTGATTTCAGTTTGTGCTCAGTTAATTGAACCGCGAGAGTTGTATTTACAAAACTTTCAGATGCTCAGCATGGCCGGAAGTTGATGCAGATTTTAGCGATTGCTGGTGATTCTGACATTTTTTTACTGTGATGATGATTATTTCTACTGCTATCTGTTTATATTTCATTAGCGGTACTGTTCATCTGAGGACTATCAGCCCTGCTGAAACATTTTTAATCACAAAGTTATGCTTGAGGTTAAGATCATGTCTTTTTATTGCAATTAGAGTCAATCCAGCTGCTTTTTTCAACCAGGCTTCTTAACCCTTTTTTTTTTTTAGGGTTTTAAGTTAGGTGCATAATATTGTGAAGATCACTTATAAAGTATCCGTTATTGTAAATTTATTCAATTATTTAACATGAGGGTTCCATATCACTTCATGTATTGTAGGTCAAGTCTACTATTTAACATGAGCTTGTTTATGAAAATTCTTTAGCTACAGTTCAGAGTTTTAATTTTGCTGGATGCGGAACCCAACCTTTTGATCTTGATGGTGTCTTGATAGAACAGGCATCCCTACTCTTTCATTTCCAGGAAAGCATGAATTTAATTTGGCTGAGCAACTTAGTCCCTTAGAAGGCAAAAAGAGTAAAAAAGGAGAGAGAAAGATGAAGGGAGATTTTGGAGGCCATCGTGTGGGATTCGTTCGTCGAGCTAGTTAGGGATATTGAATAGCTCAAGGTAGGCTTCTGTTTTTCTATTTCAGTTTTCAATTTGATTGGAATACAATAATTATTGGGTGTTAATCACTTTTTTCGGGTTTTATCGAAACTTTCCTCCACACAAGTTCCTGTATGATGTAGTACTCTCTATTTCAAATATTTTGACTAGTAAATTTTAAATTTCATTGGTTGGTTTTTAATGTATAAACTTTGGGCAATTTTATATAAATTATATTGAAAAGTGCCACAATTGAATAAGAACCCCTAAATATTGTTCTGAATGTCTCTTGTGAATGTTTATTAGAAATATGGATGTTGAACAATGTATTTAAATTTCGCCTCTATGTTGCTAATTGTTCCAACTATTATACATGTGCTACTTCAGTATGTTTAAGTGAATATAATAAGTTGGTTATACAAGTTGTAATGTTCATGTTTATGTTCCCATACTGTCATGTGAAATTACATTGTATATGACGGATGTTAAATGTCGGAGATGATCGAAGTTCAAGTGCAAGTTATGTTTTATAGGCCCATGCATGTTTAAGTTTATGCATCCCTCCTATCCTATCCAGGAGGAGCCGATCAATTGGAGTTATAAGGGGAAGTGGAGTTATCAGAGGAATTAGGTATGTTTTTGCCAATATCTTGTATAATGTTAGATTTGATCAGGTAGAGATCTAAGTGGAAGTGAAGTTATAAGCAAACATCAGAATGCATGCATAATCTTATGTATGTGTAAGTTTATTTAAATGAAATGAAATGTTACATTTCTAAGTATAAATGATGTCTTATATGCAAGTCAAGTAAACCGTTCGGTTTTGTGAGTGTTCACTGTTGTATTTTTACTATTCGCATTCATAAAATTGAACTGTTCTCTGTGTCGGGACTCCACACCTAATAATCTCTCCTTATTTTGGTGTCTGCTGTTCTTGCTTTGACATTTCAACATCATGATGATTCATTCATACAGTTTCTTCTTCATATTGTTTGCTTTCTTTCAAATTTTATATTGATTTTATTTTGCTGCTGTGTATACTGTGACAATGAAGGTGATTAAATTATGGTTTAATTTAGGATAATGAAAATTATTTATTTTAACAGATATTATGCATCACTTTGTGAAGTCAATCTATAATGCTTACGTTTAGTGACGATTATTAATATTAGAGCTGTTTGCTATTTTGATAGTTTTTTTGAAGTAGTTAATATGTCTTTGGAGTTATCTGTTTGACAAACTAAATTTGACAAAATTAATGATTTTTATTCTATAAGATAATGTATTCTTATAAGGTCAATTAGTAATGCTTATGTGTAATGATGATTATTAATATTAAGTATGTCCGTCTTTTTTTTTTCTCGTCTATTGACTCTTTATAAAAGATCAAAATGATTTTCAATTATATTAAATGATCATTTTGATTCTTTAATTACTTGTAAAGGAATCAAAACAGTCTCATCACGAGATTATTTTGATATAATCTAAAATATTAAATTGTTAAATTTTGCATTGAATTGGTTATTGTAATTATAAAATTTAAGCAATGTATATTTATTTATTTTGATTGTTTTGTGTTATTTAAGAAAAGTTGGAATTTATGATATTTTTTAACTAATTCGAGGTGAATATTCGAACAAACGAATTGAACAAGAATGATCAAATTATTGATAGAGTTGAATACGAATAAATATCGTGCTCGCTCGAACTCAACTTATTTATCGACGCAGAAGACATGACCATCGCATGCCACATCATCTAATATGCGAGCTTCTTAACTTAAAATTAATTTTATCTTTGTTTTGATTTCCTTATAATAAAATTGAAAAAAAAAATTAACATCAAGATAACTTGATTGAATTTTAGTCAAGATAAGTTTTATATTTATTAGATTTATTTTAAGATGAATTTATTATAAATATTGATGGAATAATCAGGTATTATATTTAAAAAAAAAAAATCTAATACTAAAACTAATTCTTACAAAAAAAAAAGGCAGTATATCTTAATCTTTTTTTTTTTTTTTCTTGAAAATTTGAGATCAATTCATCAGCTCTTCCTCCCATTAAATCAAGAAAGTGAAAGCAAAAATAGAGAACTATAAATAAAGGATCTATGCATTTATTTAATTTAATTTATATTTTAACATCATATCTTTAGATATTTAAATGAAAGATATTAATTAGCCCATCATTTTCTCATAATAGGCTCCATATAATATAGCATATGCTCATGTGCATAGTAAAAAATGTGTTTGACTTCATCTACCAAAACATTACTCTTTAATATATTTATATTTTTAAAGTAAGTCAGCTCATAAGCTAAGAAGTCACTTTCAAGCTCTTTTGAATTTTGCATGTTGGCTTGATAGCTCTCATCTCATTAATTATTTATCAAGTTCAATTTTATTTTATTATTATTTTTTTAAGATTCGAACTCATGACTTTTCTATCACCAATTAAAGGTAGTGAGTCGGGCTCATAAGGCTACTAATTATATCTAAAATTTGAAAGTACAGCCACATCAGCTGTACCGAGCTACGGTACCGAGAATAAGTGATGTGGCACATTCTGGTTGGTCTCCGAACGACATTCGGTATCCACACAGAATTATTCTGTGTGGACACCTAATTAAATTTCTACTCAAACAGATGATATACATATATATTCATCTGTATGTGTCTATATATCTTAGCTTAATTAATTCTAAAATATTAAATTTTAAATCGCTCAAATACTGTCGTTGTCAAGTCCCCAATCCTGGATGAGAAAAGTAGATTACTGTATCAGGTAGTTGACAACAAACATAAAATTCATTGAATTTCCGTGACATGAATCATTTAAAATATTATTATTGTCATACATATTCAATTAAATTCGACTCAATGTCACTCATATATAAAGCGCGAATGCATTCGATTTAATAAAATGAAGCACTAATGCAATAAGAGAGAGAGAGAGATGCAATGAGAGAGAGAGAGAGAGAGAGAGAGAGAGAGAGAGAGAGAGAGAGAGAGAGAGAGAGAGAGAGAGAGAGAGAGAGAGAGAGAGAGAGAGAGAGAGAGAGAGAATCTTTTACTTGCCGACCTAGAATGCTATGAAGAGGAAAACCCTAAATTTCCAAGGACCTATTTGAATCTCATACGTTTAATTTGTATTTGTTTTCCCCATTTGAAATGTATTTTAAATGAATAGCCTAACTCTCCTATGGAACACGTCACAAGCTTGCTTTATTTTCTTCTTAAGCAAGAGAGGATGATCATCATTCTTAATTGCTTTGCTTGCCTTGGTGGGTTTTTTGTTGGAAAGTCAAGGCCGGCACCCCTTAAACTAATTACCCAATTAAAAATATATTAATGTCAAATCACATCCACTTAGTATTTAATTATCATATTATGCATCACCTAAGCTTAGCTTAGGGAATTAATTTCTCTTGATGTCATTGTTAGGGCTTTGTTTTATCTATTATTATTAGTCATTAAAGAAAGAGATTATGCTAATGATTTTTAAAACGATCAAGTTGGTGTGTCTTATTTCGAGGTTGAGTCTATTGATACTGATGTGATCAGAATTATGTTATGCTGAAGGTTATTGTCTGGCCCTCTGCCTACAAAACATTTATGTCTTATTAATGGTCTTGACAAGGAAGTATATGTATATATACACCCAAATACTTAAGCTTCATTTGGGATGGCTTTCTTATTACTTCTTAAAGCAGTTTTTTAAATACAAAATTTTAATAGTTGTACTAAAAAGCTGCTTTAAGAAGCAGTAAGAAAGACATCCCAAAGGAAGCCTTAGTTTTAGCTCGCTTTATGAGCTATTTATTGACCTAATCTCAAATTAACATGTAAATCGATTATTTTTGTAAATATCAATTTTTTTTATAGAGATATACATGAAGTTGCCTTTTGTAAATGCCAAAAAAAATGATATTTTTGTAAATATCAAATTTTTTATTTTTTCTATGATATTTTATGAAAAATTAATTTTAATTTTAATTAAAACTTATTAAAATCAAAATCATTATACTGAATGTGCATTTTTTTCAAGTCAATGAGCATAGGTGTTGTTGATTTATATAATTTGTATTAATTTTTCTATATATAATTGTATGTTGATTTTATTTTATACAACATATAAAAAAATACATCATCAATATGCATAATTAAATCTATTGAAACCTAGCTCAGTTATACATCCACAAATTCTGGTCATTGACTATACATTTTCTAGAAGAATTTAATGGGACAATACAAACTTCTCAAACAAGCTATACCCAACTTCTACACATATTTTATATGAAGCTTTTGAATATAGGATTTGTTTTTAATTCTCTCATAAGCTTAATCATACACTAATTATCTAATTATGTAATTGTAGTTAGCAAATATTAATTAAATGTAAGCTACCTAATTACTAATAATTTATGTCTTAATTAACCATCCATACACCTTCATTGAATTGTTGTCCCTCCACAAGAGTACATAAGCACCTCAAATTATTATTGGATGGTTAGCTTTCCCTTTCTCCATTTGATATTATTTCTTCAATCTATACTTAGACTTTGAAATGCATGAGATAAGGCTCACAAGTAAGATAAATATTTAGCAAGCATCAATATGAGAAGCAAAGGTCCCCTCTTACTTCTCTTGGTGGTTGGCCCTATCTCATAAGAAATTCAACAAGTCATCCTATTCTATATATTGATTATTTCATTCATGTGAGAATAATCACATGCAATAATGAATGATTCTTGAAGGCATGATGGTTGAATGATTGGAATTTGCAGCTGCATTATGTGTGGAATTTATAATGTGTGATAACGAGAGTATTGTCCTATGCCTGTGTGGTTCACATGAGTTGCAACCATAGATATATGCACATAAATACCATATCATGAGTCATACATGTTGCATTTTTTTATTTTTTATTTAGTCATACATGTTGCATGACACATGAAGCATTCAAATTTAGGGTTTTTTTTAGAGTAATCATATTTTGAAAGTAGCGGGTGACATGGTTCGACATCAATTAGAAGTTGGAAGCAAATTGAAATGAGTTGATCGTAAAAAGGTAGACTAGAGAGAAATTGGTGGAATTACATTATTTTTGCCTAGTTAATTTTCATTTATTATTATTATTATTATTATTTGCTTAGATTTAAAAAACATCTCTTTTATCATGGATAGGTCTACGTGATTCAGTACCAATCCTTAAAAGACAGACTTTATTTGTCACAGTTTTTTTATTGATTTATAAAGCAGCTTTCTAGCACAAAAATTTTTAGTTAAAAAAATTTTTAACTGAAAAATTACTTTAAGAAGCAATAAAAAAGTAATCTCAAACAAAACCTTAAATAACATAGACGCTGCATAGAGCGGTCTATGTTTCTTATATTTACCTAATCTTTCTCAAAAAGATACATATTACTCAACACCAATACTACCGAAGAAAATAACCTATATAACACAAAGACATATCTAATAAATCTATGTTATTTAACACGCATCACATATTATATCCCAAAATGATTATGGTCATATTCGAAGAGGTAGCTATCTTCAAACTCACCGGTAAATCGAATCGATCGATCTATTCAACCTTTTTCATATTAAAATCAAACAAAACTCAAATTGAACCAAACAAACAAACAAAGTTTATCAAATTTATTCAATTATTTATTTTGGATGGCTTTTTGGGCCACCTTATTTGATAATATGGATTATGACACTTGCTTAGCTTAATATATCCCTAACCTCTCCTTCGCTATCATTTCTCCTCTAAATGGCAAACACAACATGATGTATTTGTATAGTTTGATAGATAAGATTAATAAAAAAACAAGTATATGGAGCTGTCTGCTAACCTCTTCTTCCTTCCTATTCTTTTTTTTGTTTTTGTCCTCTATGTCTGGTATCAGTCTCCATTCAATTGCGTCATTCCTGCTATTAAATAAGCAAACATGGCTATAATTTTATATTCCAATACTTTGCTCTCATACAAATAGCTATTGAGCTTAGCTATAGTTTGTTTATATGCTAAATGTTTCTTTGAGAAGATTATAAGACTACATCAATTGCTAATAATGTGCGTATGTCCTCTATGGATAGAACTTTTCTATATATTATATAAGACCACTTTAAGAAGCAGTAAGAAAGTCGTCCAAAACTAGAAAAAATATTATGTGTGAAGTTCAAACGGTGTCTGGAAACCAACCAGAATGGGCTATGTCACTTTTTTTTTTCTTGGTACTGGTGTCGGATATCGCTGTGTGCTGAGTGATATGGTGCGTTTTGATTGGTCATTGGATCGTCTAGTGTCCGCACAAAATAATTATTTCTCCCCAAACGAAGCCTAACTTGTAGAATTTCATACAATTTTAATAATTGATCTGACTAATCATACTGGGAAGAATATAATTGCTCATTTCCTCTATGAGATTCTTTAAACTGAATAGAGCCAAAAAAATATATATATATATATATCAAAGACCCTCCAAAGTTTTGCCAAATGAAGGCCTTAATCCAATGACATGCAATTTTTTTCCTCATTTTGTTTCTCCACCTTCTATGAAAATTTGGAAATGAAAATGATATATACCTATAAAAAAATATATTTAATTTTTCTTATAAAAAATTAAAAGTACATAATGCTAAAAAATTTGATGAAACAAAAAGAAAGAAAAAAAAACCTATGTTAATTTGTCAAAGTCACACTTTTAATAAATTAGATTTTTGGTCACTAGACCTATCACTAGCCCACAATTTGCACCTGCAGCCAGTAACCCATCGTTGTTGTGGGCCCAACCAGCTTAGAATGTCGACTAATGGGACAGCTTTTGACTACTATTTTTTTTTTTTTTTTGGGAAAATTTGGGGCAAAGCCCTTGTATTAATCACCAAAAGTTACATAAAAACAAAATTACAAGTATAGAAAAAACAACTATACCAAAAACCCAAAAGGTAGAAACCAGAAAAGGAAATAAATCCTAAGGACTCAGGAAAATGGTCTGCATCTCAAGGCATCAAAGCCAACATCATTCAAGCCACCAACCACGAATTCCACACAGGCACCGGTTGCCCAAGACAGAAACAGGACCCTCGCAGTGCCCAATAATACGTCAACCTGGTTGCCATGATGACCCTCCTAGGAGACGTAGGAGATGTAGACCTGCTCATCATTGTCCCAAATTTTTTCAACTACAAAATTCCAGCGAAGAAGGAGCTGGGCAGAGAATTTCATGCACTAATCTTAATCTTTAAAAAGGATGCCAAAAACTTGACAGTAGTAAAAACCTGTGGCGTACAGCAAACCGAAGTATCCCAAAGTGAGATCAAAATATAACTAGAAATGGAAACCTCAGCCTTCCAAAAATTATGCCAGCCGACCGCATAGAGAAGATCAGCCCAGAATTTGCCCAAAGTTTTCTTTAAGTAAGTCATAATGATTCCAGTTCCTAACTTTAGCACAAATAGCTTGAAAAATAACTCTTTTAAGCTCATCCGGATTTCTCCAAACACCAGAAAACCGTCTATTGTTTCTTTCTCTCCACAAGTAATACACCAAAACAGCCACAGTAAAATAACAGAAATTCTTATCAGTTTTGGTATATTTCTGAACAGTCCCAAAATGATCTAATACTTGAATAAGATTAGGCCTCAGGTAAAAATTCACCATATCCGAAAAAAGAGCAGTAAGCAATAAGAAAGAGTAATCACATTCAAAATACACATGAGAATGAGATTCAAAGTTGCCGAGACAGAAAGAGCAGGAGGGGGCCACAGCAATCCCCCTAGAAATGAGAATATCCACCATTTTAAGTTTACCTTGAACAGCCATCCAAGTATAAGAGGCATAACGTAAGGCACAGCCTTTATGCCAAATGAATTTAAACCACGTGACATTCTCTAAGTTAGAATGGTAAAAAGCAGAGAAAGTTTTGTTAGAGGGATCGGGACAGCTAGACCAGAAAAGCACCGGCCCCTCCTCAACAATTACAGTTTTGCTAATAATGTCTTTCACCGACCCAGGTAAAGAAACAGGGAGCACCCAATGGCTTTGGGAAATAAAATTCCTAACCCAGAGATGGGAATTCCTGTTAGCCTCAATCAGATCAGCAATCTTGCAATTATTACACCAAGGATCCCACAAGAATGAAAGGTTACAGTTATGGTGAACCGGGAAAGAAACAACAAGTTGAATGGTAGTAGCAGTTTTACAAAACAGTTTCCAGAATTTTGAGGCAGTAGTAGGGGATGACTTCCAAGGAGAGTCAAATTTCTCCCTAAACTAAGAACCAATTAAAGTTCCATTATTGTACATTCTGAAAATAAAAGAGCAAGCCATGTTGTGATAAAGAGAGTCAAAAGAAGGCAGTCCCAGCCCCCCTTTGTATTTTGGCTTGGTAACAGTCCTCCAAGAAATAAGATGCATTTTCTTATCCAAAGAATTCCCAAAGAAAAGAAATTTTGAGCAAATTCTAGAGATTAATTTAGAACAAGCTTTTGGTATAATCGCTCCCCTGATCCAGTACGCAATAGTGCTAGCGATAGTAAACTTAAGGTATTGTGCCCGACCTGCAAAAGAGAGGAATTTAACTTTCCAACCCTCAAGAAGAGTAAAAATTCTACTCATAAGGGGTTGGAAGTGCTGAAATTTAAGACTGTGAATAGAGATAGGGATCCCCAAATTAGTGAGATTGCAGTCCACTTGAGAAATTCCAAGGCAGGCCAAAATAAGCTGATCATGAGTGGAATTCTTTGAAAAAAGTATGCTGCTTTTGATAGGATTAATGATCAGTCTAGAAGCCTTAGAGAAGTAAAGGAGGGCCTCATTAAGAGACCTAGCATTTTCCACAGTAGCTGAACCGAATACCAAAAGGTCGTCTGCATACATAAGATGGCTAATACTGAAATTATGATTATGCATTCCTGAAAAAGAATTGTGCTCCGTGAGATCCAAAATGGAAGACAGGCCATCCATGACAATGCAGAAGAGAAGGGGGGAAAGAGGACAGCCTTGCCTCAGACCCGAAGATGACTTGAAAAAACCTTCCAAGGAACCATTCAGACAAATAGAAAAGGAGACGTCAGAAATGCAGCCCTTAATCCATGAAATGAAAATATTTGGAAACCCCTTCTGCTTGAGCCTGTTAATCAAGTAGGTGCGAGAAACAGAATCGAAGGCTTTCTTAATATCAAGCTTAGCACAAAAAAAAAAATTTATGCCCTTTAAATTCCCTTAACAACTCAGAAGCAAGAATAATATTGTCCGTAGAACATCTCTTAACAATGAAACCATATTGACTCACATGAATGATGAAGGGAAGAATGATATTCAATCTATTAGCTAAAATCTTAGCAATAATTTTATAGAACACATTGCATAAAGAGATAGGACGAAAATCAGAAATGGAGTTGGAATGAGTACCCTTAGGAATCAGAGTAATGGCAGTGGCTTTGGCGCCTTTAGGCATCTCACCAGAGGAGAAGAAATGTTTAATCGCTCTGCATAAACAGAAGCCAGAAAGGAGCCAAGTTTTCTGATAGAAAGCAAAGGAAAAACCATATGGGCCCAACGCAGAAGAAGCAACCCCCGCAAACACCACCCCTTTAATTTCCGCATCAGTAACTTGGGCCACAAGCCCATCAATAAGGTGGGCAGGAATCACCTTACCAACAGGAATGTTATAAGAATTTTCCAAAATCGGGGTGGGAGCATTGAAGAGGGTCTTAAAATGATTAATAAGAGCCACTGTCATGTCAGCATGAGAAGATAGTAACGCAGAAGGAGAAGAGAGCTCTTTGATAGCATTCCTGTTCTTCCTTGATTTAATCTTGGCATAGAGAAATCCAAGGTCATCCTCACCTTGAGATAACCAATGGGCTTTAGCTCTTTGAGAAATCCATGAGTACCAAACAGATTGGAAGAGAGCTAACTTGTCACAAGTTGCTTTAAGATTAGAATTTAAAATAGGGTTTAAAGGATCTCTTTGAAGATCAGTAAGACAAGCCGCATGAGAATTTTTAAGCTCAAGAATGCAATTGGAAATGAAATTGGAGGAGTTCCAGCTTCTTCTGTGGATATTACCTTTGAGATCTCTCAAGCAATCATAGAAATGAGCAATGGGGCTAGCAGAAATAGGCCTCTCAAAGGCCCTTTGGGTCAGCTCCCAAAAATCATCAAAATTGGTCCAAAAATCTTTAAACATGAATCTAGAGACAGTCTTTCTGAAAAGAGCAGCATTAAGAATCAGTGGAGCATGATCAGAGCCCGAGAAGGAGTCCACTTTATATAAAGCAGAAGGGAAAGCATCCAAAAAGGCAGAATTGACCAACATTCTGTCAAGTTTGATGTGAATAGGAGAATCGCTCCTTTGATTAAACCAAGTGAAAAACAGCCCCACCGAAGCAAGGTCCTAGAGGCCCGATTCAAAAACAAAACTGTTGAGTTCTCCCAATCTATCATTGTTCAAGGGAATACCACCAGCTTTTTCTCCAGCAAACCTATAGCAGTTAAAATCTCCCATGACAATCCATGGCAAATCCAAACTAGAGGAAAGATCAAGGAGATCTTTCCATAAAACTTTTCTTTCTTCAATCGTATTGGCAGCATATATCACATACATGTAAAAAGGAGGCATGGAACCAACACAGACCAGCCCGTGAATGAGTTGAGAGGAAGACAAATAAGACACCTGAGCAGCATCCCATTTGACCCAAATTCTACCAGGCGTAGAATGACCAAAATTATCACAGCAGTTTTCGTTCTCAAACAAGGAGTGAGAGAAAGAAAACCTAGTGTCAGAAACAGAAGATCGGCTAATCTTAGCTTCCAAAACACAAATCAGCTTAATATTGTGGACAACAATGAGATCTTTGCAGTATTTGACTTTAATAGGATTATTAAATCCCCGGACATTCCAGGCAGCAATAGGCGGCAAGGACATGGTTATTTGTGGGGTTTGTCCTTCTTGGCCGTCTTGGCTTTGGCTTTCCCTTTCTTGGGAGGGGATTTAGTCCCCACCGACAACTTGGAAGAAGAAGAAGTAGAAGAGGAGTCTTTGGAACTGGTCTTGGGAGGCGGGATAACCTTGACAATAATGGGAGAGGAGGAGGAATCTTCCTCTACACAATTACCATCCAGATTATCGTGAAGCATAGGCTCAACGAACGGATCCTCCACCGGAAGAGAACCAAAACTATTGGCAAGAGTAACCTGTGGCGGCATAAACTTAAGAAGATTACTGTGAGTCGAGGAGGAAGAAGAAACCGATTGCGGGAGGTTAAGGTTGGGAAGTTAAAGGGTTAGACAGGATAGCATCAGACGGGAGATGTTTAGTAGGAGAAGGAGGAGGCTGGGCATTATCCACCGCCTTAGGAGTAACAGCAATCTCAGAGAGTAGTTTGGTGGGAGAAGGAGGAGGTTGGACATTTTCAACCGCCTTAGGAGGAACAGCAATCTCAGCGGTGATAAGAGGTTCAGCCTGGGAACCAGAACCAGTAATCAAAGGAGTCTTAAGAGGAGCAGACGTAGGGCCACGGGAAGGCTGCCTGGGAAGCTTAGAAGGATTGCAACTTTTGCTCCTACCCCTAAACACAGGTTTTATAGGTAAAGACGGTTTAGGAGCGGGGTTTTTAGGGCAAAGAGCAAATGGGTGAACAAGAGAGCCGCATCCCTCGCATTTGGTTGGTTTCCAGTCATACACAACCGAGATAGTCAAATCTTCCCCATCAATTTCTAGGGGAATTTCTTCCGGTAAATCAGAGTTTTTGTCAACTTTGACACAAATACGAGCAAATGTGAGTCTAGTTCTTTTTACAGTTAAAGCATCAACATAAAGCGGCTCACCAATATAGCTATCTATTTTGGAAATACCTGAAGGTTTCCAAAGAGCAAGAGGAAGATTGAGGACCTTAATCCAGAGGGGTATAGAAGCAGACTCATCACGCTTAGGCTGGAACTTAGGGTTCCAACGTTGCAGAACGAAAGGTCTTCCGAGAAGAAACCACGGACCACCCGACCACACCATGTCATAGTCCTCAATAGCTGTGAACTTGAGGAGGAAAAAGTCATCAGCAAGGGAAAGGAGAGAAAGCGCCCCCTTGAGCTTCCAAGCTTTCTCCATAGAAGCCAAGAGGCGTTCGTAATACGGTCGAGGACCAAGAGAGTACCCGACCAGAGACAGATTCCAAAGGGATTTTCCTTCTGTAAGCTCCACCGAAGCAAAGGACAGTTTCTTCGCCGGCTTGACATAAGACATCTGCCAATCATCACGAGGCAAGGGGGAAGCCGCGAGATTACTCGCGTAAGAGAGAGGGGGAAGTTGAGGAGAAGCCCCAAGCAAAGAGGGACCCGATAGAGGGGGGAAATCAGTAGAAGGAAGAGCCATGTCGGCCAGAAGGCCGGAAAACCAAACGAGAACCAACGCCGGTAGGGTTCCACCAAAACCCTAGCAGAGCCCTGGGCACACTTTGACTACTATTTTTTCACCCATTCTAAAATTTTTACTAGAAAGCTGTTTTAGAAAGTAATAAGAAAATTGTTCCAAACGAAGTCTAATTTGTCATCAACAATAGTGTTTTGGCCAAGCTTGGACTTGATGCCGATAGACTCAATGATGAGGGATTAGTTGTCAAAGTTGTAGTGGCATTTTGGCCAAAAAGAAAAAAAATGGAGTAAAACTATCCAAACAAAATATAAAGGAGATGTTTACTTTATGTAAACAAACATAACCCTAAACTTTAAATCCTTTCCGACCGTTGTTATTCGACTACAGTTCTCTAGATCTCAATTGTCTGCCGACTAGGGTCCTTGGACTAATATCAACCAAGTATGATCCACTGACCACCACGTTTAACTACAATCTTTCTATTGCTATCGTCTGACTATAATCCTTCTAGCCTCCGTCGCCCACTTACAATAGTTCTCCAACCTCCATTGCACGCCTACTTTGGTCCTCCAACCTTTCTTGCCCAACTATGATCCATCGACGTACAATCTCTTCACCAACATAGCCTGGCTATTCCAATGCCTACTAGCTTCATCACTTGCTATTGTTGATATGCTAATACACGCCATCAACATTATCTCTAACTCCCAACCATCACTGTAACAAAACTATTCATGTTTATCTCTATAAGAAGTATGATGCATTCTTTCATTGAAAGCAACCAATCTAAAATATCATGAGTTTGTAATATTTGTAATGCTCATATACAAACTAAATATTTCAAAATAGAAGAAAAAATACAACTTAAACATGAATACCATAAATAAAAATTAGTTGAAGAACTTAAATGAAGGAAAAATTAATTAAAAATAAACTTGTAATATCTAATAAATGATGAATAATTATGAGATATATGATTAAAACCTCGAAAGTCTTAGACTCAAATAGAGAGGAGATATACATAAAGAGCTTATGTTTAATGAAGATGATCGCGGTTGAAACCGTGAAGAGATTAAGTAAGATATTGAACTTCCTTGAAACCTATCTCTAATACAATATTAGAAAAAACTAGATTTACAAAACTTTTTATTGAATTGAATAATTAATAGCTATTATAAATGACCTATTTGATTTAATAAATAAATAAAAAATTATAAGTCTCAATTTAAACCCTTATATTAACATTTTCTTATAATTATATATTATAAATAGAATATATTAACTTATTTTTCACTCAATTGGCTATAGCACACAAAAATTTATTTTTATTAAATGAAATATAATATAGAAATAACTAAATTATTATAGCAAATATCTTTAATTTATGCATGCTTTAATATTATTTCCTTTTATCCTTTGCAATTTCAAGCTTAAGAGATATGAGAAAGAACATTCCTAAGCAATAAGATATTACAATTTAATTTAAAATTTTAATTTATTATATTGTTAGACTTTTGAATTTTGTGATTGTTAGATTTTTATTTGTGGAGTAGAGTTGAACCATATAAAAATTGACTTGTGTGCTATACTTTTTATATACATTTTTTAATATTTTTTGTTATTATGCAAGTTATTTATTTTGACATAATTTTATTTTAAAATTTTAATGAATATGAGAATATATTCATTAATCAAAAAGAATAATTACAAAATATTATAAAAACACAATTTTTTTTTTTTTGGGACATTTAGGCCATTTAAGGCAAACTCACACACACAACGCATACACAAAGACTCGAACCTTGGACCTCTTAGTTGGAAACCTAAGCTCTCAACCAATAGGCCAAGGAGAGTTGTGTATAAGGTCATCTCCAACCGAGAACTCTATTTTTCACGCCAAAATAGCGCAAAAAGCAAAAATGGCGTGGTGCTGCTCCAATCCAACGCCATTTTTTGCTTCTGCGCCAAGGTAACGACCCTTCTCCTTTCCCGCATTTTTCCGGTTGACAGAGAAAAATGGCGTGGGTGAACAGTGCAACGCCAATATTGGCGTTGCACTGTTCACCCGCAAGCAAATGGAGGATTTTTTTGCGTTCGGCTGGAGCGAAGGAATGACGCCAAACGCTCGTTTGGCGTTCGGTTGGAGATGCCCTAAAAACACAATTAATGATGTGCAAACGAAACTGCTTTGTAAAGCAGCTTTTTAATATAAAAAGAGTTGCTTCTGTACGTTTCTTTTAAGGTGTCTTTGATTTTGTATGGGACGATTTTCTTATCACTTTTTAAAATAAATTTTTAACATAAAAATTAAATTTTTTATACTAAAAATTTATTTTTAAATATCATAAGAAAGTAGCCCCAAACAAAACCAAAGACTCCTTAAAAAAAACGGACAGAAGCAGCTCTTTTAACTCCTCATCTATAAATACGCGCAAAGGCCACGCCTTTTCTCCACGCACACTGTTTTCAACGCCTCACTAGACAGAGAAACAGAGGAGAGAGAAAAAATGGTGGTGAAGCCGGCGCCGGGGAGGAGATCGTCGGAGCCCTTGGGGCCGGCGGCATGCGAAAGCGACGCCAAGAAGCTTGAGTTCATAGAAGACATTACGGCGAATGCCGAACAGGTGCAAAAGAGGGTGCTTGCCGAGATACTCGAGCGAAACGCCGAAACAGAGTATCTACGGCGGCACGGCATGGGTGGCGCCACCGACAGGAAAGTTTTCAAGGAGAGGGTTCCAATCGTCACCTACGAGGACCTCAAGCCAGAGATACAGCGAATCGCCGACGGCGACCGCTCCGCCATTCTATCTGCCGTTCCCATCTCCGAGTTCCTCACGAGGTTATTATTTGACCTTTTTTTTTATTAAATTCTATATATGTTTAATTTGGTAGATATATAAATATTATTCAATTTAAATTGTTTATAATAATTTAAAAAATAATAATTTTATTAATGCAGCTCTGGAACTTCAGCTGGGGAGAGAAAGCTGATGCCTACGATACAGGAGGAGCTGGACAGGAGGCAGCTGCTCTACAGCTTGCTCATGCCGGTGATGAACATGTTAGCAAGCTTCTTCTTCTTCTTCTTCTTCTTCTTCTTTTCTTTTTAATAATTATAATTTTTTGTATTTATTCGATTTATTTTGGTTATATTTATGAAGTGCATTATAATTATAATTGTGGAACTCTGCACGAATCTAAGCATCATTATCAAATTAAATTAAACAAGTAATTGCGTTTAGTACTGAGATTATCTTTCTTTTTTGGCTTTTGGAATTCTAATTAGTCTATCTTATTTGACATTTAACAAGTAGCAGTTTACTTCTCTCACGACATGCAAAGTTGTTTGTAATAGTTATTCATAATGGTAAATATATGATTAATTTTATTCTTAAATATATTATTACCACCTATTTCATATTACGGGTGTCAAAATGGGTTAATGGGTCGAGTTTAGTTCTGATTTAAAATTGCTCATATATAAATCCATTTAACCCGAATTTGATATGTTTAATAAACTGGTAAAAAAGCTGGGCCTAAAAACTTTTATTTAATCCGGTGACCGAAAGTAGCTCTACGTTCGGACGTCAGTAAAACGATGCCACGTCTTGTTATTCTTTAAAATAAAATATTTGTAAAATATGTTTCTACCTCCTCCATACTGAATTATTTGTACAGCTACGTTCCAGGTCTTGACAAAGGCAAAGCTCTCTATTTCCTCTTCGTGAAGACTGAAAGCAGAACGCCGGGCGGGCTCCCGGCCCGCCCGGTCCTCACCAGCTACTACAACAGCCACCATTTCCGCCACCGCCCCTTCGATCCGTACAACAACTACACCAGCCCCACCGCCGCCATTCTCTGTCCGGACTCCCACCAAAGCATGTACGCCCAAATGCTCTCCGGCCTCCTCCACCGCCTCGAAGTCCTCCGCGTCGGCGCCGTGTTCGCCTCCGGCCTCCTCCGCGCCATCCGCTTCCTCCAACTCCATTACCGCTCCCTCGCTGCCGATATCTCCGACGGCTCGCTCTCCTTTGACCAAGTCTCCGACCCATCTATCCGCTCCGCCGTCGCCGCTTTCCTCCGGCCTGACCCGGCTCTCGCCGACCTCCTGATCCGAGAGTGCAGGTCAGGTGATTGGGCCGGAATTGTCACCCGAATTTGGCCCAATACTAAATACTTGGATGTTATTGTAACTGGGGCTATGGCCCAGTATATTCCGACGCTCGAGTATTACAGTGGTGGGCTTCCCATGGCCTGTACGATGTACGCCTCGTCGGAATGCTACTTTGGGCTTAATTTGAGGCCCATGTGTCGGCCCGATGAAGTTTCGTATACAATCATGCCCAATATGGGATACTTTGAGTTTATACCGTGTGATGAGTCTACCGCGGCGGCGCCGGCAACGGCGGTGGATCTGACGGAGGTGGAGGAAGGGAAGGAGTATGAGCTGGTGATTACTACGTATGCCGGATTGTATCGGTATCGGGTCGGCGATATTCTGAGGGTCACTGGATTCCACAATGCAGCGCCTATGTTCAGGTTTAATTATTTTTTTCAGCAATATTCTGACAGCCTTTAAATTGGAGATTATTAATCAAAATATTTTACTTACAGATTTGTGCGTCGAAAAAATGTTCTACTGAGCATTGAATCAGATAAAACAGATGAGGCAGAGCTACAGGCAGCAGTGGAAAGAGCATCAAAATTGATAGAGCCATATGAGGCAAGTGTGGTGGAATATACTAGCCAAGCTTATACGAAGGAAATACCAGGCCATTATGTGATTTATTGGGAGCTAATGATGAGAGGGGAAGGGGAAAGGGAAATGCTAGGAGCTGAGATTTTGGACAAATGTTGTCTAGAAATGGAGGAGGCTTTGAATAGTGTGTATAGGCAAAGTCGGGTCATGGATAGGTCGATCGGGCCGCTAGAGATTCGAGTAGTACGACCCGGTACTTTCGAGGAACTTATGGACTATGCTATATCAAGGGGAGCTTCTATTAATCAGTATAAAGTACCTAGATGTGTTACCTTTTCACCGATTATTGAATTACTTGATAGTCAGATTGTATCTACCCATTTCAGCCCGAGGCTGCCAACTTGGGTGCCACAGCGACATAGCTTGACTTAATGAAGGGAAGAATACCGACAAAAAGTGATCAAGAAAAATTGAGGGATATGTGACACTGATATTCTCTCTCTTTTTTTTATCACTTATCCATTACAAAATAAAAATTAACCTAGGACTTGTTTGTTTAATAGGAAGTGCTTTTAGGGTTGACCCACAGCCATTTTAATTTGTTCTCTCTTTTATCCTCTTTGTTGTATATTATTGATTAATTGATGTGTAAAAAATCGTTAGAAATGATTTTAAAATTTGCAATCTTCAATTAAGATTACTTATTGGCACCTTATTTTTAGGATGTTTAGATGATTAAAATTAAGTGAAAAAATGACACATTATGCTTACTAATTTGTTTCACTTAGGGGTGACACTAAACAATTATTATGTTAACTATATTATTATTTGTTCAATAAATTTATTATGTTAACTCTATCATCCACATTTAAAGTTGCTTGTAGTTAAAAACAAGGAGCATACTTATGTCTCTGCCTGGTTTATAATTCTGCTTTTAAAAAGTGGTTTTGCCGGGCCAGTTTGATTAATTATTATGGGCGGATGCAAAACGTCATTCAAAAATCAATCATAATGCACTACATCACACGTTCGATATCGCTGACATGACGCATTCTGGTTAGTCTCCAGATGACATTCTGCATTCTGCATCTGGTTTCTGCACAATAATTCTCGACCAAATGACCTTCAATCATGAAGACATTGAACACTATTCGGAGACCAACCAAAATGCACCACATCACCCCTTGCTCGGTACTGCAGCTCAATACCCATTGTCACCATGACTCGGTACTACTGATGTGCTGCATTCTAACTCGTCTTTAAATGACATTCGACATCCGATCTCGATACAATAATTTCACATCATTTGGAGAGTGCTTTTTTTTACACCTTGATGATACTAATTGAAATAAAATTTTCAAAAAGGATTATTATTATTAAATTGAATTTAAATAATTTTTATTTAAATTCATCTCTTATAAATTTAATTTTGGTATTACACCTAATAACCTCGAATCATTTTATTTATTCCCAATACTCTTAGATCAAAATAACAATTTAGACCATCCATTTATTTGTCATAAATCATAATTATACGTTAAACGTCCAATTGAAGAAGACTTTCAAACTCGTTTAATCGTGCAGGTTGAACCAAATGTGCATTATAAGAACAAATTTTTGCTTAGCTATTTGAAAATGACAGGAACCTGTAAGCAATTATATCCTAAGAAGGCAAATTTTGAAGAAAGAAGGGAAAGTCAGCGCGTTGGGATGATAAAAGCAGAAATATAGCTTTATAAAACCTGCATAAACCGAGCATGGTTAACAACCCTCAATCACGGGTTCGAATCCCCTCTACTATGGGGCAAAACAAATATGGGTCCGATGTTGGTGGGTGGCCATGCTAAATTCAGCCGAGGGATTAATTACGCCGTCAAGTGCTTTCTTTTAAGTGGCAGCGGGTAGATTCCCCGTTCCCCAAAAAATAAAAACCTGCATAAGCTGACTACCACAGAATTATGTGAACTACAAATTTGTTCTACTACTCCAGCAGGTGAACAAAAAGTGCATTATCAGAACAAAATTTGATCAGTATTTCACTTAGAAATCAACAAATTAAGTTTAGATCCACCTACAAAACCACACACACACCCCTTACCACATCAGAGCATTTAAAGCGGTGAGATCACCACCATTCAACAAAACTATTAGCTGCAGTAGATTCACATAGCCACCTCAAAAACTAAGAGGCGTCATGCCTAAAGCAAAGAGGAAAAAGACAAAAAAAAAGGCAATAGAGCAAAAATTGAAATTAAGTTGGCTTCCTCATGTTTCGACCGGCACGAATTACCTCATCCACCAACAGCAACTGGGAAGCTATGACAGGCCTGCACAAGATAAATAATATTTCAGAATAAGATAAGGGCCTGCTGGGTCTGAAAATTTCAAGATTTTTAACAGTACCCGGAGTTGATAATTTGGCGTTTAACAGAGTAATTGTCGAAGATGCCTTCCATCTGGGGATCAATTGGTTCTCCAGTGTGATGGTTCAAACCCACAACGTTTCCTCTATCATGTTCATTCTGTTATCATCAAATAAACCATGTAAAATGGTCTTAGTTTCTCGATCCTTTCTATTTAACCAGACAAGTTTGAGGAATTATTACCGTTAAAGAAATGATGACATCCTGAGTGTCCAGGCCAGAATTCTCCGCTAATGTCTTCGGTACAACCATTAGAGCGTCGGCAAATGCTTCAACTCCAAGTTGAGCCCGCTGAAAAATCAGGATTTCTTTTTATAAGGAATTGGCTTCATTTGGGACGGCTTTTTTATTGCTTTTTAAAACAGTAAATATTATTTTTTTTATACTAGAAAGCTGCTTTAAGAAGCAGTAAGAAAGATATCCCAAACGAAGCCTTAGTCACAAACAGGTTGCTGAGTTCAGAGGAAAAAAAAGGTGTGGGTAAGTTTCTAACCCCTTGAACAGTCTTCTTGACATTATTGATCAAATGCTGTCTGGCTGCAACCTCAAAAGCCCCAGCCCCCTATAAACAAATTTAAAGCGTCACATTATGAAGCAATGATTTCATATGATTCGCACAATGGGAGAGAAGTAATATCCAAGATGCGGCAAATGAGTATGTCAATAGTAGGCATTGAAGAATTTGAACAGAAGATTTCATAGTATATTTTATAAAAATAATAGAAGGGTCGTCTATGGATATGAGAGATGCATTCAATTGTTTCAGTAGTCCCAATTACATAGCCTCACTAAAGACATCATCTCTACAACCTTTATAGAAATAGTTCCCTTATATACGTCAATTTTGAAGAACCAATTTGCTTTCACGCTACAAAGATCTACAAAGTGACCTTTGTGTTAAGACAATTAATAGCCAGGAAAGAATCTGATAGACCAGTCCCTCCTGGACCGGTCCAACCGGCCCAACCCTCAAGCCGGCTCAGGTGTAGCAGGCCTAGCGAATGCCTGCTGATCTGCAGGAGCCAAATCCAGCCCCCTGGGGTGGAGTCCACTGCCTAGGGAGGGGTTGTTTAGTTATTTTGCGTTATTTTTTTATGTTGATTGTGGCTGATTTTCTTTTTCGGTGCTTGGCGTACTTGGTATCTAGCAACATCTAGAGAATTGAGAGGAATAGATCCTCCTCTCAAATAAAGGATCAATTCTTATCTTAGTATTTTCCTATTCCTTTCATCAAATAATATAAAATATCCTGTTTTTCATGTTTTGTTTGGAGTTTTGTGGAGATTTACCGCTGATTTCCCAAGATTGATAACTTTCGCTTAAAAACTACAAGTGTTCCCTATCAAATTGGTATCAGAGTAGTTTTCTGAGCTGTTTGTGGGTTGTTTCGATGAATTCCTGCAGCAAATTTTCGTTTGAAAACATGGCTTTTTGCTGTTTTTGGGGTCGAGATCCAGATTTTTGAGTCTAACAAAATTTGGATATTGATGGCGGCCAAGAAGGTGAATACTTTGGAAGAACGGCTTGAAGATGAGATGTGTCAAATCAAAGCAGCGGTAGAGGATAGAATTTCCTCCATAGAAGGCAAGTTCTCATATCTTTTCAAGAAATAGTGAAGAAAATATGGAATCATCAAAACTAAAAGATGGCATCATCGGAGGCAAGAGAGCCGGTAGGAAGAAATATGAATTCTAAAATTTGTAGGGATGAAAATGAGGTGGAGATCGCAGAGGGAGAGGGAAGAAGGCCCCATCTGGACCCTTTCCAGAGAGAGGAGAGGTGTGGAAGGTATGGAGAGAGGTGTGGATCTGTAGGGTATGAGCAAAGGGGTGCTGATTGAGAAAGAAGGGAAGGGGACTATGTCCGAAGAGGTGCTGATTTTGACGGAATAAGGGAGAAATAGAAGAAGGGTTTGGGTATGAACGCGGAAGGGAGGACTGAGACAATTGGGGAGGGCCATCCACGTGGGGAAAGAGAAATTCTGGAGAGTTCAAGGGAAATGGGGGAGATTCGAAGGTCCGAAAATTAAAGATGTCCATTTTTAAAGGGGAAGATGCGCATGGTTGGATTTACAAGGTAGAGGGATACTTTGTCGTCAATCGTTGACTGACGAAAAAGGAGAAGTTGACGGCAATTGGCCTATGTTTCGAAGGGAAGGCATTAGCTTGGTACCAGTGGAAAGACATGAGGCGGCCCATATGTAGTAGGAAGGAATTCAAAGAGTGCTTACTAGAACGTTTCCGAAATAGCAGGGGAGGAGACTTCTATGAGCAATTCTCTGCCCTAGTACAGGAAGGCTCGGTGGAACAATACCAGAGAGATTTGAGTACCTGGCGAGTCGACTGGATTGACTGTCTGAAACTGTTCTAGAGGGAAATTTTATGAAGGGGCTAAAATCAGATATTCGGATAGCTGTGAGAATCATGAGACCTCGTGACTTGGGAGAGGTTATGGTTTTAACTCAGATGGTTGAGGATCAAAAGCACCCAAAGAAGGGAGCCAGAGGTGACAATTCAGGTGGATCATATAGGATGACTACCACTCAGCGCCTAAGGGTCCGACACTGGACAGCCTTTGCGAGACCCCAATGGAGAAGCATGTAGGAGGAGAAAGTGGGAGGAAGTTCAAAAGGCTGATTGAGAGGGAGATGCATGAGGAGAGGGCGAAGGAATTATGCTTCCAATGTCATGAGAAGTATACTCCATGACACAGGTGCAGAGACCGAACTCTTCAGGTTCTCAGTCAGTGATGACGATAAAACTGAGGGAGGTGGGAGTGAAGCAAGTTTAGTAAAGGAGGGCAAGCTGCATCTAAACAAGGCAAAGGTCTTCCTGAACTCAATGGTAGGATTCACTCCGAGTCATACCATGAAAGTGAAGAGACAAATAGTAGGAGAAGGTGGAGACGGGCTGGGTATATGTAGGGGTGTAGTGCCGACCATACAGAGGGTTCATGTAAGGGAGGATTTTCTCCCATTGGAGTTAGGGAGCATTGATGTCATCCTAGGATGAAATAGCTGCAAACCTTAGGGAATACCAAGGTCAACTAGGGAGCAATGACGATGGAATTGATGGTAGAGGGCAGAAGTGTAGTGATCAGGGGAGATATGGGGCTATCTAAACCCATGGTGTCACTTAAAACCATGGTGAGGAGCATACAAGAGTTGCAAGAAGGTTTCTTGGTGAAGCTACAGAGGCTAGAGCGGATCAGATTGGAGAAGGGTGGAGTCATTCCTCCTTCGGTATAGCCATTGATTCAGTAGTTCAGTGATGTCTCTCAGTCATCTCAAGGATTGTCATCGCCTAAGGAGCAGGAGCACGCTATCACCTCGAGGGAATGGGTGTCACTCGACACTCATCAATGTAAGGTCATATTGTTACCCTCGGTTTCAGAAGGATGAAATAGAGAAATTGATCAGAGAAATGCTGGAGGTAGGGATTATCAGGCCAAGTGTGAACCCTTTTTCTAGTTCAATGCTACTGGCTAAGAAAAAGGATGGGTGTTGAAGGTTCTGCATGGACTGCAAGGCTGTGAATAAGGAAATTGTGCCAGACAAGTTTCTCATCCCAGCAATAGATGAGCTGAGTGGGAAAATTATCTTCACTATAATAGATCTGAAGCCAGGGTACAATCACATCCGAATGAAAAGGAAGGACGTGTCGAAGACTGCTTTCAGAATGCATGAGGGACATCATTATGAGTTCCTGGTTATGTCTTTTGACCTCACTAATGTAATAACCTAAATTTCAGGTATGATTACAAATATTTTTTTCTTAATTAAATTATAATTATGATTAGCAATTAATTATGGGTAACAAATAGATTATCGTTCTATTAATTAATAGGTTATTGTTAAAGAATAAAATAATTAAAAGTTATTGTCAATATTAATAAACTATGGTTAATGTTTATACTATTGTTAATTTAAAATAAGTTATGTTAATTAAAGTATGTTAATTAGGCCTCTAATAAGATTCACGTACTCCACTAGCGCTAATATCATATTAATTAATATATGCGTACACTCAGCCACTTCCAAACAATGCATGCATCGGTTCAGATGAATGGGAAAAGATAAGCATTAGCATATTAGAGAAATACCGAAATATGCTATTCCATACGGTCCTTCAAGCAGCCAACAGTAAGAATAAAAGAAAAGGCCATCATCAAAGACAAAAAAAGATTAAAGGAGAAGAAAAGAATTGAAGAAAAATATAAGTTCGACATATGAAATTATTAGATTTGTTAAGAACCACCTTAGAATTTTGAAATAAGTTTTAGCCACACAAAGAACATTAAAAAAATAATTTCCTGATGAAAATAACTTAATTATAAATTCAGTAGAATGATGACACAGGCAGAATTCTTCTAGTTAGCTGGACGGTGGGAGATGGACTAGCAGTAAGATTATCTACAAAAATCATCTCTTGAAAAAAGTTAGAACCAAAAATTCCAAACAGAGCAGGTAACAAGACACTAAAAATAAAATGGTTAAAACCAATGCCTCACCAGTATAACAGCCTCATCCTCAAGCGTATTCTTAACAGATCTGAGACCATCACGTACAGCATCCTTGATTTGTGCAATTGTGTGATCATTAGGTCCTGCATTAAACAGAATACCAATGGTAACAAAGAAAATGATGGAAGATAAAACTGCAAACCACAATTATATTGAAAAAAAGGGCAACCAGAGAGAGAGTGGGAATGGTGCAGATGATCAAAAACCTTTAATCAAAATTGTACAAGAGTGAGGATTTTTCACGTTCTCAACAAAAGTGTACTTCTCCTCCCCAAGGACATGCTCATAAACAAGCCCAGCCCAACCAAGACAATCTGGGGTTAAGCTATCAACTGAATTAACAGCTTCACCGCCACAAGCCAATATTAGTCTTTCCATATTTCTCCTCTTCGCTCTTCGAAGAGCAATAATCTGCATATTTTCAAATCAAACAAACAATTAAAAAGGAACAGTGTGATTATTTGAAATTATTACAAAATTCAATGGTTACAGTATCCCATAGTTGTTCCGACCTGAATAGAAATGCTCCTCATAAACACAAGAGAGATGGTAAAACAGATAGTGCAAACCATGTTATGGAAAGTTATATAAAAGGACAGAAAACCTTGAAACTGTGCTCTATCATGGAAAACTGAAAAAAACAGAGAACTTGAATATACAAGATTCACTAAGTTCTAGAAGTCAAAAACCATTGTAAGAATATGTTCACAACTTGGAGCTTCTATCCAAGATTGGTAACTTTCAACCAAAGGGTATAGAGTTTGTTATATGAAAAGGGGTACCTGGATATATTGTAAAGCACGCATTCATTTCATAGATCAAGAATATCATCATAAGGATTTCACACCCAAATATCATGCGTGTTCGATAGAAAGGCAAATGAGTTCAGCTAAAAATAGTTGTCTGACTACAGTGTTAACACGGAACAGAATCCCTAGTGTTATCAACAGTTAAAATGTTGGCATGCAATCAGCATCTTTATAGACTATTCTCACAGCTATAGAAAGGCATAGCAAGTTTCTCCCTAATGTGCCAAGCCAATCACTTATAACATGGAATTAACTTAGACTGAACAGTCAAATTACAATAGACTTCTACATAGTATGTGATGCTACACAAGAGATGAAGTATATTGTTTAGGCAGTTATTTTATTCTAAGTTAAGAATATAGATTTAATATGCTTTTGGCTCTTAACCGGACACAATGGAAAAAAAAGATTAGCTGACCCCACATAGTGGGATAAAGGCTTCATGTTGTTGTCTATTGTTGTTGTTGTATGCTTTTAGATAATTTTAGGCCTAAATTTGAAAAGGAATAGATTTAAATTTGATATTATCTTGATAATGTTGTTTCTATAAATAGAGCAAAGTGCCTTACAATAATTTAGAGTTGATGATGAATTGAACAAAGGATTTTCCTGTGGCCTTCCCATGTGGGACTTCTTCCTCTTCCAAGATTTCTCCTAGTTTTCTCCATTGCTACCCGTGCCACCCTCCCTTTGAGGTGTCCATTCATCTATCTCCCCAAACCCTTTTTTCTCTCTACCACTCTTGTCCTCTTCTATATCGGATTCATCATATCCCTTCTCAGTATTAATTTAAAAAAAAAAAAAAACACAAAGACACACACACACATCTTCATAATCAATGCATCACAGCTATTCATTGGTATTTGAGCCTCACCAGCTCCCCTATAAATTTCACCCATGTTGGTTGCACATGTAAACGTTGTCCTTATCCCACACCTTCTTTCGTCATGTTTGTGTCACATCAAGCACTCCCTCCCTGCTTTAACTTCTACCCCCATCTTCTTCATCACGCCCAGCACTTCAGATCGTTGTTCGTTCTAGAGAAGCATGAAGGGTGACTCCAACAGATCTACAGAATAATTTTTTACCCCATCACCCAGCTTAAAGCCTCTATTACCATCTTCTACCCTATCCCCATTACAACATCAAGCTTGCCCACAAAACCACAAAATGCCTTCCAAGTCCACCAACAAGCTATGCTCTAGATTCACAAACACATAAACCCCACTGCATAGCTCATCCTAACTTACATACCCCCCAACCTCCATGCCAGCACAGACAAGAATGTTATGGAGTCAATTTATAGATATGAAGGTCGTAGCAAGCATCAACAATCTGGAAATATGTTCACCTTGGCCTTACAACATTACATCCATCTCCACTTCTTTCAATTCATCTACGAGGACATTTGATGCTTTCAAATTTGCATGTAGTTCATCTTTAGCACTAAACAAGAACCATCTACACGTCTTCTAGAAGTGTCGCACGCATCCTTGCCCACTCTCTCACATTATTCGCATTCACCAGCATCTACCCACAAAAATCACAACTTCCACAATTTCCGCGCCCATTCACAAACCAAAAATGTTGTAAGTTCGCTTCACTTGTGCCATGCAGTCAAACCAAGCAATAAACCTAAAATAAAATGGCAACTTCAATCAATTAGCCAATACTTTAGATCAACTTAGTCGGGTTTTAATAATGTCCTTCAATAACTACAATGAAAACTTTCTATAACTATCATTATTGATATTTATGTTTTATCATTTCATCTTTTTCACCGTGAGATGAATTTCTCATTTGCCTATCTTCTCGAATTGAAATTATTAGCTCTATTCCAAAGAGGGTGATCTTTAGTTAGTCCTTCAATAGCATTTCAACTCTGAAGTTCCCTGCGGCTCAAAAGAATGGATAGCTGATAGGTACCACTTGAGTATTTCAAGTGATTCCTATCGGATCTAAGCCAGATCGCCACTAATCCGCTGTTTTCAATGAGAAAACAGCCACCAAACACGAAAACAGTAGAGAAATCTGAGAGAAAACGTAGAAAAAATAGGAAAAACAATGGCAAACGATTGGATTTCACTTGTCGATGCAAAAGAGAAGAAAGATACAAGTTTCCTTCAATTCGAGAGGAAGGAATAACTCTCCAAATCTCTAGCCGTTGCCTAGAGCCCAAAAGAAAAACTTAGATCTCACAAATCACATTCAAAATCAAGATAACCCTAATTTCCCCCTCATCTCCCTAATTAAACATGAAAGGACGATTACAAAAGACCTAATTACCCTCTTCTAATTCAAATTTTCCCTCCCAAAAGACTCCACGTGGCCTCCCTGGAACTTCCGCCCGCTCCCTGTTCGCGTGGCCTCCGTCGGGTGAAAACCTGGACCGGTCCAGGTTGGACCGGTCCAGCCGGCTCAAGTGCCGGCCTAACATTACCCTCCTCCCAAAGTACCACCTTGTCCTCAAGGTGGAAAGCAGGAAACTGCTCTGCAATCCTCTCCTGTGGCTCCCAGGTGGCTTCATAGTCAGGGAGGCCGCTCCACCTAATCTTTACCTCCTTTTCCCCCTTCTCATTGGTGCGCACTCCTTCTACCGCTAGAGGCTCCAATGTCACTTCCATGTCTTCCCTCAGTGTGCTGGGCAGCTCTGGGCTCACAGCATGCTCCCCTATCACTTTCCTCAATTGTGAGACATGGAAAACGGGGTGTATTCTGGCTGTTGGAGGAAGCCTCAATCTGTAGGCCACCTCTCCAATTTTCTCCTCCACTTCAAAAGGGCCAAAATACCTTGCTGCCAGCTTCTCATTTCTCCTTTGGGCCATAGTTCTCTGTCGGTATGGTCGGAGCTTCAAGTAGACTTTGTCCCCAACTGCAAACTGAATATCTCTCCTTTTGCTGTCCGCCTGCTTCTTCATCAGTTGCTGGGCTCTAAGTAAATGCCTCTTGAGCTCTTCCAACACCCGATCTCTTTCCTTCAAATGTTGATCTACTGCAGATACTGGAGTAGTATTATGGCTGTAGTGTACCAAATGTGGAGGGTCCCTCCCATATAACACCTTAAAAGATGTCATCTTAGTCGCCGAGTGGAAGGAGGTATTGTACCAATATTCCGCCCAGGCTAACCATTTGGCCCACTGCTTTGGTGTTTCAGACACAAAACACCTCAAGTATGTCTCTAAGCTCCTATTCACCACTTCTGTTTGACCATCAGTCTGTGGATGGTAGGCTGTGCTTCTCTTCAATACTGTTCCCTGCATCCTGAATAGCTCCCTCCAAAAATGGCTCAGGAATACCTTGTCCCTATCCGACACAATAGACTCTGGTACTCCATGCAGGCGGACTATCTCTCTCACAAATGCTGCTGCTACAGACACCGCTGTGTACGGGTGTCTTAAGGGAATGAAATGAGCATATTTGCTTAGCCTGTCGACCACTACAAGTATGACTGTGTAGCCTTCTGATTTTGGGAGCCCATCAATGAAATCCATAGTAATCTCCTCCCAAACTTTCCCTGGTAGGGCCAGAGGCTGCAGTAATCCCCCTGGCGCCATTGTCATGTACTTGCTCCGCTGGCAGGTATCACACTTAGCCACCATCTCCTCTATGTCTTTCCTCATCCCCCTCCAGTACAATTCAGCAGCTAACCGGCTATAAGTTTTCTGCACCCCTGAATGCCCTCCTATGGCACTCTCATGAAACTCCTGTAACAGTTGGGGAATATGGATGGAAGACCTAGGAATCACACTCCTTCCCTGATAGAACAGTCTTTCTCCCACAACTGAATAGCCCGGGTGGCTGTTCTCATCTGATAACACCTCTTCTTTGATTTTCCTCAACTCCTCATCCTGAATGCTCTCCTCTTTGATGGCTCCCCAATCTATCAATACTGGCACTGATACAGCGATCCCCTGGAGCTCCCCCATACAGCGTGATAAGGCATCCGCTGCCTTATTCTCTAGCCCTGGTCGGTAGTGGATCTCGAAATCATATCCCAACAGCTTGGACAACCACCTCTGGTGCTCCTCTGTGACCATCCTCTGCTCTAACAAGTACTTCAGGCTCCTCTGATCAGTTCTGACAATAAAGTGTCTGCCCAATAAGTAAGGTCTCCACTTCTGGATGGCCAGTACAATCGCCATTAGCTCTCTCTCGTAGACTGACTTCAGCCTAGCCCGGGATGACAGGACTTGACTGAAGTAAGCTATGGGTCTGTGCCTCTGCATCAACACTGCTCCCAATCCATAGCCTGAAGCATCTGTCTCCACCACAAACACCTGACTGAAGTCTGGCAGAGCAAGCACTGGCACCGTCGTCATGGCCTTCTTCAGCTTCTCAAAGGCCTCTGAAGCTGCTTCTCCCCATAAAAATCCGTCCTTCTTCAACTGCTCTGTCAGAGGCCATGCTATGGTGATGTATCCTCTCACGAACCTTCTGTAATAGCCTGTCAGTCCCAAAAACCCTCTGAGTCCCTTCAAAGTCTTGGGTTGAGGCCACGCCAGCATTGCCTCTATCTTGGATTGATCTGCAGCCACTCCCTCCTGGGATATCACGTGCCCCAGGTACTCCACCCGTGCCTGAGCGAAGTCACACTTCTTGAAGTTGGCCTTCAACTGATGCTCCTTCAGTACACCCAACACCACTCTCAGGTGCTCTAGGTGTTCCTCCTCAGTCCTGCTATAAATTAGGATGTCATCAAAAAATACCAACACAAACCTGCGGAGGTGTGGCTTGAAGATCCGGTTCATCAAAGCTTGGAATGTTGCCGGAGCGTTGGTGAGGCCAAAAGGCATCACCAGAAACTCGTAGTGACCCTCATGAGTCCTGAAGGCCGTTTTCTGCACATCTTCCTTCTTCATCCTGATCTGGTGATAGCCTGACTTCAGATCGACCTTGGTGAACAAGGCGGCTCCATGTAGCTCATCCATCAACTCATCAATCACAGGAATAGGAAACTTATCAGGCACAGTTTCCTTGTTGAGCGCTCTATAATCTACACAGAACCTCCAACTCCCATCCTTCTTCTTCACAAGCAGAACTGGACTAGAGAAAGGACTCACACTGGGCTGAATGATCCCTCCTTCTAGCATTTCTCCCACCAACCTTTCAATCTCATCTTTCTGCACCTGAGGATATCTGTAAGGTCTCACACTGATAGGAGATACTCCTTCTTTCAGGATAATCTGGTGCTCCTGCTCTCTGTCAGGTGGTAGTCCAACTGGGGGTTGGAACACATCCTCAAATTCCTGCAACAGGGGTTGAACCAAAGCGGGGATGGGTCTTCCCTCCCCCTCCTCTTGCTTCTCCAAGCTCTGCAACTCCACCAGGAATCCTCCTCCTTCCTCCTGTATGATTTTCACCATGGATCGGAGTGACACTCCAGCTCTGGACAATCCTGGTTCTCCTCTCAGCTTCACCTGCTTCCCCTCTACGCTCAGCTCCATCACCATGGTCCCCCAATTCACCTTGGTTTCACCCAAGGTCTGTAGCCACTTCATGCCCAAAATGACATCTGTGCTACCCAACTTCAGGGGTAGAAAATCCTCTACCACCCTGATCTCCTGTAATCTCATCTCCACCCCTTTGCAGATCCCGGTGCTGGACTCAATCTTCCCTGTCCCCATCATCACCCCGTAGCTGCCTGTCTCAGTAGGCTCCATCCCTAGCTCCTCCGCCACCTGGGTGGATATGAAATTGTGAGTTGCCCCGCTGTCAATCAGAACCACAACCTCTCTCCCCCGAATCTCCCCCTTCACCTTCATTGTATGGCTAGGAGTGAATCCCATCACAGAATTGAGGGAGACTTCGGCTACCTCCAACTGTGGATCAATCTGCTCCTCATCAGAATCATCACCCTCTTCAGGCGCCTCGTCTATATAGACGGTGAGAGCCCGAAGAGCGCGATCCTTGCATCTATGTCCTGGAACAAACTTCTCCTCACATCTGAAACAAAGGCCCTTGGCCCTCTTCTCCTGCATCTCCTCCTCAGTCAATTTTTTGAAGCTTCCAGCAGATCTGGTCACCCCACTCTTCTCCTTTCCACTCTCTCTAGGGACATTAGGGCTTGCCCCTTTTGGAGCCAAGTAAGTGGTAGTGGTCCTAGTGGGACCTCCTGAGTGGTTGTTCCTCCAACTTCGTGCGTTGGTCTTCTGGTTCTCCACCAACTGAGCCAACTCCATTGCTTCCCTTAGGTCTCTAGGTCTCATGACCTTCACAGCATCTCTAATTTCTGGCTTGAGCCCCTTCATGAAGTTTCCCCCCAACGTGCTGTTCGATAAGCCCTCCATGTCTCCCACTAGACTCTCAAATTTCTTTCTGTATTCCTCCACTGTTCCCTCCTGGGTGAGGGCATAGAACTGCTCGGAGATCTCCCATGGGCTGCTCCCCCTGAATCTCTCCCTGATAGCTTCCTTGAAGTCCCTCCAAGTCCTCACCGGATCCCACTTATCCATGTACTTGAACCAGGCAAAAGCCGCCCCTTCCAAGCACATACTAGCCGCCATCAATCTCTCCTCCTCCATCAGGCCATTCACTGCAAAATACCTCTCCACCTTGTGGATCCACTCATCCACATTCCCCTCTTCGAAAACTGGCATTTTCAGCTTTCTGGCCCTCGTGTCCACCCCGTATGCCCTATTCCCCCCATGGCCTCCTCTGTCCCAGGCAATGGGATCTTCTCAAGTTCCTCTCTCTCCATATCGGGGCTCATCATCCCTCCTCGGCCGTCGATAGCCATCTTCCCCTCGCGCCCCGCCATGGTGGTTATGGATCCCCCATGGCCGGTCCACTGGGTCGGGCCTCCGACGATACCAATCATCCTCTCTTTCTTCCCGCCTGATGGACTCCCGATGCAGCATTCTTCCGTTGCTACCCAGCAGTTCCACCTCCTCTTCCCCTTCCGGCTTTGCCTTCTCCTTGCCCTTGCTCCCACTACCTTCTCCTCTTTCCTCCACTGGCACAGCTCTTGCTTGCCCTTCCAACAACTTTTTCATCATCTCCTCCAATGCCGTAAATTTCCCTTCCACATTCACACTCAACGTCGCCATCTTCTCCTCCAGATCCGCCTTAAATTGACCCACTTCGGTCTCCAAGACTTCTACACGTTTAGATGCCATGGGAACCACGAAATGGTCTCCGGATCTCTTCCGAAAAGCAAAAATCTGCTGCGAAACAGTGGAAAACAGCCCCCCACCGTCCGGATCTGTGCTCTGATACCAATTTGATAGGTACCACTTGAGTATTTCAAGTGATTCCTATCGGATCTAAGCCAGATCGCCACTAATCCGCTGTTTTCAATGAGAAAACAGCCACCAAACACGAAAACAGTAGAGAAATCTGAGAGAAAACGTAGAAAAAATAGGAAAAACAATGGCAAACGATTGGATTTCACTTGTCGATGGAAAAGAGAAGAAAGATACAAGTTTCCTTCAATTCGAGAGGAAGGAATAACTCTCCAAATCTCTAGCCGTTGCCTAGAGCCCAAAAGAAAAACTTAGATCTCACAAATCACATTCAAAATCAAGATAACCCTAATTTCCCCCTCATCTCCCTAATTAAACATGAAAGGACGATTACAAAAGACCTAATTACCCTCTTCTAATTCAAATTTTCCCTCCCAAAAGACTCCACGTGGCCTCCCTGGAACTTCCGCCCGCTCCCTGTTCGCGTGGCCTCCGTCGGGTGAAAACCTGGACCGGTCCAGGTTGGACCGGTCCAGCCGGCTCAAGTGCCGGCCTAACAATAGCCCATAGCAAATATAAAGTTCATATTGTTTACGATTGATTTTATTTAATTATTTTATTGGTGTTAGGATTTTATAATAATGAAAGACCGTCTATACCCATAGAAAAATGGATGTTTTCATAAGGAAGCCATCGAAGGCTTTCCACAAATTGAGATTTGGCCGTAGAAGGATCGAATTGTATCCGAGGAACATGGGGATACAAAAAAGTAATAAGAGAAGCGCACAGACCAATCAATCGTATCGGTCGTATGCTTGAATTTGGAATGGAAAGGAGGTGTAATGCTTCCTAGCACGGGGCACGGAATAAGACCACTTAGATCGGAATAGCATTCAAAGAAATGTTCTAACATAGGGCGGTAGCTCGAACATTTAAAAGATTAGTTGACAACAGTCAAAAGATGGGGCTAGAATTACTATATAGGGGTCTTTCTGTGCAAGTCAGCTGAACACCTTGATTGATGAGTGGGTAGATGGGTTAGGTGCACCTCTCTACAGTGGTTATGGCCGTCAGATCGTCTGAGTGATGGATCTAATGGTCCTGATCAAATCCCGCAGTCTGATCTCGCGAGGAGAGAACGGAGTCGGTTTATATAAAATAAGAACATTTCCGAAGCTCTTCTATTTAAGATCTCTTGTTCTACCTTAGAGGTGATCTTTTGTTGTTGTCTTGACCTGAGAAAGCCTAAAGGAGAGGGAGAGAGAGAGAGGATTTTGTGAGGAGGAGCTTGTGAGGGAGTTTCACAAGGGTTGCTCCAAGCATTGTTCCACTTCTTCTTCTTCCACTATAGTCTCTTATTATAGTTTTTAATAGTTTTAAGTCTAAATTTTAGTAGAATTAAATTTACATTTGACCTTATCTTTGTAACCCTATTTGATAAATAAAATCTAGTGTCTTACAATAAATCAAATTTTATGATGAATTCAAGAAAGGCTTTGATTTGGGGATTCTTCTTCATCCCTTTTAGGATTTCTCCTTGATTTCCTCCATGTTGTACTATGTCTTCCTCTCTTATAGATATTCATTAACTTATCTCCTCAATCCTCTTCTATGATTCTCCTTCAATAACAAATGTATCCCTACCCTTCTCGATATTACTTAATAAAAAACTCACCAAAATTTTCATTTAATTACATCGCTCAACATCAAAATGTGCGTTAACAAAAATGAAGAGTAAAAGAATATCACAAATAACATTGATTTTAAAGGCTTAAAACATTTAAGTGTTTGCAAAAAATGCTATTGCACTATTAATTCTCACGCAATCATAACATACACAAATCCAAATCATCTTTGAGAAAGGGGTTACTTCTAATTCATTGAGAAACTTTCACATTCAGCCACTCATTTTCACATTCAGCCACTCATTGAGCATAAATTTACTGAGGCAGTATTTGGAATGCTTTTCAACTATTTTAGTGGTAAGAAAAATAATTAATAAAACTAATAAATTTGGAAGACACGTTGCTATTTTAAACTTTTTTCTTGAATTTTTTTAAAGCATTTTTTAAACTGTAGTTGACAATGGAGCTTTTAAAAGAAAAAAAAAATAGAAATGCTAAAACTGCCTCAAACAAAGCCTGAACGGTAGCCCGTTAAAGAGAGCTACTAATTACCAAAGGAGATTGAGTAGTATATATAAGAAATCAGTTTTCATAACTAACCCCTGCTCTAGCCAGAAGATCCAAAGATGGAGGATCAATGCCCTTCTGATTGATCACAACAAAATTACTTTCATTGCCAGAGCAAACCTGCACACGACAACAAACAATAAGTTGCTGAATTTCCTTAAGAAAACACAGATATATTTGACTTACCTTTTGCTTTAATTCAATGATTTTTTTTACTCTCTCGTCAACTTGATGCCTTTCAGCAGCAACCATCTTTTCTCTCTGCTCAGCATTGGAGTAGAAAAAACCTGCATTTACTTCGCTGTGCAAAACGAGTATTAATGGCACATGCATACAATGAAGAACTCGGCCTATGTTAACAGAAACATGTTTGCTCCCCAAGCAATTAAAAAAAAATAACACTTTCCAAATTTTATTAAAATTTTGAATTGAATAACAGAATCTCCAAAGTATAGCTAGTAGAAGTTAATCCAACCTGGATAAAATAATTAAATTGAATATCTAGTATCCCTTAATATTAAGAGGGGGAATATCAAAGGATTTTTCTTTTGTATGGAGACTGTCAAGCACAACATCTCGATTATTTTCTTCATCATATCTTCCAAATTCTCAAACCTTCCTTCCATCGCTGAAAAACGCTCATTCAACGATCCCACATCCCTTCGCGGCTATTCTAATTCCCCCTCCAACTTTTCTTCCAACATCTCACCTTTCTCCCGACTATCGGTCCCAAGAAATTGCTCTAATACCAATTTAATAGGACTTGAATACCAAAAGTCAGCGAACAAACAATAAATTTCATCAAACCAATAGGTTTTTATTGATAAGAAAATAAATACGAAAAACCAAGATACAATGGTCCTCTTTCGATAGAATGTCCTTCTCTCCCAAATTCTAGACGCTACTAGAATCCCTCACAAAGGACAACAGACAACAAACACTCATCAATAACATATCCTAAACCCTTGACAAACTCCCCCTTAAATAGCCCTAGAACACCATAACACAAATAGAACATTCCTGATCAGCATAAACATATTTTAGGAAATCATCCTAAATAATTAGGATCCTCCTAAATAACATAAACATGATTTAGGAAACCTTCCTAATTAAAACCTCCCTAAGTAAATTCTTCCTAACAACAACCATATTAAAACCTCCCACTCAAATCAGCCCTCTTTAAATATTCTTAATTCCCTCCCAATCTTGATCTTCTACTATAAGTAATTACTCTTCTTTTATCTTCTTGCTTGCCACCCCCCCCCCCCCCCACCCCCCCCCCCCTAGTGGGGCCCACCGACTTAGTTGGTATATCATAAGGATGGTCATTGACTGGCATTATTCAACAAATAAAGTTCTGATATCATAAAAAAAGAACATTTCCAACTGATTTTGTAGATCTAAACAATGTCGCCGCCACTTCCCAGCCAGGGTTCAGGATAAAAATATTACATAACTCTTTTATAAAAATATTGCATAACTCTCTTCCTTGACTCATAAATAAGAAATACAAGTAGAAAAAACAAAATACCATCTGTCTGAAAACCTTTAATCTAGTGCTTAAAAAAGTAAGCACCAATTAAAATGATCTATTTTTCTACCATAGGTAATAAAACCAAGGGAATCATAATATAGAAAAGGATAAACAAAAGAACAAACTTCCAATGTTCGCAATGAATACAATATCTGCAGGTGCTATGAAAGGGAGTATCCAGGTGAGTCTTTTACCTTTTCTCATACTCCAATGACACGTTGCATGTCAAGATATAACAATTTTCTGCCCTCCGCTTCATATCAGGATGTCTAGATCCATGATCAAGGACAAGACCCTCTACCTAAAAAGGCCAATAACCACGTAGGTTTTAGAACACAGCCAAAGATTGATGTAAATTCAACTGTCTCATACCACCCAATGACGAGCATTAATCAAAAACAATTTATTAGGATCAAATAGACAAGCTTCAATGTGTCAACAAATTATCAAAGGTATTGCTTGTTCAAACAGAAAATATAGAATAGAAAGATCGAAGTATCAACTATCAAGTGCAAATAGCTAAGAAATGGTGAATAAAAAATTGTTCTGTAAGGGAATCAAAATTTGAAGCTATCGAAAAAGATGATATAGATTCAACAAATGTGGACTAGCAACATCTTCAACAAATAAGCCAGAAGTGCCACGAAACAATTAACTAAATGGATCTTCTACAATGAGAAGCAATTAGCAATCTCAATACTGCAAAGCTTAAAAAGATGCATCAGTTACGGAATGCATGAATGCACGCCTAAAAGGGAAAAACACACAACGAAATATATTTGAAAGGAAACAATGTCCCAAGAAAGGTGCCTCTTGTAATACACTGCCAAGATTTGTTCTTTTCTTCCAAGTTACATCTTCATGTTGTACGAGTGCTCGTATGATTTGGTCTCGGTAAGGTTGTTTGTTTTCAATTCAAGGTTCTTATAGAAAGAATGAAATCAAACCAAAAGATGGCATATAAAGTATTTGACCCATCAGATTAAGAACGGGCATAATGCGTGCTGACTACCTCCTGGTCCCTTATGAAAATGACACCCTCATTTCTATGTTTGTGAAGTAGATGGCTGCATATGATGAAGTCCTCCATTAACTGCACTTTGGCGACACTTTTGAAGTTGAAAGTCACCCTAGATTCAACGGTGCCCAGCTGGTCATGCTTCAAAGGTCAAAGGTCATTCTGTAGGGTCCCATGAACATCAAAGCTGATGCTTGCCCTTCCAGTGGTCCCATACATAAGCACTACTACATTCAGTAGATATTTTAAGGCAAACACTCTTTGACTCCTGTTTCACTTCCACAACAGCAGAATTTTTGCCAATTCCCAAAAGTAGATAAAGAGAGCAGAAAAATCCCAAGGAGCGAACTAGCAAGGTCTACAGGATCATATTATGATGAAGAGAAGATAGAGTAAATTTTGAATTCATATTTCTACCTAACTTTATCACTGTTCTTCCTACTCTGTAGTCAGTGAATGTTTTCTTACTACATCAAGAATTTTAAATTGTTTTTTTCAATGCTACCTTTATACACAATAATTCTACAGATTATTATGGTTTACCTTGGAAGTTTATGGTCCGTAAAGGATTGGAATTTATGGGGCTTTTCATCGTTTTATCATACACTTAGGCTAGAAAAAGATAGCTTTTTTTCCTATTATTCATTCAAATTTACAGGAAAAGTGCAATTGGCAGTCCCAATTGTAGATGAAAAAAGTTTAGTGGTGATATTAGCTCAACAAAGTCAAAAAATCTAAGTCGAGATACATAAATTGAATTTTAATTTAGTATGTGCTACTGCTAGGGTATTTCTTATGAAAAAGCTCCACAACTACAGAGAACAATGATATTGTTCATTCGGACATCAATCAAGAGTGAAGTGCAACTACTTAACCCAATCTAGGTGAAAAATAGTTAAGGGCCAACTAAAACATCATCCAAAAATGAAGCGTTCTAGTGTAAACCAATTATGATGAAAAGTTGAAAGCGTAGTTAAGGTTAAAACAAAATTATATTTGCTATATAGTTTTACCATATCTAAATTAACAAATGTACTAAATTATTTATAGTTGAAATCTACAATATTCATGAGTTTAATATTTCCTCATTATTGAGAATACCCTCCTTTTACATTTTCGTAATGATTCTCTTCTTTTTACACACATATAGGAATGTCTATGTTTATACTGCAAACACAAATCAGTAAAGTTATAATCATTTATGATTTTTTTCTCTTTTCTAATATAGTACCAAGATCATGGATTACAATCATCATGATCATCTCTAAACACCTTCCCACAGAAGTCGCATTCCTTGAACTTATGATCACCATTGGACTGTTCTCACACTTCTCTTTGCCTATTACCCATCCATTCTCCATCAACCCCCACCCCCTCTAAGATCATCATCTATGTCTAGAGTGCAATCCTCCGATAACTCCATTTTCTTGCAAGATGCTATCATGCCCACATTATTTGATCATTTCTATCGCACCAATGAAAAGATTGAACTGACTCCATCGAAACTCTATATCAATACTCTCTTCATTCATACCTACATAGGCATTCTCTATCGATATCTATGTTTAAAGATCATATATGTACCCTCAACATGGATCTCGTTGTCGACACTTTTTATCTATTTCGCACTATTGTCTTTCACAAATCAATTGTGCTCCTCTTGCAACACTCGCACCCTTTAGGCTACAAATCTTTTACAATTTTATCTCTGGTCTATACTGCTTTCAGATGCAAGTTGGCATCCGTTAGCACATCTAACATATCTAAATTATCACATGTACCTCATTCATAATAGGAAAATGCGTCATTTATAATCATAATATTCCATTGTTATTATGGATATCCTCATTTGCTTTACTTTCCTTAATTCTTCTCTTCTTTTGCTTATATATCGACGCATATTTGTTTGACTAGAAAGTAATTCAATAAAAAATTAAAAATAATCATTTATGATTTTCTCTCTTCAAACGTTTGGAGTACAAATTACAAGAGGAAATAATGTTAAAATAAGAACAAATATTACATTTACAATAAATTAAATTGAAACAAGAAAAATAAGTTTATAAATTGTTCTATGCTAGAAAGTTTAAGAATAGGCATGAAGTGACATACTGATGGACAGAAAATTGATGGATAAAATGGTTGGCGTGAATGAAATCAGTGATAAAATGCTCAATATTTGATTATATAATCGAATGAAATACTAATGAGAAGATAACAAATAAAACTAGTATTTATACTCTTTAAGTTGGGCTACAATATAGCCGACAAAAATCATTTTAATGAGAGAAGTAAATTAATAAAAAGAACACAATATGATATGTTAAAACAACGATGGAAACTCAACAGACAAGAGGCTTAAAATTAAAACTAAGCATATAATATATATAATTTTGTGGATAAGAAATCGACAGCTATAATTCAGTATGACCGGGAGACTTAATGATACCTAGCTTTGATTGATTCAAGAACCTTGGATTTTTCATATAATAGAACGACTCCAATGAGTTTAGGACTTCCAAACCAAAAATTTAGGAAGTCAAAGTGAAGAATGAAATTAAGATTATTATGTAATAAAAAGTATAAAGTAGAATCACAGTATTTTATAACTGAAATTATATTGACTTTAAGATATGAATCCAAGGAGTGAGAAATAAAAATTCATTGATAATGGCGTATTTTTTAGGGCTGTGTGACATAAGTAGAAAAAATAATACTATAAAAAATCATATCGAAGATGGGATAGGAACAATAGCGATTTATGATTAGTTGAAAAATACTCAGCTATAAAACTTGGGTAGACGATGCAAAATAATATCATAATTGAATATAATTATGGTGGAAATATTAGGATGAAATAAAATGTTTATTATCAAATAGCTAAATTCCATGCAAAACAAAAAGGAGATAGCACTAGTATAGCACTAAACAAAAAATTAAAGATATAGTAATGGTCATAAAGATGACCCATATAAGTTTGAACAAAAGGCTAATAATGATGATGTTGATAAATGAAGGGACCATTACAACAAACACCCAAGAAAGAGAGGCTTCTACCAATAAGATGTGTTATAGGTATAGTAGGAAAACGAAATATGATGTGAAAAGTTGCAGTTGACTTGGACATAGCATATGAAAGGTAAATATTTACGTTTAAGAAATAGGAAAATTGTTTGATTAATTTTAAAGAGGTTCTACTAAATCATAAATAGACTATCTTTCCCCTTAAAAGAAAGTGATGATCTTATTGTAAGGATGATGGTATTAATACAAAACTTCAATTCCATTAAGATTCATTGCCTCACTGGATTTTTTATAGTAAGTAGGATGATGCGAATGCCAGAACTTCAGTCCAATTTAGATCCATGGCCTCCCTGTATAACACTATGGCAATCGATATGCAATAACTACAGCTAATATAGTGAAGAAGTATTTGGTCTAATTTTGGATATGAGCCTCCTTGTTTCTCTTCAACTGCACATTTTCCAATTTAAACATGAAATAATAAGTTTACTGAATATTTGATAGTTATATCAATTTATCAGTATTTGATGGCTTAAAGGTTTAGTATGAGCCTCCAAGTTCTAGACAAGCAGTTGTTTCTAAGAATTTTGATAACAAAAGAAGATATCCAAGATAAAATATGTTCATACACACCTAGTCGATCAAATAATGCAACTAGACACGTGTATAAACTACAACTAGCTCTTTCACATGTATACTGCAGCTACACAGGTTTGTTTATGTTCTTTAGTTTTATAATGTTTCTAACATTGTCGTGTAAAGTTTGCTTAAGTATCTATAATTTTTTATTAATTTCTAGATGAATGATTTTTGCTTAGTTTGCATTTGAAATTTTTTTAAGAGATCAACTAAGGATGCAGGAATTTTTGAATTTAATTTCCGTTAATTATTTGAATAGATTCTTCCTTGTTAAAGGTATAATCAATCCTCTTTCAATTTCCAGCTTAAAAATTGCTTTATGCTTTGCAATATTTTCTCTATTTTGAGCTTAGGCTGTCTATTAATTGTTATGTGTTCACTAAAAAGAGTAATTGGTCTATGCTTGACGCATAAAAACGCAGAAAAAAACAATTCTCGCACTGACAACGACCAATAACTATGTGCAATACATGTAATGGAAAGAAATACAAAAGGCCATAGATTTATTATCATTAGGTAGTCCTAGAACTTCAAAACATCATTAAGAATATAGCAAGATACTGTAATATGAAATGCTATTACACCAACTCTTCTAATGGATGAAGCAATTGGATCAATTATAGGAGTTGATACTTCCAGTTACCATTAAACAAGAATCTGTCTCTCCAATTTTTGCCCCTCACACTCCTTCAATATACTTATATCATTCTCAGTAATCACAAAAGCAACAAGGAAGGCAAGATAGATAAAGTATCAGAAAAGAAACCAGTACAAAAACATACCAAACGAGTATCAACATCAAATTTGTGGCGCATATGCATTATCTCCACCATAAAAAGGTCAATTGGCTCATCAGGTTTACGGATGCAGAGTACCTAGTAATATTACATCCGTAAATCAGTATGAGGTAAAGCAGCATATCACAGTCAAAATGAAAAAGCAAGAAGCATCACTATATAACAGATTAAAAAAAAAAAAGCTGTCCAGATTATCCCCAGAAGAAAAGGCAAAAACAAGCCAAATGCATTTTCAAAGTGATTATCACCAACTTAAGAAAAGCCTTTTTATCATGTCGTAGGAATTACTAATGGTAGCTAAAGATGCTAATGGAAGTCTTTTGTTGAAATTAAAATCGTTCAATAAATAGTCGTTTCTTTTTAATTCAGCATATTTAATTGGGTTCATACTATAATATGTGAGATTTTGAAGTTATGAATCACATATAAGATATATGGCATGTTGCATGTCCATAATAGGTCAGATGTTCATAAAGGACTAGATTATTAAGGATGGATTCACAACAAATATGAAATAAATGAATTACTATCTCATCAAAGTAGATCTTCCTAGTACTCTCTTACTACACGTAATCTTTGTTCAAGATAACTTGATCATGGGTGAATGCCAGATCATCATAAGGTAAGGAACTAATGCATACAGTCATCTCATAAATTGTCAAAGCAACTTTCCCAGCCATATTTGACATTCATCATCACCACACGGTTCTCAACTACACTGGTTCTGATGCGGACATCCAACGGTGGATGATATTCAAAGAAAGAGTCGAAGATCGACGGCCGAGATCACTCCATTTTATTTTAGTTTATTAATTGTATTTTGATTTAATTTTGCAATTTTCCTTTTTTACCCTTTTTATTTAAGAGTCTTGTCTTATGTAAGCCCAAAGGGAAATTTTGTTTTTTTAGTTTCTTTTGAAGCCTATATATAGAGGTCACTTGATAAGGTCATCGACAGACATTTTAGGCAGGTTTATCGACGAAGGAATCGTAGATCGACGGCTATGATCGGGAGCTTATATTTTTGATGTTATCATGTTATTTTATTTCATGTATCTTTTATTTTCATGTACTAGTGACGATTTCGCCCTTATGTAGGCGTAGTGTCTATTGTAGCCCAAGGGGCATATGAGTCTTTTTTCTTTTCATGCTTTGAGACCTTTATAAAGGGGTCTCTTCTTGTTGTATGGGGTTAATGTTTGATTAATAAAATTCTGAGATTTTTGTTCTTCTTTTCTTGCTTGAGAGCTTGAGAGAAAGAATGGAGACCTAGGAGAGGCTCCACCCGAAGTACCCAACAGTCCGCTCCGGCGAACTCTTGGTTTTACCGGTATTTTCTTTGTTTCTATTGCCTTACCTCCTCCTACACACATCAGCCCCTTCCCTTTACATTGGCCCAAATTCCATCTTTCCATTTAGCCGATCCAGCCACTGTCCGCTCCCCCACTGTCCAGCCGACCTCCCCTCCCAGCCCCTTCCGTCGGGTCTGCCAGGTGCCGCCGGATCCAGCCAGGCCGCAGCCTCCCTTGGCCGACCGAATGCTTCCAGGGAGAAATCCCGCCCTTTTCCCCCTTGGATTTCGAAATTCATGCATTAAGTTTTCTTTTAATTCCTTCCTAAAATAGTGCCCTAAATTTAGGAAGAGTTTTAAATGAGATCTTAGCCGTTTGAATTCAAATTTTAAAACTCCCTTACTTGTTTAAAACTGAAATTAAAATTCAGGATTTAATCAAGCCGTGGGCCCCTCCAATTAAATAAAATCCTTTTCTTTTTCTTCTTGCTTGGCCGGCCCCTCCACCTAGTTTTCTCTCTCTACTTGCCACATAAGCACCCATTAATTCCCCCTTTATTTCTTCCTAATAACCGCCCCCCTTCCTAATTCAAATTTTGGGAGTTTCATTGCCATTAATCTCTCCCTCCATACTAAGAGAAATCTGAAATAAAATTTCAGAATTTTTCTCTTGCTCTTCCCTAGCTCTTGGCCGACCCCCCCCCCTCCCTTGCTTTCTTCCCGCTTCGCCTCAATGTTGAATGGCGGATCCGGAACTTGAGTGGGGGTTAGTTTTCCACGCCGACGGGAGCATCGATATCCTACGATCGCCTTGCTTCGACGTCGGATTTGAAGACGAAACCACAGTCGAAGAATACTTGGAGCGAGTCGTTCCCATCCTCGCAAGTATCTTTGACCGACGATTTCGTGGCTACACTTGGACGATCATTGGACGTCATCCACCACCACCTTCTCCGGTGAATACTTTTCCGGCAACAAAGTCTTCCATCGCCTTCATCATAGTGGTGCTCTTCATCCTTGCATGGTTCCTTATTCTCCGCTAAAACCCAAGAGTGAACGAGAGAGAGAGAGAGGTTACTCAAGGTGAATTTCTTTATTATTAATTGCGGGATTGTCGTTATGAGCATTTAATTGTTTCTTTTATCTTTGAATGATAAGATTGGTTTGGTAAACTCAAAAGCCTATCTTTGCCTAAGCAAGTTAATTCCCTTGAACGATTTAATCCTTTACTCTTGTTGATAGTTAAATTTGTGATGACAATGTTTTGAATAATCTTCATTTTAAATTCTAATTGCAATTCCTACCTTGATTCACATCATATTTGGTATCAGAGCATGGCTAGCATGCTTTGCTCGTGCTAGAATGCATCCTAGGAGTCTCATTTAGCTTTCCTTTTAGTCGTTTGCATGCATACTATCATTTAAATAGTTGTTTTCTCTGTTTTAGCTGCTGTCCTTACTTTTCCTGCACCATATTCTGAGCATTTAAGTCTTTTTTGCAAGCGTCATCTTGCTGCCTTTGAAGTTATAGCATTCCTTAGAGTGTAGGACAACTCCACCTTGATGTATCACTGCTGTCCACACTGTTTCAGCTGCTGTTAGGTACCCGTTAGTGGACCTAGGATCACTGTTTAGGTGCTGCCTTCACCCAGGAATCTTGCCATAACACTTAGGTAACTTCACCCCTCGTTGCGCTTGCTGCCCTGGACTTTACAGCTGCTGTAATTGCAATTCCAGCAAGCACTTTAGGGAGTTTAGTTGCTGCCTTGGACTTAGAAACCTTCCTAGTGATCCCTAGAACCCAACCATGGATCCCACTCACATTCAAGCAACCTTAGACATGATTGTAGGCCAGTTGGGCACAATGTCGCAGCAAATTAGAGACACCCAAACGAGTGTTGCGGACCTTAAGCGTCATACGGGAGAGAGACTTGACAACATTGAACGGATCGGACACCCAGCTATCTACACACCTTCTAGACCTCACTCACCATATGGCGAAGATACCCGAACTGACTACGGACCTCCTAGGGATTACTACCGACCCAACCACCGACCACAACAAGAACCGGTAGGACGTGATGCGCCTTGGAGAGACAATGACACCCAACTCCTCAAGAGCATTAAAATAGATGCCCCGACTTTTGACGGAACATTAGAACCCCAGGTTTTCCTCGATTGGATTAAAGGGATGGATAGTTACTTTAAATGGTATAACATTTCGGAAGAGAAGAAAGTTAGGTTCGCCGAGATGAAACTGACGAGTAGAGCCAACCAATAATGGACTAACGTGGAGCACATGAGGGAGACCCGAGGAGAATACCCCATAGCTGACTGGGGAGCGATGAAGCAAGAACTGAAAAGGAAATACCTTCCTCCCTCGTACTACCCAAGACTGCTAGATCGTTGGAATAGGCTAACCCAAGGGAGTAAACCCGTTAAGGAATATATCTCCACGTTTGATGATTTCTTAATCCGTTGTAACGGGGAGGAGACCACCACTCCCACACAACTTCTATCCATGTTCCGAGCCGGATTAAGGGAAGACCTAAGAAATGAACTCTTTGCTAGAGGGATAAACACGTACGAAGCTGCCTGTAGTCTTGTGCTAGATCTGGAAGAATCAATGAGCCACGTCTCTAGGACCCAAGACTCTAGACCTAATCCTTTCAAGTCCTCCTCTAGCCAACCTTACAACAAAACCCCTGGACCCTCAGGTAGTCGGCCTACTCCTAGTCAAGCCCAACCTCGATCCGACTCCAAGGGGAAAACACCCGACCGAGAGACTCCCAAGACCACTGCCGGCACTAAGTGCTTTAGATGCCACGGGTACGGACACATTGCCTCTCAGTGCTCCAGCCCGTTTAAGGTCACCATAATTGAGGAAATGACGGAGGAAGAAGGTGAACCTGAAACTGACTTAGTCCACCATATGGACGACGATGAAGAATGTTTCGACGAAGAAGATACTGCCGTTGTTCACTGCCTCCAAAAGATGAACCAATTGGATCTGCAAGTTGTTAGGTGTGCCTTTTCCCAACCTAAACCTAGCGACGACTGGCGAAGAACCTCAATCTTCTACACTTTCACTAAGATTGGAGACAAGAATTGCAAAGTCATAATAGACAGTGGAAGTTGCATTAATGTCGTATCTTCTGCCATGATTTCGAAACTACAATTGAGAACCACTCCGCACCCAAACCCCTATAAAGTTGCGTGGATAAACTCGACCACCTTGGAGGTAAAAGATAGGAGTCTTGTTCCTATAGAATTCGTTGGATACAAAGAGAAAATCTGGTGCGATGTTTTGACAATGGATGTGGGACAAATCATCCTTGGCCGCCCTTGGTTGTTCGACAACGATGTACACATTTATGGACGATCAAACACCTGTGTGTTTGAACACGAGGGCAAGAAGATTAAACTGTTACCCACTCAACCTAAGTCTACTAAGGAAGGAGTTAAACCCAACTCTCTGAAACCCAACACGGACTTAAACTTGATAACTGCTAAGGACTTAGGTATGGAACTGGAGTCAGGAGCCCCTCTTTACGCACTAGTAGCCCGGGAGATAAGTGTAGATCAAGACGAACCAATCCCTGAAAAGGTAAGACCACTGTTGGAGACTTTTTCTGATGTCTTTCCTGAAGATTTGCCCAACCAACTGCCACCTTTAAGGGACATTCAGCATGCCATAGACCTAGTGCCCGGAGCTTCTTTACCAAACCTACCCCATTACCGAATGAACCCTACCGAACACGAGGAGCTCAAGAGACAAGTGGATGAATTGTTACAGCGAGGGTTCATTAAGGAGAGCCTTAGTCCGTGTTCGGTTCCTGCCCTTCTTACCCCCAAGAAGGATGGGACGTGGAGAATGTGCGTTGATAGCCGTGCTATCAACAAAATCACCGTCAAGTACCGTTTTCCAATCCCTCGATTAGATGATATGTTGGACATGATGACCGGAGCCACACTCTTTTCTAAGATCGACCTTAAGAGTGGCTACCACCAAATTAGGATCCGTCCCGGGGATGAATGGAAAACTGCGTTCAAAACTAAAGATGGATTGTACGAGTGGACTGTGATGCCTTTTGGCTTAAGCAATGCTCCAAGCACATTCATGAGAGTGATGACCCAAATCCTCAAGCCTTTCCTAGGGAAATTTGTAGTTGTGTACTTTGACGACATTTTAATCTACAGTACCTCGGAAAGTCAACATCTGAACCATTTAAGACAAGTCTGTGAAACCTTAAGGAAGGAACAGATGTTTGCCAACCCCAAGAAGTGCACGTTTTTAACCGATCATGTAATTTTTCTAGGCTTCATTATATCCTCCCAAGGAATATCCGCGGACTCTGAAAAGGTGCGAGCAATCAATGAGTGGCCCGAACCCAAAAATATTCGAGACGTTAGAAGTTTTCATAGACTGGCCACATTTTACCGAAGGTTTATTAGGAACTTTAGCACCATAGTAGCTCCAATAACTGACTGCCTCAAGAAAGAAGAGTTCCTTTGGACCCCAGCTGCAACCAGGGCTTTTGAGGAGATTAAGAAGCGAATGATGGAAGCCCCTGTGATGAGATTACCTGATTTTACCAAAGTTTTTGAGGTGACTTGTGATGCATCTGGAATTGGTATAGGCGGAGTCCTTTCCCAAGAGGGACATCCAGTAGCGTACTTTAGCGAGAAGTTGAATGACACTAGACAACGGTACTCCACCTATGACAAGGAATTTTACGCCATCATTCAATCCCTTAGGTATTGGCGACACTACCTTCTACCTCAAGAATTTGTTATCTTCTCGGACCATGAAGCATTACGATACATTAACTCTCAAAAGAAACTCAATGCTCGACATGGCCGTTGGGTGGAATTCCTGCAAGAGTACACATACACCATTAGACACAAAGCAGGGTCTGAAAATAAGGCTGCTGATGCCTTAAGCCGTCGAGTAATGATTACTAGAGAAATGAGTACTGAAGTGATAGGTTTCGATCGACTCAAAGAAGACTACCCTGAATGCCCCGATTTTAGAGAAACCTATTCTGCACTTACCACTGGGGAGGAGCGAACCGTTGGAGATTTCATGTTGGAAGATGGGTATTTATTTAAATCACAAAAACTTTGCATTCCCAACACGTCACTGCGAGAATTCCTTGTTTGGGAACTACATGCAGGAGGGCTAGCAGGTCACTTCGGACAAGCCAAGACCATAGCTGCTCTAGAAAACCGATTCTTTTGGCCTAGCTTAAAGCGTGATGTTAGTCGACTTCTTAGGAGATGCCACACCTGCCAGCTCGCTAAGCAACGTAAACAGAACACAGGACTCTACACACCCTTACCCGTACCCAATTGTCCATGGCAGGACGTGAGCATGGATTTTGTTCTGGGATTACCAAAGACTGTAAGAAAACATGACTCGATTTGTGTCGTTGTCGACCGTTTTTCTAAGATGGCCCATTTCCTTCCTTGCACTAAGACTTTCGATGCCTCCCGCATCGCTAAACTCTATTTTGACGAGATTGTTAGACTCCACGGTTTACCCAAGACCATCGTTTCCGATAGGGATGTCAAGTTTACTAGTTATTTTTGGAAAACCTTGTGGCACAAAATGGGCACAAAACTCCAGTTCTCCACAGCCTTCCACCCCCAAACCGATGGACAAACAGAAGTGGTTAATAGAAGTTTAGGAAATCTTCTAAGGACTTTAGTAGGGGAAAATATACGAGATTGGGATTCCAAGCTTCCTATTGCTGAATTTTCTTACAACAATTCCGTCAATAGAACCACTGGTCTGAGCCCTGCTGAAATCGTGTATGGATACCTACCTCGACAACCCGTAGACTTGCTTCCCATGAGTCCTAGAGTTAGAGTGTCTGAGTCAGCATCTGCATTTGCATCCCACATACAGGAATTGCATAAAGAAATCAAAATGAAAATTGAACAAAGCAACGCCAAATACAAATTAATTGTTGATCAAAAGAAAAGGTTTAAAGAATTTGAGGTAGGAGACTTTGTGATGGTGCAAATCCGTTCGGAGCGTTTTCCTCCCGGATCCGCGAAGAAATTGCACGCGAGAAGCGCCGGACCGTTCAAAATCATTTCTAAGATAAATAGCAACGCTTACGTGCTGGACCTCCCCGAAGGTTTTAACATCAATCCTACTTTTAATATAGAAGATTTAGTAGCCTTCGAGGGACCAGAGTTTAACCCCCACAATCCACTTACAAATGAGCCCTGTGTGAACCCACCTAGTGAGATCCCCAGCCCAGCTCCACTTCCCAAATTGCCCCCTTTACCTACTGCGGAGAAAATAGAAACCATACTGGATGATGAGATCATTTCCACGAAAGAAGGAGGACGACGGAGGTACCTAGTACACTGGAAAGGGACACCACCGACGGAGGACACTTGGATGGATCGAGAGGAGTTACAGATCTTAGACCCAGACCTTTTGGAGCTGTACGAGAGTTCCAGAGCTGCTCACTCGACGGGGTCGAGTTTTCTCCCACCCGGGGAGAATGATGAGGTCATCGACAGACATTTTAGGCAGGTTTATCGGCGAAGGAATCGTAGATCGACGGCTATGATCGGGAGCTTATATTTTTGATGTTATCATGTTATTTTATTTCATGTATCTTTTATTTTCATGTACTAGTGACGATTTCGCCCTTATGTAGGCGTAGTGTCTATTGTAGCCCAATGGGCATATGAGTTTTTTTTCTTTTCATGCTTTGAGACCTTTATAAAGGGGTCTCTTCTTGTTGTATGGGGTTAATGTTTGATTAATAAAATTCTGAGATTTTTGTTCTTCTTTTCTTGCTTGAGAGCTTGAGAGAAAGAATGGAGACCTAGGAGAGGCTCCACCCGAAGTAACCAACAGTCCGCTCCGGCGAACTCTTGGTTTTACCGGTATTTTCTTTGTTTCTATTGCCTTACCTCCTCCTACACACATCAGCCCCTTCCCTTTACATTGGCCCAAATTCCATCTCTCCATTTAGCCGATCCAGCCACTGTCCGCTCCCCCACTGTCCAGCCGACCTCCCCTCCCAGCCCCTTCCGCCGGGTCTGCCAGGTGCCGCCGGATCCAGCCAGGCCGCAGCCTCCCTTGGCCGACCGAATGCTTCCAGGGAGAAATCCCGCCCTTTTCCCCCTTGGATTTCGAAATCCATGCATTAAGTTTTCTTTTAATTCCTTCCTAAAATAGCGCCCTAAATTTAGGAAGAGTTTTAAATGAGATCTTAGCCGTTTGAATTCAAATTTTAAAACTCTCTTACTTGTTTAAAACTGAAATTAAAATTCAGGATTTAATCAAGCCGTGGGCCCCTCCAATTAAATAAAATCCTTTTCTTTTTCTTCTTGCTTGGCCGGCCCCTCCACCTAGTTTTCTCTCTCTACTTGCCACATAAGCACCCATTAATTCCCCCTTTATTTCTTCCTAATAACCGCCCCCCTTCCTAATTCAAATTTTGGGAGTTTCATTGCCATTAATCTCTCCCTCCATACTAAGAGAAATCTGAAATAAAATTTCAGAATTTTTCTCTTGCTCTTCCCTAGCTCTTGGCCGACCCCCACCCCTTCCCTTGCTTTCTTCCCGCTTCGCCTCAATGTTGAATGGCGGATCCGGAACTTGAGTGGGGGTTAGTTTTCCACGCCGACGGGAGCATCGATATCCTACGATCGCCTTGCTTCGACGTCGGATTTGAAGACGAAACCACAGTCGAAGAATACTTGGAGCGAGTCGTTCCCATCCTCGCAAGTATCTTTGACCGACGATTTCGTGGCTACACTTGGACGATCATTGGACGTCATCCACCACCACCTCCGGTGAATACTTTTCCGGCAACAAAGTCTTCCATCGCCTTCATCATAGTGGTGTTCTTCATCCTTGCATGGTTCCTTATTCTCCGCTAAAACCCAAGAGTGAACGAGAGAGAGAGAGGTTACTCAAGGTGAATTTCTTTATTATTAATTGCGGGATTGTCGTTATGAGCATTTAATTGTTTCTTTTATCTTTGAATGATAAGATTGGTTTGGTAAACTCAAAAGCATATCTTCGCCTAAGCAAGTTAATTCCCTTGAACGATTTAATCCTTTACTCTTGTTGGTAGTTAAATTTGTGATGACAATGTTTTGAATAATCTTCATTTTAAATTCTAATTGCAATTCCTACCTTGATTCACATCATCACTTCTCTTGTATTAGGTATGTTGGAATTATAATAAAAATTTGTGTTATGCACTTGTGTTCTTTTGGGTGGACATTAGTGAGATTCCTATGGGAAGGAATCAGAGTTTTCATCAGCCGCAGGATGGGTCCAGGCTCATGATTTGAAGTCTCTTGGAGAAGAGCAATGTATCGCCCATCAGTCTTCGGAAGAGTCCAACGCTCACAATTTTGTCTTCTTTTTTTTATTATTCTCCTTATTTTCCTAACCGCCACTTCCTCATCTGTATTTCTCCTATTGGTCGAAAACTCCAACCAAACCCTAGGCCAAAAGACACCCAACCGCCGGCCCAAGCCCCTTCCCAAAGTCGCCGGCCATCATCCATCCCTTGGCTCCAAGATTCAAAATCTAGCATTCAAATCCTTTCCTAAATTAGCTCCCTTTAATTTTGGAAACTATTTAAATTCATATACAATTGAATTTGAATTTGAATTTTACTTCCTAAATGAGGAAAACTATTTTAGGGAAGTCCCTCAAATCATGCTATTTTGAATTTTAAATAGGAGTTGATTTAAATCCACTTTCCTATTTTAAGATTCTAAATATAGCCACCTTTAACCCCTCATATCAATCACCCATAACCATGCTAGCTGCCGACCCTACCTCCCTTCCTATTTCCTCTTTCCCTCCACTTTTCAAATTGATTATTGAAGGCATTCCTTATTCGATGCATCTTAAGTTTGGAAAGTTTTTAAATTCAAATTTAAATTAATTTGAATTTGAAATTTTTTCTTAAAATAGGATGCATTATATTAGGAGGCTTTCCTTATCTTAATAATTCAAGTTTGGAAATTCCTTAAGTCCACAACCATCGAATGTGGACACATTCACCGTATGTGGACACATTCAACTAATGTGGACGCCTTCCCTTTTTTCCCCTCTTTTGGCCGACCCCCTCATTTCTACATCAGGTTCAATAGTAGAAAAGCTAAGAGGTTTGCAACATGAGACTAAAAGATTAAAAACTGAGAAAAAACACTTTCAAACAAAAAGAATAAGAAAAATTATGCTTGGAATCCTACCTTTTCCCTTGACAATTTGTTCCTTATATTTCAAGGAAGAAAAAACTTACCCTTCACTTCCAACAAAAAACACAGGACGGTCTTCCACGTAAACAACGCCCATGGAAAAGTCAAGAAATAACCTTCTATAAAATTTCATATAGGCCCATTATCACCAAACAAAGTATGACTTCTACCTTAGCCTTCATTCAATACCCGTCCTCCACCTCCTTTCCATTTTGAAGGGGGCCGAAAGCAAAATAGACAAAGAAGAAGATGGATGGACAATTAAAAAATGTAAAGTTTAAGTTTTAGTAAAGCTATTATATCAAGATTCAAGTTTTAGTAAAGCTATTATATCAAAAGCTAGTTAGATCAAGGATAAGTGAATGCCCCTTTTAAATTTATCCATTAAAAGAAATTCATGGGCCTCAAATTGACCAATTCACATCAAAAAAAGATATGAGAATAAATTGCACCAATCATTGTAAGCCGGAGCTGGTTCTGTTAGATATACTAAGCAAATATACTTCAAGCAAAGTCTTGTGCTTTCAATGGGTTAGACAGTCACAAGGGACTTCAGGTCGCCAATAGTCCAATACAGCTCCAAATTCAGCAAGCACTACTTGCAACCAGTAGACTACACAATTTTAAGTAAGCCAATATCATTATATTGATGCGAATATGGATGTTAATTTGGCCTATAGCATTCCTTGTTTAAACTTGGAACTGTGCATGTAATCTACTTTTCATTTTACGGAGTAGCCTTTTTCACCATTTAAGCTTGTTTCATTTCACTTCTCAATCTTAAGTTTATTTCATTTCCATTCACTATCCTATACAGGAAAATAAGCAGTTATATGAGTCATACTGTAAACGCTACCCTTTCAAAAACCTACAAGCATGGCTATCAATTCCAACAATTAAGCCGAGGGACTTCTCAGTGAGAAGATGCATAAAACATGCTTTGTTTCCCTTGAAACTGATACTTTCCAACTCAGCATTAAAATGATGTTAGTTCTTGCAATGAAAGTTTTACCAACGTAAAGTAAATATCCTTAGTGCAAACATAACATTTAGGCTTAACAGAATTCGGACAAGTGATGTAGTTGCTAATTCTCAAAATCATTATGATGTAGGACGTCATTAGGGCTAAGGTTTCCTAATGCAGATCTGCAATAACATAACAACAAGAGACATAATCAAATTCTAAGATCACAAACATTTAATTTAGACAATTATTCATTCCATTATTCATGTGCTTATTAAAAAAAATATGTAGAATTTCAAATGCATAATATTTCATATTGAAAATTCATGCCACAATAAAACTGACATTGTATCCACAAAATATTAGTCCATTGTTCATCATTCAAAAAATCCTAATACCTTCAATACGGACAAAACTAAATGGGCACCAGGTTTTAAGCCACCAGATTCACTGGATTGGATAGCCCGTTCAACTTGTAAATCAGCCGCTAAAACTCCAAAGAGCAAGTCAAAATCAGCCGCAAACATAAAGCCGTAGCAGGTTTCAAGCACTAAATCAGCAAATCAGCCAAAACGCCCAGTCTCAAGCACTAAATCATCCAGCTCCAACTATGCTGCTTGACACAACCACACTAATACTCCCTACCTCAAGCATCACCAAAATGAGCATTAAACGATGCAACCTTCCAAGCTTTAATATCACAATTTTCTCCCAACCACCAAAAGAACAAGCAAGTTTAATAGGAAAATCAAAGAATACACCGCTCATAATAGAAAACATCAAAGTCCTAGAAAAGAATAAATATCCAAACCAATAAAAATAAACATATATTTCAATTCATTTGTCTTAAGTCTTAACACCTACATTTTGCGCTTCCAATTAAGTTTTGCATTAACACATCTGGATAGTTTTAAAACCAATGGCACTATGGCAGCATCCAAACCAAAGCAAAAACAGAAGAAACCATCCACTATATCTTCTTTTTAGTTAACTAACATTAACACATCAAAAATTAAATTTCCAGAACAGAACGCTTTAAAAAAAAGAAACAGAAAATAAGTTCGGAATATTCAAGTTACAGATAAAATGCTTACCGCATTAACAACAATGTCAGTTAATTGATCTGCCAATGCTTCATATAACTACAAAAATATAAAGAAAGGTGTATGCTTCATCATTAGAGACAGGAACGAACATATATGATAGAGGGAAACAAATCAGATAAACAGTAATTACCTTTGTCCTAAGAGTTGTTCTTGCAACCATTTTCAGTATCTCTTTATCTGGTGTCTCACCCATGACAACAGGTGTTTTGAATTTCTCTAAAAACTCAATAGTTGCTCTTTTAGCGATATCAAAACCATCAACTAATACTCTTGGATGCATCCCTACACCAAATATAATTCAATAGCAATTTAAAAGAAAAACATGAAGCCAAACTCCATTAACATAGTAGTAAACAGATTCATATATATCAAAAAGATAAGAGGAAATGAGTTCAAATACTTGTGACATATAATCAAAATTTACAATGAGATCATTCTTAGATAATATCACCATGCCTAACTATTTGCTTGGAGACTCAGGTTTAACCAGAGAATCAAGACAGTAAAACTATAGTAGAAAAGATGGTGCAGCTATAGCATGTTAATGAGACTAATATTTAAAATGATCAGAAGAAAAATAAGCAATAACCAAAATATTTTGATGGCATGGAGTTCCTGAACAAGTAATTAGAGTTGAATTCTTAGTGTTGAAGAGCAAAATTAAGCAGTGCTACCTAAAAAGCACAGAAGTTGGCAATTATCACATGCTAGAAAAATTCACTTGGATGAATTGGGTAAAAGCTTTTTTTCTGGGGGGGCGGAGGGGTAATCGCCAGCACCAACCTGAGGACAAATAGCCACTCCCAATTGCAGAGATCACAGTGTGCAAATTCACCCAAGAAGATCAGACTAAGGGTGCAATCATTCTCAACGAACTCCTCCAAAAAACTTGCACAAACAAGACTTCACCTTGAGGGGTACTTGCCCTAGTAGAACCCACTATCACATAGCACTATAGCAGTTATCTAAAACTAGTTTTTTTTTATTTTATTTTTTTGCTGTTTATATATTGAAAGATTGAAAGGTCTATCTCAAAACAAATACTCAAGAGGGGGTGCTTATATGTTGAAAGATCAAAACTATCTAGCTCAAAACAAATGCTCAAGAGTATGATGAACTCAAGTCAGTGCAAATAGTGACAAAAATCCAAGCACATTTTTACTAATTCATCAATTAGCTTCTAGAATTCCTATGGTAACAGAAATAAACAAAAACAATAAGCACGCTAAATTCTTCCAACATTATCACCATGGATATTTGGAAGTAGTAACTTTAGCATTCCTCTTCCTAGCCAATATCACAATTTCCTCCAGAAATAATTCGATCATATATTCTCAATCTATGAATGTCTAAAATAAGTTGAGCAAAATTATAGTTACTTAACAATTATCAAACTTGGTTGATCCAGAAGACCTTTCTTGTACTGTAAGTTGTTTTGTAATTTGTCAAATGATTTGATTCGAGGAACTTATTAAAATGCTCAACCAACAAAGTGTAAGATATCAAAGTGCCAGTAGGAAAATTAGAAAAGAAAAACTTTTTCCATAAACAATGATAGTGGCTGGAAATTTTCATAAACTAATCAAAATCTTATATACCCCCACACAAGCTTAAGCACAATGAAGTATGACAGCCAAATCCCATGATGCTACAGGTTAGCACCACAGAAGAATATTTATCCTTTTAAGGAAACAAAATATTTAAAACAATACTTGAAACAAAACATAAACTTCATCTAGTCAGAATATGACTTCCACTGCTTCCATTTGAACGCTGGCGACTCTAGTGCATCAGTACTAGAAAAATGCTGCATTCTTCCAAATCTCTAAAAAATGGTCTAATTAAGTGTTTCCCTATTATAAATAGCTTAACGCCCATACCAACTCTATTTTCCTTGTACTATTCCTAATTTTTCAGCATAACAAGCACAGATTGCTTAATAAAAGCAAGTGGGGAGCTAGCTTCCTATATTAAATGAAAGAAAAAACAGCAGCAATTATCAAGCAAGGAACCTCAAACCGTAAAAGAAGGTTATTCTCATATAAACATTGCCAAAAATAATATGCCACGCTATCACTTAACATTTCAATCCAAGATAGTATATCCAGCAACCACTCTTGCCACCAGTAAAGTTTAAGACCATTTTTGGATTAAATATTTAAATGTCTATTAAACTAGGAAATCCAACCTAGAAATGCATTGGCTGCCTGTAGTTTCATTTTCAATATCTCTTTTTAACCACTCAATTCAACATACAGTGAATTGGTTCCATGTAGTAGTTTCATTTCTTCATGGCAGAAACTAAGCCAAAAGTTTAACAAACAATTTAGGTGGTTACAGCTTGTTGTAGCAGGCATAGTTCAAATATCATTTTCATCAAATTGCTTGAAAAGACAAACTTGGTCACCAATTGGAGTGCTGTGTGACTTAAATTGTGAAGAAAGTCCCTCGAATTCTAACATATAGGTTCAAAGATTCCTAACTTTTGCAAGTCTTGATCATTATATGTACTCTAAAATGATCATTACACACAGCTGAAACATTGCTAACAAGCTATCTCTCTATAAATCATCTCCCATGGCCACTATAAGATACACAGCAAGAGGCGTGAATAGGTTGTGGCAGCTGCAACTACAAAGCGAAAACCAGGAAAAATATAATCTATTGTCCCGATTCACTTCACTGCTCAAGGGGAGAAGACAAGGAAAATTAATATTAACGCATCAACGACACAATAAGCCTTCAGCTTCAAGGATCGACAAAGAGAGGCTTGAAGTTCACTTACCACACATCTTGGTGAGAATCATAAACAAACTAAGATTTCATTTGGTTCTGTTTCATTTCAGCTTATGTTTTCAATATATAAATAGAAAATCACCGTTTTAAACATTCAAATTACCTATAGAGTAAATAGCATTTTTATCACAAACCTTCATCAATGTATCGCTCCGACTGCTTCATAAGTTCGCCAATGAAGAGCACTGTGGAAGTGGTACCGTCCCCACTTGTATCATCCTGAGCAACGGCTGTTCTCGCGATCATGATCGCCGTCGGGTTCTGAATTTGCTGCAGATCAAACAGAAACCATATTTAATCACAAACGCAGGTCACTTTACCTACAAAACTTATTGATGTCGAAAACCCCACTGGATATCACATACCATTTCTTTCAAAAGGGTATTCCCATCCTTGGTCAGCTTGATATCCCCCGCCCCTCCGACAAGCCTAGCAACAGAAAGCATGAAATCGTCATATATGGTAAGGAATCTAACCGTAAAATAAGAAGAGGAAAATAAATGATAGAATCACATCTTGATGGTGCCCTTGGGACCAAGATTAGTCTTGAGCACATCCTGCAAACCCTTGGCGGCGTTGATATTCATATGAAGCGCCGCCGACTTGTTGAGGACCTCGGCATTAGGGTTGAGAACGCGAATCGACATCTCCGCTCGCCGGAATAGCCGCTAACAAGGATCGAAGAGAGCGGTAGGGCTTCAAATGAACTATCCGAGCAGCAAGCGCACTCCAAAGAATCGCGAGAAATGCAGGAGAATATGTGTCTGGAGCATTCGGTTGGTGAGTAGAGAGGGTTTTAAGGGTGCGAGGCGAATGGCGGCTCGTCCGGTTCGGTCCGGCCGGACTTGGCTATTGGTCTTGAATATTGGGTCCTTTAAATTTAAAAAATGTAGTTTAATTGGTTGTTTGTATGACATTTTACATCCATTTAATTTAATTTATTTGTAAAAAAGTAGCAAGTTTGCTTATTTATAAAATAATCTTATATATATATATATATATATATATATATATATATATATATATATATATATATATATATATATATATATATATATATATATATATATATATATGCTTTTTGGGAAATTTACATACATACCATTTTATAACATCCTATTTACATATCTAACACCTAAAACTTTAATATTAAATGCATACCACCATATATTATTCTAATATCAAATATACCACTTATATTTCTTTCATACCACTCATATATTTCATTTCTACCACTCATATTTGGTATGAAAATGAACTATGGGTGGTATTTATGTAATATTAAAGTTTTAGGTGTTAAATATGTAAATAGAACAGTATTAAGTGGTATGTATGTAAATCTCCCCTTTTTGAACGTGCATGTCAAATGGATCAATTGAATTTTATTAAAATAATTTTTAATAATAAATATTTGTTTCACAATAAATCCAAATAAGCACATTGATCAAAATCATTATATTTTCATCCCTATTTATGTCTCTCTATACCTAATATTATGCAACTCTTTCATTCTCCTAGTAAGGTTATTATGTAACTTATGTACTATGATCATATCATACAATGAATAATTTTTATCTTAATCATCCTCATATTGATATATGTTATTCAAACTACTCTAAATATTGAGCCCATTCTTGTTGTGTTTTGAATTTTCTCTCACCACCACCTTTTTTTAAGTAATATGGGCATAATCATTTACAAATTCCCAAAAATCTCAATGCACATGCTTGTATCATCTCAACACAAAATGAATTCCCATCATTTCCACGCCTCGCATCTCATAACTTATTTTATGTTTGTCAATTCTCTAAAAGAGTTGTCATTAAATTTGCTCCTTATAAACATCTTGGAATATATATATATCATATTGTCCTTATTTAATCGTTTGGATTCTATAATAACTTCTTCTTTTTTTTCGTTGTAAGCTTGATACCGTTATCATTTCCTATCTAGGCATTCTATAATAACTTTTCTTTTTTTGTTGTGAGCTTGATAACGTTATCATTTCCTATCTAGGCATTTTGAAGGTATCATTTAACACTTCCCATATGAAGTAATGGTCATGTTATAAATTTTTCTTATAAGATTGCAATTAATATATAACATGAGTCTCCTTCGCTATTAAAGACATAACCATTCAACAATTATTTTATCATTTGTTGCTTGAAAGTTGCTTGTGGTCATTCCATGGCATGTATATGGCTCTCACATTAATATCCACCTTAAAATCACTTGAAGTTGGCCCAATATATATAAATAATCCATCTTTATCATAAGATGGGGGCAAGCATAATACATGAATTTATGTTTAATCATTGTGTTTAATTATAGCACAATAATTATAGTTTAAATATTAATAAGCTATATATATAAAGATTATTACAATATCTTTCTTATTTCTATTATTGATGCAAACTATCGTGTTGAGCCACTTTAAATACTGCATGTTAACTTTTTTTTTTCTTTTTTCCTTCCATGTTATCCTTCGTAGCTTAATGGTTTGTTTTCCTCATCGTCAATGGGGAAACTAGCCTAAACACATAATCAACATGTTCATTTATTTAAATCAATCTTCTTTCCATTTTTACCCAACCAAACATGCTAAAAAATGAATTTTTCCCCATCTACCGATTTAAACTACTTCTTGGGGGTTATAAATATATAAGGCTTGTGTCATCTTTGTTAAATAGATGGTAATATATTATGGTAGTGGTATAGAAGAGTTAATGGGCAAGGACAAAACTATTGATGGAGATGAGGGAGGGAGCTAGAGGGGGAGATTAAGCTAATGATATGTGGTGTAAATGGACATAAAATCTAGAATTGATTGATTGATTGAGAGAGAGAGAGAGAGAGAGGTGTTTTCCTCATGTTAATTACATGACAATCTTCGAGCTATTGCTTTTGAGTTGATGAGACAATATCATTGCATTAATGAGGATAAGATTATGAGAGAAAGAAATGATTGTTGGAATAATATTTTTGATAGCACCAATTAATAGAAGGGTTGGTAGGTATTGAGCAAGTATAAAATGAATGAATGACCATATTATTATAAGAGAGTCAGTGGATGACACTTATGGGGGGCTTCATGAAGATATCCATTAGAAGTTGAGTTAATATAACCAATAATGATTATTAATATATGGTTGGTGGCCCATCATATTAGGAGTCAGCAACTTAGCAGTCAAGGAGTGTTGATTAAGAATTGAAGATTAATATTGATGTATAGTCGATAATGATATGGGATATACCAATAGGTAAGCTACTAAGTGGAGAATTGGCGGATCTAAGAAAGTGATATTTAATGGGAATTAATTAAATCATATGAAAAAGGTAGTGATCCATGGTTGACATTGGCGGTGATGTGGCTTGTGGCGGGTGGCAGATGGTGGGTGGCGACGGTGGCCGGCGCATGGTGGGCAGTGGTCAGCGTCGGGCGCATGGCGGAGCCAATTGGAATGAATTTTCAATATATTTGGAACTCGCACAAATCGGAGGAATTTAAACACACAAAAAATGAACTAGATTGTGTATTACAAATGTACAATAAATTTATGTCGCATTTATTTTGCTTCAAACAAAACGTCTATGTTTTCAAAACCCTTGTGCCTAGAGTACTTTACACTTGCAATGCATGCAACCAAATAACTCTGTAATGTAAAAGAGCACAATGTATATTGAAATACTTAATGTATTTGAAATACTTTGAAGTTGTTTGGATGAGTGTAAAACAAATCAGGGTGATTTTTTTTAAAAAAAATTTGCTTGAAGTAGAAAACAGTGTAAACTCCAAAGATGACTCTGATTTGTGGCAGGTGGTGGGCCAATAGTGGTGGGCGACAATAAGTGGTGGGAAGGCAGTGAAACACGGAGGCTAATGACCAGTGGTGGTGGTCAACGACGATTGTCGGGGGTGGGAAGAAGGTGGCGTCAGAGGTGGGTAATGAATGACGGTGACAGTGGTTGACATTGGAGAGTAGCAACGACGGCTGGCGATTTGAATAGCGGGTGGTAGCATTACAATGAATTTATGTTATATTAAATGTTTTCAAATACATCAAAATTGGGCTAGAGTATTGATACGTCATGCAAAAATTATCTTGATTGGGCACGAATCTCGAGGCAAAATCAGTTCAAAAACTTCAAAAATTAATTTCCGGAGCATATGAACTCCGATTTCAGCGAACTTACAGTCAAACTGAGCGTCTCGGAAATACAAACCCAACGACACCAAGATCAACCCAATCCGAGCCCAAATGAGACTGAATCAAGGTCTCAAAGCGCTATTGGAAGGTTCAAACCGCAATTTGAGTTACCAAACGGTCTCCGATTTTAACGAGCTTATACTTGAATCGAACGACTCGACGAGAAGAATCCAACGAGCCCAAGATCGTTGAATTCCGACATCATTAAGGTTTTCAAATGTCCAACAAACGGTGCATGATCAAAGTATTCGATATCGGTCGTCCATTCAAAACACTCCCAATTTGCCCCTGATCTCACGTCTATTTACAGGCTATGCCACTCCAGAAAAACTATAAATAGAGCCCTCATTCTACACAAAGGGGGCTCAAGTGAAGAGAGAGAAGAAGAAGAGGAGAAAGGGGAAAAGGAGATTCCTCACCTCCTCGACCACCGCCGGAGCTCTTCCTGCCGCCTGAAGACGCCGGAACTCTGCCGGATATTCGGGAGAATGCTAGAATACTTCCCAACTTCCATGGGATGCAGTCCTTCTAACAAAGTGAATACGTCAATAGTAGCTCTTTGTATTTACATCATATAATGTACTTCATAAGATGTACATCAAGCTAAGGCCTTCTCCCAAGGAAGGGCCTCATTTGTAATCGACTTCAAATACTAGTGGATTCGTTCAAACTGGGCTAGGCCCCGTGGGTTTTCCCCCTTTTTACAGAGGTTTTCCACGTAAAAATATTGGTGTCTCATAAATGCTAGACCATCTCTCCTTATCTGATTGCGTGCCGGATTTTTGTACAATGCTAAGACGTTGAATATGATATTTCTCTACCGCCGCGAATACTCCTGGACGCAACAATTTTGCGCCGTCTGTGGGAACGTGGTTCCCGACTGGGGGGCAACTTTTGCTCCAATCTCAAAAGATCACACATATGATCAATATCATAAGAAGCAGATGCGTACTGGGGGCCAACTTTGACTCAAACCATGGTCAAATAGATCCTCCAATACCTTCAACATCAAGTTGATATTTCAGGAATATCTGAGCAAATGTGAGGATACTTCAAATCAATTGCAAGCTTTATACAGTCCCTTGTTGGATTTCTACTCATTGGGCAAGGTCTTAACCTCGACCTCAAAAAGGCAGTAACGGTCTAAAAATAGACCACTCTTCATCTTTGATTCGGGATATACGCGGCGTTCGCCCCCCTCCCAATCAAAGTAAAATCAATCCCAGGGGGATTCGATTCGACCTCTTCCACACAGGTTAACGTCGTCGAGCAGGGCTCCGACATACAACCTCGAAAAGGTCTCACATCTTTGGTGGATTCTCTCGACCTCTTCCATACAGGTTAACGTCGTTGAGCAAAGGCTCCGACATACAACATCGGAAAGGTCTCACATCCTTGGTGGATTCTCTCGACCTCTCCCACACAGGTTAACGTCGTCGAGCAAAGGCTCCGACATACAACCTCGGATAGGTCTTACATCCTTGGTGGATTCTCTCGACCTCTTCCACACAGGTTAACATCATCGAGCAAAGGCTCTGACATACAACCTCGAAAAGATCTCACATCATTGGTGGATTCTCTCAACCTCTTCCACACAGGTTCACGTCGTCGAGAAAAGGCTCCGACATACAACCTCGGAAAAGGTCTCACATCCTTGGTGGATTCTCTCGACCTCTTCCATACAGGTTAACGTCGTCGAGCAAAGGCTCCGACATATAACCTCGGAAAGGTCTCACATCCTTGGTGGATTCTCCTGACCTCTTCCACACAGGTTAACGTCGTTGAGCAAAGGCTCCGACATACAACCTCGGAAAGGTCTCACATCCTTGGTGGATTCTCCCGACCTCTTCCACACAGGTTAATGTCATCGAACAAATGTTCTGACATACAACCTCAGATAGGTCTCACATCCTTGGTGGATTCTCCCGACCTCTTCCACACAGGTTAATGTCATCGAACAAATGTTCTGACATACAACCTCGGATAGGTCTCACATCTTTGGTGGATTCCCCCGACCTCTTCCACACAGGTTAACGTCGTCGAGTAAAGGCTCCGACATCCAGCCTCGGAAAGGTCTCACCATCCTTGGTGGATTCTCCTGACCTCTTCCATACAGGTTAACGTCATCGAGCAAAGGCTTTGACATACAACCTTGGATAGGTCATACATCCTTGGTTAACGTCACTAGAATGTCGTCAATCGACTTCCATCAAACTCCTGCACAAAGTTAAATTTCTACTTGATGTTGAATTTCCTTCTATCGCTGAACTTTTGCCTTGCAGGACTTTCAACGGTCTAATACCCGACGTCGGAGTTCTACTCGTCAGTGGACTCCTACTCATCGTCAGACTTCTCCCCGTCATCAGACTTCTGCTCGTCAGCAAACTTCTACTTGTCGACGAACTTTTGTCGGTCTTCTACCCGACGTTAAACTTCTACTCGTCGTCGGACTTCTGCTCGTAGACGAACTTTCGTCGGTCTTCTACTCGACGTTGAACTTCTACCCGACGTCGGACTTCTGCTCGTCAGCGGACTTCTACGTACCCGACGTCGAACTTTTGCTCGTCAGTGGACTTCTACCCGACGTCGGACTTCTGCTCGTCGTCGGACTTCTACTCGACGTCGGACTTCTGCTCGTCGACGAATCTTCGTCGGTCTTCTACCCGACGTTGAACTTCTACTCGAAGTCAGACTTCTTCATGTCGTCAGACTTCTACTCGTTAGAAGACTCATACGCATCGTCGGACTTCTACTCGTCGTCAGACTTCTGCTCATCGATGAATCTTCGTCGGTCTTCTACCCGACGTCAGACTTCTTCCTGTCGTCAGACTTTTGCCCGTCAGAAGACTCCTACGCATCGTCGAACTTCTCCTCGTCGGCGGACTACTACTCGTCTTCGGCTTCTCGCTCGAATGCTACTTGCAACGCACCCTCAAACTCTCTTCTTTGGCTCCACACTCGATCGTTGACTACTAATGAGCTTCAACTCGATCGTCCATCGCCAAACAACTTCCGCTCAAATGTCATTCAAGTCCCGTAACTCCTGCGCGCGAGGAGGGGCACTAATTGGAGCAGGGGAAATTTCTCGCTCGCAAATAGCGGAAGCCTCAGCCGCCAGAGAGCCGTGGGGGAGGAGAAGAATTTTCGTAACTCCTGCGCGCGAGGAGGGGCGCTAATTCGAGCAGGGGAAATTTCCCGCTCGCAAATAGCGGAAGCCTCAGCCGCCAGAGAGCCGTGGGGGAGGAGAAGAAATCCCGTAACTCCTGCGCGCGAGGAGGGGCGCTAATTTGAGCAGGAAAAAATTTTCCGCTCACAAATAGTGAAAGCCTCAGCCGCTAGAGAGCCAGAGGGAGAAAGAAAGAAAATGTGCAAGTTTTCTAAAGGCCTAGGGGCCTATTTATAGGTTTTGAAGAGAATAAGAGGGAGTTATAGACAATTTCGGAATTTTCTATTTTTGGAAATTTTTTATGTATTTTTTCGGACCAAAAAATGACAAAAAACAACTAATTTAATGTTTGTGGGGCCCACATTGGCGGTGCCGCCGACCGGCCGCACCGCTTCGCACGGCCAACTCACCAATAAGCGGCCAGAAGGCGCGGATTGCGGCCGGCCACGGCAGCCAGCGCTGCAGGTCAGACACGGCAAGCCCAGAACAGCGTTCGGCCTGATGCGGATCCGGGTGCAGCCCGTGCAAGCGCGGGGTCGGATCCCGACCGCGGGACCTGTTCCGCGCATGGAACATCACGCGGTCAAAGACCGCGCGGTCTAGCGCGGTTCCTTTCGCGCCGCGCGGTTCCGTGGGAGCCGCCGCAAGCGAGCGGCGGCGGTCGGCGGCTTGCCGGCCGGCCGGCCGGTTCGGCCGCCTACTCGTGTCCGGGCCTGATTTTTGGCCAGGACGACCCGATTCGGACGTTTTTGGGGTCTCCAGACACGTTTTTCGACATTCCGGACTCAATTTCGACACTTTCAGAGCATTTCGGAGCTCCTACACACAAGATTTATTCTGACTCACTCGGGAGAATTCTCAAAAATTTGTGACGCATATTTTCGGATTCCTGGAGCTTCGACATCCGAAAATAGGGTGGTAGCATATTTTCGGATTCCAAAGATGACTGTGATTTGTGGCAGGTGGTGGGCCAGTAGTGGTGGGCGACAACAAGTGGTGGGCAAGCAGTGACACACGGAGGCTAATGACCAGTGGTGGTGGTCAACGATGATTGTCGGGGGTGGGAAGAAGGTGGCGTCAGAGGTGGGTGATGAATGACGATGACAGTGGTTGACATTGGAGAGTAGCAACGACGGCTGGCGATTTGAATAGCGGGTGGTAGCATTAGCAATGAATTTATGTTATATTAAATGTTTTCAAATACATCAAAATTGGGCTAGAGTATTTATACGTCACGCAAAATCTATCTTGATCGGGCATGAATCTCGAGGCAAAATCAGTTCGGAAACTTCAAAAATTAATTTCCGGAGCATATGAACTCCGATTTCAGCGAACTTACAGTCAAACTGAGCTTCTCGGAAATACGAACCCAACGACACCAAGATCAACCCAATCCAAGCCCAAATGAGTCTGAATCAAGGGCTCAAAGCGCTGTTGGAAGGTTCAAACTGCAATTTGAGTTACCAAAAGGTCTCTGATTTTGACGAGCTTATACTCGAATCGAACGACTAGACGAGACGAATCCAACGAGCCTAATATTGTTGAATTTCGACATCATTAAGGTTTTCAAATGTCCAACAAACGGTGCATGATCAAAGGATTCGATATCGGCCGTCCATTCAAAACACTCCCAATTTGCCCTTGATCTCACGCCTATTTACGGGCTATGCCACTCCAGAAAAACTATAAATAGAGCCCTCATTCTACACAAAGGGGGCTCAAGTGAAGAGAGAGAAGAAGAAGAGGAGAAAGGGGAAAAGGAGATTCCTCACCTCCTCGACCACCGTCGGAACTCTGCCGGATATTCGGAAGAACACTAGAATATTTCCCAACTTCAATGGGACGCTGAAATTCTTCCCAATTTACAAGAGAGTTCCCTCCTGACGATGAAACTCCGCCCAAGTGAAGCCGGAGTTCTCCTCTGCTACCAAAGACGTCGGACTTCTACCCGACGTCGGACCTTCACTCTTCGCCAAGTTTCTACCCGACGCCGGACTTCTACCGGTTATCGGACTTCGCTGGACGTCTATGCGAAGATGCATTTCTTTCCATTGCTGGACTTTTACCTGACGCTGTCCTACTAATCTTCGTCGTCAGACTACAGTCCTTCCGACCTCCGTCGCCAGCCGACTACGGTCCTCTTGACTTACGTCGCCCGCCGACTACAATCTTTCCGACATCTGTCGCCCGTTGAATACGGTCCTCCTGACTTATGTCGCCCGCCGACTACATTCTTTCCGACCTCCGTCGCCCGCCGACTACGGTCCTCCTGACTTACGTCGCCCGCCGATTACAGTCCTCCGTTGTCAGCTGACTACGGTCCTCCTAACTTACGTCGCCCGCCGACTGCAGTCCTTCTAACAAAGCGAATACGTCAATAGTAGCTCTTTGTATTTACATCATGTAATGTACTCCATAAGATGTACATCAAGCTAAGGTCTTCTCCCAATGAAGGGCCTCATTTGTAATCGACTGCAAATACTAGTGGATTCGTTCAAACTGGGCTAGGCCTCGTGGTTTTTCCCCCTTTTTACAGGGGTTTTCCACGTAAAAATCATGGTGTCTCATAAATGCTAGACTCTCTCTCCTTATCTGATTGCGTGCCAGATTTTTGTACAATGCTAAGACGTTGAATATGATATTTCTCTACCGCCGCAAATACTCGTGGATGCAACAAGTATAAATTTTAAATTCATAAAAATTTTATAGTTTATTTATTTTATTTCAAAACAAAGATCAATATTCTCAACATAATTACATTTGAAATAGTGCAGCAATTTAGCTTCAAAGCATACCGCCCCTAAATCACTGAAAAAATTGTAACCCATCAGCCCTTCGAATTGTCAGGACCCGGTGTCCTTAGATTTTCACTCTTGAGCTCTCTCTTCAGGCCTGTGCTCTCGGCGTAGCGATTTCATGGAGAACGGCATCGGCACGGAGAAGGATCTCAATGAGGCAGGGGCGGAAGCGCTCCCGGATGGCCGCTGCGGCATTCGGATCAAAGGATGGCAGATCGAGTCATGCAAGCGCCCAATACTGGGTTCTATCGCTCTTCGAGAGTACGATCATTATCCTCACCGTTTTCTTTATTCGCATCAAGCGAATCCTAAACCTTGGCTGTGTTTGGATTGGAGGGAAGTGAAGGAAATGAGATGAAATACAAATAGTTCACGGATTGATTGCTAATCAACAGTCATATATTTGAGATTTTCAACTTATTTTTTCATTTATATTCACTCAAATTCTTAGCAGTATATAGCCTAAGATACAGCTCATGGAAACAACTTAGAGCTTATGATACAGCTGTAGCTTAGTTTAAGGATCATTTCTATGGCTTCTCTTTGCAGAGCCCTAGTTCGCTCAGGGGGGTCACCTGGCAATGCCTTTTTCTTTTAGGAGAATTCTTATCTTAGAATTGTATGCTATTTGATTTTTGATAATAATTTTTTTTTTAAACGGAGTTATATATTGGTTACTGATAGGTTTGGACGTGGTCATCTTTTTTTTGGTTAGACCCAATGATGCTTGGCAACCCAGCTAAAGCGCTGTTTCTATTTAAAATACAATGCTATGTAGATTGCGGTGTTATTTGCTTGTCACTGTCATCTATCATGCATATTATTTAGGTTACTGTTTCTGTCGTTTCATATTGCAATGCTATCTAATAGGATCAAACGGGGATTCTAACATTTTTTCCCATTTATATGCTATCAGGATAATCCCACGACATCTAGTTAGGCCATCTCCAACTGAAAAACTAAATTTTCAAATGAACTCCATTTGCTAACACCCAAAAATGAATATTATTTTATTATTCTTTCTCCATTTTCTAACACTCATTTTTCACCCAAAAAATTAATTTGGGTGAAGAGTGCGACGCCAATGTATGGCGTTCAGTTGAAGCTTTTGGTGGACGTCATTCAAGTGTTTCACATTCCGTTGCAGATGGTCTTACGGGGCTTTTTTCTCAATTGTGTATGTTAGCAAAACAAACAAGGGAGTCAAGCGACACATTATTGTTAACACAATATTTAAGGAATATACCATTAAAACAAACAACTACCAACAACAACATCAAGCCTTTATCCCACTACGTGGGGTCGGCTACATGAATCATTTTTCTCCATTTTGTCCTATTAAAAGTCAAATTCTCATTTAAATCTAATAAAGAATGGTCATTCCTAATATTTTCTAACCAAGTCTTTTTAGGTCCGTCTCTATCTTTCTTAACATAAGTCAAATCTAATACCTCTACTCTCCTAACCGAGTCATCAGAAGGCTGCTGTTTTATGTGACCATACCACTAAGGAGACTCTCTAATTTTATCTTCTATTGGAGTTACTCCAACCTTTTCACGTATATGCTCCAAACAACTACCAAACGGATCTTATCACTAGGTATCTGAACATTTATCTTCTTTTTTTTGTAGAACTTTGAATTAGGCTTACCCACTTAAAGTATTTAGTTTATCTAAAGGAATGGAGGTCTATGTTTTAAAGGATATGAGTATTTAAAACATTGAATCAAGCTTCTTTGATCAAACTGAATAGTTTCTTTGAAAGGAAGATAAGTTTGTGTTTTTCATTAACGAGTAAATATATCATGATCTGCATAAGCGGGCCGGTCAGATAAATCGGGGTGAGAATCAATAGATGTGTGATAGGATTGTCCAAGCCACACCCTGATTTATCATTATAAAAAAATCTTAATCAATATAAGGACAAAACAACCTCACTCGCGGCACGAATAATATTACCATTTCATATGTACATCACAAGTAGTTTATATTCATCAAAAGAGAAATCATCGCATCTAAACCCAAAGCATAGCTATACTATCCATCCATCATTTAAATACCATTTAACAACACATGTAAATTCCAATTCCAATCCCAATTTACACTTGCTAGAACCATAAATCGATAAAGATACAAAATGATTCCAAGGCTTCGCTCACATGTATATATAAACTAATTTCATCAAGCATGATTGATATAATTTCTTTCTTGATTAAGATCTTGCAAAGTGATGTGATACAATCAAGAATTGCACGTGAAATTTATAAAGATCCACAAAGTGTGCTAATTTAAGATTAATGTATCGTGAGGTGAGGTTCAAGAGTTTTCAATTGTCAAAATTATTATGATAAGCAATTACAAAATTGATGTTTGGGCACAATTGACGATAGATCTTGAAATTCTCATAATAAGACAAATGCGGGAGTAAAATATAATCCCACGACTAATGTTTAGAAAATTCACAATGAGTTACCTTGCTCACTCACACTCAAGTAGGGCTTAGCAGAAGAAGGTCTTTAGCATACCCAACGATGCCACGAGGACGGTAGCAACCCCAACGGCCGTGAGCCACGGAAAAGTTGACGGTGGCGAGGATAGCGGGAATGGTTGACTGTCGATGCTCCAATCGTAGTTTAGAAGTTGGCGGTCAATGACGCTCGCAAGAGTAGGTACAACTCGATCCAAATAATCTCCAACAGTGGCGTCGTCTTCAAATCCCACATCGAAGAACGGAGATCGTAGGATGTTGAGATTTCCGTCGGCGTCGAACACAAGTCCCCACTCAAATTCGGGATCCGCCATGCATGCTTGACATTGGAGAGAACTCCAACGAGAAGAGAGGAAATATGTGGTGGTGAGAGAGAGCACTTGTAGATTGCGAAGAAGGGAGGGGAGGAAGAGAGGGGCGGCGAGATTTCCAAGGGGAAGGGGTGAGGCCGGCGGGTGCGAGGGGAATAGGCTAGGGTTTTGAGTAAATAGGCTTAGAAGATTGTGGAGGAGATTAATCAAAATCTGAAATTTAATTTCAGTTTTGATTAGATTGGGAGGGAATTGACTTGAATTTTGAATTTCAAATCAAAGGGAATTAAGGCATTGATTGGGGAATTAATGGGGGAGCTAAGGAGGGGGAGGCCGGCGGTTTCAAGAGAGGAGGGGAAGGAGTTTTTAAATAAATCCTGAAATAAATTTCAGGGTTTGAAATTTTGGGAGGGAGAATTAATTGAAATCAATTTTGATTTCAAAATGGGAGGAAGAGTTACTTAGCAATTAGTGAGGAGAGGCCCCATAGGGAGGCCGACGACATGTAGATGGGAAGAGGGAGGGATTAAGGGGAGGAACCAAGCTCTTTCCAAATAGGAAAAGTTGGAGGGAAATTAATGACTCCTCCAAATAGGCCTCATTTGAATTTTGAATTTTGAAAAATTTTCATATTTGGCTTTGACAAATTTGGAAAATTTTGAACTCAAGAAATTTTAAATTCTCAAAATTCGACTAAGAGGGGAAATGGGGGAGAGGGGCCGGCGGTTGGGTGGTGGAAGAGGTGGTGGAGGAAGGGTGGCCGGCGGCCAAAGGGGAGGCCGGCGGCCAAAGGGGAGGCCGGCGGTTGGCTCCCTTTGGTGCTAGACGGGAAGAAATGGGGGGCTCGGCTTGGGCTAACGGGATGTGGATTTGGGTAGTTGAAAATGAGGGGAAAACATAACAAAGATAGAACAACTTAACCACGAGCCGCGGACTCTTCCAACGACTGGTGGACCTTGCGAATGCTCCCTTTGAGCTCTCTCCTTTCTCTAGCTCTCATGCAAGAAGAAGTAAAAACAAAACACAATTTTCATTCAAATATTCATTAACCTCATTACAATAGAAATGACCTATATATAGGTCCCAACATGATAGAAAATACAAAGACTAAATTGCCCTCAGGGCCAACATGACTCAACTCAAACTAGGGGTACAATAGGAAGACTCCAAGAAATAAAATGCATAAACATTTAGAAATATAAACTCTGTATAGTGGCCGTCGCTCTGCGTTGTCTCCGGTGATACACATGCTTGAACCTCTGATCGATGTCCTCATCATAAAGTCCTCATACAATTAACGTAGGATAAATGCTTGGGTTATCCTATTTTAAAAACTGCATACTCCACCTGTGAAGAATCCCTTTAATCTCTATCCCATTTATTATCTATTTATAATTTCATCGTAATTCTTTTTTATGGTTTTTAAAACTAAGATTAGGTTTGTAAAAATTGGAGGAGAAAGGCGGAGATGACAATTCTAAGATTCAGTCATTAGAATTGCTTAATTCAAATCTGACATGATCATGAATCAATTAGATTTTATAGTAGTCTATTCATCTTCTCATGCTTTGGTTAATGTTCGCCATTTAAGTAGATTATACATAACTATTGAGCTAATTATTCTAGATTTTTTGTTCACTAAATCCAAACATGACCCTTGTAATCTAAATTATTCCATATTCTCCAATGATTACAAAATTCCTTTTATGCATAAACGTATTAGGATTCTCTTAATACATCCAAAATTTGCTTTTAGTGTAATACCTATGAATTTAGTTGATGGGGACATCAGCTCGTGGAAGGTTTATCAGAGGCGTGACTGCCGATCTACGGCCACGATCGAGTTTTTGTATTTCTGAGTCATTTATGTTATTTTATTATTCATGTATTTTCTATTTTCTTAGTGTCATTATGTTTTTCCGTTTGTACCCCTTTAGTGAGAATTGTCGTGTATGAGCCCAAAGAGCAAGTTAGTCTTTTATTGTCTTGAGTCCATTGTACTTGGCTATTTATAGCCTCTTGTCTAATGTTTGAGGGTAATGAATGATTGCTTATGAATATTTCTTCTTGGTTGAGTTTGAGAGAGAGCTTGAGAGTTCTAATGGAGAGAGATCCCTAGGAGAGGGAGATTTGCGCAACACCCACCAACCTAGATAAATCGGGTTCGTGGTTTCTTTCGTTTATCTTGTTTTCTTTTCTTCCTTTTGTTTCTTCCTTCTCCTTTCCACCCTCATTGAGCCCGCCGCATTCCACCACACCTGAATCCCCTTCCCCTGCCTCCTGACCACACGGCCAAAACCCCCAACCCGAGCCCCCATACCGTCGGCTCCAGCCATCTAGCCGCCAGCTCCCACTCCCCCTTTCCCATTAAGTTCCATTGCCTAATCGGGATTGAATATTTTGGGACAGATTTTTGAATTCAAAATTGTTCAATTTGCAATTTAAAATCTTTCCTAAAATACCAAATCTATTTTAGGAAAGTTCCTAAATTAAACCTATTTGAATTTTAAAATTGAATTGGGTTTAATTTAAACTTTCCCTCTTTACTAAACCCAATTGGGAAGCCCTCAATTCCTCCCCATAATTACTCCCCCTCCTTAATACCGCCCCCCCCCCCCCCCCCCCTGCTTGGATTAGGAATTATTTCCTAAATCAACACCTTGGCTTTAGGAAACTATTTCAAATCCCCTTGATCTATGCTGGCCGAATTTTCCTAAGAGCCTCAAATTATTAAATTATTTCCTAAACCAAATATTTGAATTAGGAAATAAATCCCCACCCCTATCCCCCTTATTGTCGCCGGCTTCCCTGTCTCCCTAACCGCCTCTCTCTCTCTCTCAAATCTCATCTCTCCCCCTTTAATACCCCAAGTAAATTGATGCCTTAGTTTCTCCTTCCAACTCCCCTACCTCCTAAGCATAGAAATATGAAATTTCTCTCAGATTTCGGCTCCAAAATCTGAAACTATTTCCAGATTTTTGAAAAGGGGACTTAGGAATTATCCTCCCTTCACTTGCAATAGAAAATCCTTTCTCTTTGCTACCACTCAAGAGGCGTATCAAATACTAAGGAGATATTGTCTTTCACCACCTATGAATGGCGGATCCGAAGACTGATTATGGAATAACGTGGGACGAGGACGGTTTCACCGACATCCTACAATCCACCTTCTTCGATGTGAATCCAAGGATTGATCACACCGTCGAGGACTACTTGGAGCGCATTCTGGACACCTTAGTGGAAGCGATTGATGAGCACTTCGAAGGCGTCGAGTGGAGGATCTCCACCACTTATTGACGAAGGTTTCTCTTTCTCCTTTCATTATATTTCTTTAGTCTAACTTCTCTTGGTTTTGATTCCAGTCACGGCGGACGACTCTTTACTGCTCATGCTAAAGCTTAGTAAACGTAGGGTTTGAGATGCTCTTGATGGATTGCATCAATTCTCTAGGAGAATGAATAACTCTCCTCTGCAATCGTTTTAATACCTCTCCAAAGGTCAGAAGAATGGAAATTCAACTCATTTGGAAAATATCTTAGGTGCCAGCAATATAAGAGGAAACAATAGAGGCAATAACATGCTATGATCTGAACACACCTTATCTATAGAAGGATCAAAACAAGCATCAGAGTCGTTAAGATGCCAAGACTAGATGACAAAGTCGCATCATCAAAAATCAAAAGGCACAATGTGTACAAACACATTAGGTCATAACTAACTGCTAATATAATAAAGCTTTATGGTGTTGGTTGTTAAAGATAAATAGGTGAAATTCTTAAAAGTGTGCAAAAGATGTACAAAATAGATCATCACATGTTGTGGGGCTCCCAATTATAATATTTATTAATCTAGTTTACACCAGGGTCATATATATATCTATCTCTTGCTCACTCTCTCTCTCTCTCCTCTCTCTCTCTCTCTCTCTTATATATATATATATATATATCTATATATATAGTTTATGTGAGTAACTTATGAAATTCAAATGATGCATGATGCATCTTTATATGGCTATGTCTAATCATCTATTAATTTGTTGCCAATGTTTTAAATTTTGTTGCATTAAATATGCTGAGATTAATCTTAGAAAAATAACATTATGCATCTAAATCCAGCCTATTGAATGCGGTCTTATTCAGCCCTTTATTTTTACCCCAGGTGGGAAGAAAAGCTTGGAACCTCACACCTACCTGAAATGGTTTTTGGAGATAGTTCATTGAATCTCCTACATATGGAAAGTGGTTTTAAGATACATTTTAATGCATTTGATGCATTGAAAGGTTGGAAGCAAGAGTCATTACCACCGGTAGAAGTCCCTGCAGCAGCAAAATGGAAATTTAGAAGGTAAACTTCATTTGGCTCATTATTCTGTAGACCAAAACGTTTTGCCTAAATCAGATTTCTTGCTCAAGTGCCTGTGCTTTTAGAGTTAATTGCAATTTCTTTGTTTTTCATTTTTTACCAATTAATTAGGAATAAACAACAATTCAAACACTTTAAACTTCAATTTCAAAATATCCTTGTTTTATTATTATTGTAAGGAGTACTAGGTAGGCTGTCAAATATAAAAAAAAGGTATACTCAATGTATGTAGCTCCCACAACAGGTTTAGGAAGGCGTTGATATCCATAGCCTTACCCTTATATTTGTAGAGAAGCTATGTTAATGTCTCAAATGCGGGACTTTAGATTACCATAAATAGCAACCTAACCAATACGTAAAGCTTGGTGGTCTGCCAAACATGTACAAATGCTTTCTAATGAGCATTTAGATGAAATAACTGGAATCTTTTACTTTTCCTTGCAGCAAGCCTGTCCAACAAATTATACTTGATTATGACTATACATTCACGACACCATATTGTGGCAGCGAAGCAGTAGAACTAAACCATGAAAAGGTCGGCTTTTGCAATTTTCTTCATACATTTTATGCTTTCATTATGCTGAGGATGCACATTACAACGTTTTACCAGACACTATTAGGATTTTTCTTAATTGAACTAGTTATTTGGCAAAGAAGCTAATTAATCTTTATAAATTAAGATTCTCTCATAAGTTTTTGGAATTTGTAGCATCTAAAAAATGCATCCTTTGTTGTAATTAATGCTTTTCACTAATTGCTTTCTATTATTAACATGCTTTATTATGTGTAAGATTAATAATATGTATACTCGGTTAGTTCACCTTAAATAGGTTGCGTCTCCCTCAAATGTCATTGGTGGTTCTAATAATCCTTCAATTGAAACTTGTTGCTGCTGCGAAGGTGTGTGAATGGCAGACAAATTTTTTTTTTCATGAAATTAGGCGACAAGTTGATTTTTACAAGTTCATGACAATCAGAACACAAAGTCATACAATAAAAATGATCAGTACAAAATGTATATTTCAAAAGTACCATATGATTAGATAATTTATAGTCACATATAGATTCATATTTTAAAGTTGTTATTTGATTGGATGCTTGTGTGTTATTTGAAAATAGAAAGACAATGCATGACTTGGTCCACAAGAAATTTTGCTTAATTTTGTCATCAAGAAGAATCTCATCTCATACAGTAAATGAGTGAATAATGGCAGCCAAAAGATAAATAATTTTTCATCTTAAATTAGAAATTAATTGCAGATGAGATATAAAAAACAAACAAATACATTCTTCTTGATTGAAGGAAAGAAGAAACTAAGAATGGATCAAATTCCATTTAATTGGCTTTTTATAAAGAGTATGCAATTTTAATTTTTTTAAAGTTAAGTTCATAATTTATTCCAACAATAAATTTTGAATTTTATAATCTACTTAGAAAATAAATGAGTATTGGAAGGAGAGTGTTGCGAGTGGAAATCGAGCCATTAGAGATAGGATCAATCTTGATTACCCTTTTTTTTCCCCTTTTTTTCCCCTTTTTAATCATATAAATAAACAAGTAGAGAATGTGACAAGATTTTCTTATGTGGAAATGTAAGGTGGAAAAAAACCATAAGGCCTCACCTAGTTGAACAGTTTCCACTAGCGTTAAAAAGTTACATTGTGCAACTATTTTCCTTAAATAAAGAATGTGTCAATGCAATGCAAATCGTAATTGTTGTTAGCAGTTGCCTGATCGACGTGCTCAAAGGCAGTTGATACATTGGTCTTGCAGGAGATGGTGGCATTACAGTCCCTTTAGGGAGAAACTTATCGTGCAAATCTTGTGGGAGATGACTGTCGCATAGGTTTATAGGGAGATGATTGTGGTGTAATTATTGAGGGAATTGGCTACAATGATGTCTTATAAGAGATGATTACGGTGTAGGGTCCTGTGGGGAGATGGTTGTGACATTAATTTTGATGGAGATGGTTGCAACATAGGTTTTCGGGTCTTATGAGAGACGATAGTGACACATTCTTGAAGAAGTGTGTTGCGACACCTGTCATAATGGAGATGGTTGTAGCCGACGTCTTGAGGGAGATGATTGCAACATAGAACTCTTTACAATAATGATTGTGTAAGCAAAAGTTACGAAATGAGTGTTATTGCAGGGACAACTATGATACAAGTGATGGCTGTGGTGAAGATCTTGTTGTAATGATGACCACAATACAAGTGAATGTTACAAACTAACAATACAGGTTTTGATTTAATAACAATTACAACATTGTCGAAGATTTTAGTGTATGCTTATGTAACAATGGTTGCGACACAAGTCCTTGATGCAACAATGATTGGGGGACATATTTTGATGCAAAGTTGATTGTTATTAAAGGTTATGATGCAATCTTAATGCACTAACGATAACTTAGATGATCCAAGTGACTTTTAGAGCTTGAAACATTCCTTTAGTAAAATTAAATGAGTGGCTATTTATAATTTTTATGATGAGCATATCTTTTTCATCCATGGTTGAAATATGGTTAAATGATGCTGTTGCTGGACCAACCCTATTGATCTACTTGGGCTATTCTTGTTTGAGTAGCTGAATATGGTCCATTGTGTTTGCTGGCGATAATATATGATGTTCTATATTTAGGCTCTACGAGTACATCAATTGTGCTAGATCAACATTTTGATGATCGAATTAACATAGATAATTTCAAGAAACATTTTTTCTTTGGCTGTCATAAAAGAAATATACCATCACACCATGTCTACATGGATATGATTTCCTATTAGTGAGGAGTACCTTTTTATAAATAGCCATAAAATAGAGATATGTGAAGATCATAATAACTTTTCATATCTTTACGGACTGTTTGCACAATAATGAGCGCTCAAATTACTAGTGTTATTTTCGATTATTATTCTCAATGAGATGGATCTAAGTGGTCAGTTTGGCGGTCCCTTAATGGAGTTGCGATCCACTTGATTCATGCCACTTTGGGTTAGAAATCTTGCAATTTGGGCATCATCAAACTCAGTGAGATGAGCTAAATCTTGTTGAGGGGTCTTTACATCATTCTAAGATTCTTATGATGGGATTAGGGTTTTGTAATTATAGTCTTAGGCAAAGATTTCTCCAAGAATTTAAAGAGTAGGTGGATTTTGCGCGGTAGAGAGCGAAAAATAATGAGCAAAAAAAAGATTCAAACATTATTTTATTATTTTTAATATTTTGTTGTGGCTTTAGTTTATTTGTTTAAATATGGAGAAAAAAATCAAAATGGTCCCTCAACTCTTTAGGAATGATCAAAATGGTTCTCAACTATCTTGAGGGACAACTTTAGTCCCTCAACTCTTTAAAATGGGATCATTTTGGTCCCAACATCCAAAATAATGGATGTTGGGCTTAATGATGTTAAAATTAGGGTATTTTAGTAAATTTTAATTTAATTATTTATTAGATATAATTTTCAAATAATTATAATTTTTCAAAATAAATTTATTTATCATTTGCTTAATAAGAAAAATTAATAGTGTTTTTTGTTATAATTTTAAAAAATTTTGTTTTATTTTATAAATTCTGATTGATAAATATATTTGTGACTAAAATGAATATTCAGCTATATTTTTATAAAAACTATAATTAAAGTTATATTATATGGTAAGTAGTTACTTGAAAATTATAAAATATAACTAAAACTTTTAAAATTATAACTAAAAGTACTTTTAATTTTTCTTATTAAACAAACGAGTAATAAATTTTTTTTAAATTATAATTATTTGGAAATTTTATCTAATAAATAGTTTAGTTAAAAAATTACTAAAACACCCCTAATTTTAACACCATTAAATCCATCATTCATTATTTTGGATGTTGGACCAAAATAATCCCATTTTAAGAAGTTGAGGGGCCAAAATGATCCCTCAAGATCAGTGGCGGAGCCATAAATTTTATTCAATGGGGGCCTAAATTAAACACTACAGGAAAATCATCCATTACCAGTAGAATTTTTCCGGCGGTCAAATTTTCGCCATTTTTCGGCTGTCAATTTTCCGGCGGTCAATTTTCTAATGGTATGCTATCTCATCTGGAATTTTAGAATACATTAATATAATTTCGTTTGTCGTCTCATTACCGGAGACAAGAGGAGCTTTAAGATCAAAATTAAGAATGCAAATAACATGTTGAGAGAGGACCGAAAGGGAAAATGAAAGCCGTGCTCAAGGTTGTGAGTTGCGAGAGAGGAGCAAAGGGGAAAATGAAGCAAGCAGTTTGGATCGAGGGAAAGAAAGTCATTTGGGAGTGGTCTCTGTTTGGGCATGTAATATGATATTGTTGCAAGAGTAAAAAATTTTATAAGAAAATTATTGTGAAAATTAGTATGATTACTATTCCGAACAAAGTCTAAAGCATATTCTTGCATGTTAAATTAGGGAATTGTTAGGTCTTATTTTTTATGTAAATTGCTTTAAAATGAGTGCAAAACTTAAAAAAATTAATTAAAATGTATATTACATATATCTCAAATTAAATACAATACTTTTAAGATCCATTTCGACAAAAAAAAAATGATCAATAAATTATGTAACTATTTTTTATAATTATACTACTTGTAATAAAAATGGTGACTGAATAATTATGCCTCAACCTCTTACTTTTCTTATAAAAAATTTGCTTTAGGCTTTATATGACACAACCAAGAAAAAAAAAAATTTAGGGGGGGGGGGCACGTGCCCCCCTTGCCCCCCTCTCTCCGCCTATGCTCAAGATAGTTGGGGATCATTTTCGTTCTTCCTAAAAAGTTGAAGGATCATTTTTGTCCTTTTCTCTGCAACTATGGTTGTGATGATATACCTAAGAACTGAATGCGATCTCTACAACAACAACAACATCATCATTATCAAGCCTTTATCCCATTATGCGGGGTTGGCTACGTGAATTCTTTTTCTCCATTGTGTCCGGTTAAGAGTCATATTCTCATTTAGATCTAATAAAGAACGGTCATTTATAATATTTTCTAACAAAGTCTTTTTAGATCTACTTCGACCTTTCTTAAAATAGTTTGATAAAGGGGTCTTGAATTAGGCTGTCTGTTTATAATGTGATTATCAAGAATTTTGTTTTGGTGTTTGTTAACAATGAGATTGTGCGTTACAATGCATGATGCTTTCTATGAACCTATATATTTTATTTAAGACATTGTTAATTGGAAAATACTTGGTTGTGTGCTAAGTGAAATTCAGGTCATAGTCAAATATTTTGAAAAATGGTCAAAATCAACAGCTGTTTTGAGTAAATTTTTTTTTGTGCAGTCCAATTTTAAAGATGCGTGCCAGAATCCATACTGGGAGGATTGTGATCAGCGCATTAACCTGGCTTCTCTGACTTCAAATGAACCAATCCTTTTTTATGACGAGGTTATTAACGTTTTGTACTGGGATTTCTATTTCTTTCTTGATTCTGTTTATTTGTGCCATTGATGTGACACAGTGTACCTCACTGTAGGTTATCTTGTATGAAGATGAATTGGCTGACAGTGGAATCTCTCTCTTGACCGTAAAAGTTGTAGGTTTTTTATTTTGTATGCCAACTTTTTTTATTGGATTCTTCATTAATGGAATTGTATGGCTCTTACTAATGGCATCTCGTATTCTTTCTCATTGTTGCAGCGAGTGATGCCAAGTAGTTGGTTTCTTCTTCTCCGTTACTGGGTGGGTTCAACTTATATCTTTTACAAAGAATCTCTGATTCCTTTCCATAAACTGCCTTCTTCTTGATGAACCTGGCATCATTGATTTAATTCATTAGATTTCTTGGATAATAAATAGGTCTACAAGCAATTGAATTGTAGTTTCTCAATTAATTAAGTTCACATTGCAGCTTAGAGTTGATGGAGCGTTGATGAGATTAAGGGACAGTCGAGTTTATTGTTCTTTTTCTGGTGACGATGATGCCCAGCCCGTTCTTCTAAGGGAAAGCTGCTGGAAGGAAGCAAAAATCCAAAGTTTATTTGCTGTAAGTCTCTGCATAATATCTGGATCAGTTCTATGTGCTTCACTAAATCCATATGGATAAGTTCATCGATTTACCCCGCCATATGTTAATCCATATGCATAATATCAAATCCACATATGTTATTTCTACTCACTTTGGGCTTGGTTTTGTTAGCATTAGACGGGTTCAACTGGGAGTGTAAGGGCAGCGTGTCACAACCCGACCTGATATGACCTAATACCATATAGGTCATATCATGTCCGATTGCGACAAAAATGACCCCAAGATCTGATCAAAGAAGTACTGAAATAAAACCATATATTCAGTTTATCCCATTTTGCTTTGGTGCCTTTACTCATGACATAAAGCAGACTCAAGGTTTTGATCTAGGAATGTCCAAGTGGCGTAGAGAGGGTATGGTATGATGCCGGATGTGGTGGATGGTATGTATTCCGATGGACATTTCCTAGATCCGGTGAGGTACCCTTCAAAACGATTTGCGGAGAAGATTTTGAGGGTATGTAGTAGCCAAATAGGATAGTTGTCGGAGCTGAGGTGAACATGGACTATGTTTTTGAGATTTGAGATAAGAAACTTCAGTGCTGGGGAATGGCGGTCTCAGTGGTCGGTAGTAGTTGTTGAGAGGAGGCAGCTGGAGCAATATCTGAGGTGCTCCCAGAGTCCGCCATGAAGCTTCGACGGAAGAAGAAAGGGCACTAGGATCAGCAGTGAGGCTTCAAAACTACTCTGATACCATGAAAGAACTCATGGCATGAGAAAAGACTAAAGAGAACTGCTGTAGCATTAATTGAAAAGCTTAGCTTCACTGTTTACATTGCTTGTGATATATAGAGAAGAGGGGAGACAACCCCTTACACAGGACAGGGCTTTTGCAGTTAAGTAATGATGTAAGAGATGGTTTTGTGCTTCCTGTGCTACTGTAGAGCATCGGTTGATGGATAAGTGTGGCTGTGGTTTGCTGACCTTTTTACTAGATGTGTATAGCTTATCACTATGTGCTTCACTAAATCCATATGGATAAGTTCATCGATTTACCCCGCCATATGTTAATCCATATGCATAATATCAAATCCACATCTGTTATTTCTACGCACTTTGGGCTTGGTTTTGTTGGCAGTAGACGGGTTCAACTGGGAGTGTAAGGGCAGCGTGTCACAACCTGACCTAATATGACCCGATATCATATAGGTCATGCCGTGTCCGATTGCGACAAAAATGACCCCAAGATCTGATCAGAAAAATACTGAAATAAAACCATATATTCAGTTTATCCCATTTTGCTTTGGTGCCTTTACTCATGACATGAAAACCAGAAAGTTTCCTATGGTTTACAAGGCCCCTGTATCTGATTGTTAAAGCCTATTCTGTGCTACTGCAAATACTTTTGTCTAATGCCTTTAACGCATTGCTTTACAAATTTTGTTCATACACTGTGCTATTCTTACGTTTTCTCAGTTAGTTCAGCAAACATCATTCAATTTTTAACTGTATTGACTTAAACTAAGGCTTTGTTTGGGTAGGCTTTTTTTAATGTTTCTTAAAGCAATTTTTTAGTAAAAATTAAAAAATTTTAACTAAAAAGCTAAAAAACCCGTCCCAAACTAAGGCTAAGGTTCTATGTTTCAAAATCTGTTGGTTGCAAAGCGATTATATAAATAATCTTTCTGACCATTGTCATTAATCGTGCAGCAAGGCCTTCCAGTTGATTCTGCAGCCTATTGCGATCCAAATCTCATTAGTCAGAGGCTGCCTGTTGTTGCTCAGAAGATCCAGAGGCTAAAAATTTCCTGGTAAAGCTTTCAGCAAATATAATTTTCAAAGCCATATTTTTCGTCTGCTGTGGATTTTTTAGAATCTAATACTGTCTTTATGGAAGAAGAATGGAAGACTGGACTTTTGTAGTAGTAGTAGTTGATGAATTTGAAATTGTTTAATATATATTTCTGAAGCTCCTTGTTTTTTCTTTGCTGCTGTGGTTTAATTTGATTACTCATTAAGAAAGCCTTTGATATGGAACAATTATTACGTACTCTGACCGGACGTAGAGCTACGTTCGGCCGCCAATAACATATCGCCACATGCTCTTACTCTTTACCGCACGGCCCTACGACTTGACCCGGACCGGAACCCGAGAATGCTATGTTCGTGTATTATGAGGTATTACTCGGTATTTGCTTGGTATTACTAGGTATTACTTGACAATAATGAGAAATACCGCTCTGTGAAGGCTAATATCAAGCAATACCGAGTTGTATCGAGTTTTTCTAGAAAAATTCGGTACAATTCGGTATTACTCAGTATTTGCTCGGTATTGATTATTGCCGAGCAAAATCAACCAATACCTAGCAAAATCGAGAAATACCGAGCCATCCTGGGTCTGCCGGGTCAGGTTGTCGGGGCTCGGTAAATAGTGAAAACACTTGGCTAGATTATACTGGCAGCCGAATGTAGAGCTACGTCCTGTGACAGGACCAAATAAAAGTTCTTTGATATGAAGCCTTCAAGCAACTTGTATTGTTGATAAACTTCAAGCATATTAGATTAAGGCTTCTTAAAATAACTTTTGAAAGTTATTTTAAAAACCAGTAAAAAAGCTATCTCAAACAAAACTTTAAACTTTATTTGGAACAATTTTTTTATTGTTTATAAAACATTTTTTTTATTAAACGGCCTGACCATTCTATTAATCAGATCCAATTGTACACATTGAAGGTCAAAAAATTAATTATTTTCCATATTTGTAGCATTTAGGTCAATCTATGTTGATTTTTTACGCTGGTAAGTGAGTTGATAAGTATTGCAAATGCTATATGATCAATAAAATAAAATGATTTAGACAAATTAACATATAACTGTTAAACAAAATTCCCAACTAATATTATTTTATTTTCAACAAAATTTCAATAAAAGACCTGTACAAATACAAATGTATGATAATTTAGGCTTCATTTGGGACGGCTTTTTTATTGCTTTCTAAAACGGAGTTTTAGTACATATTTTTTTATTTTTTATTAAAACTCCGTTTTAGAAAGCAATAAAAAAGCCGTCCCAAACGAAGCCTTACTTTTTAAATATATGTTAATTTTATAAATAAGCATGATTTTAATGATATTTTCATCATTCTCTCTCTATATATATATATTTTTGTGTACGATAAATTTATAAATCACAAAAGAATTCATTTCACATCTTAGGCAATAGAAGGAATTTTTATATTATTCATCATAAAAAAAAAAGAGTGCTGGGAACAGGGTCATTTATACCAATTTGATCCTCCTAAATTATCAATTTACAGAAAACTTTCACCATAAAAAAATTAAAAGTTTTATTTCATAATGACGTACTCTGTTGCAAAATGATGAATTATATTTGTTTCCATCGATTTTTCAGCAGACCGAAAATATTGTTTATCAGCTCTTGTTCATCACATATAGAAGACCGGAGATCCCGATCATCTCTGTATAACCATTAATTTGTAGAGAATCGAACCAGTGGACTCCGGTACTGAGATTTGAGGCCTTGGGAATGTACACTCACAAGATGAATCACTGAAACAAGGTTTAGGGTTTAGGGTTTTACAAAGAACCAAAAGATGTTTTGTTAAAAGAAAGTCAAAAACATGCCGAAAGAAACACCGAAAATAAAGTAGATTACAAGAGTACTCAAACGATAGGAATCATGCTCCCGAAAACAAAAAAATTATTCCGTGTGGACGCCGAATACCGTCCGGAGACCAACCGGAGTGCACCACGCACCCCTTCGCTCTGTATTGCGGCTTGGTACCGCTGACGTGGCGCATTCTGGTCAGTCTCTGAACGGCATTTTACGTCCAATCTCCACATAGAATAATTTCTCCTCAAAATCACAACCTCCTGAACAAATTCATCAGTAAAAGTAAGATCACATATGTATTTGTTCAAAGGAATTCGAAGTGAATACAGAATTGATCCGAGTATTCTTAATCATTTACCTTTTAGCAGATGAATAATTTCAACACACGCGTATTTCACCACAAGCTGATCATTTGACAATTGAAAGCTCTTCAGATTTCAATTTTCTGTTCATATGATCTAGATACCCCTGTCCACAAACGTTGCATGGAACATTCTTCAGTTTTCTCATGTTGTAAATGATGCAGGGACAATACTTCATACATTATTAGAGAAAGTTTTCTCACAATAATAGTTACATCCATGAATGAAGAAATTGAAAAGATAATCATAGTGAGCAGATATTTTTATCCAACCATATACTTTTGAACACGGAATTTTACCCTATTACCTTATTTTTGCAAACATCAGAAACCCTTCATAAGCTTAGGCCAGTTCCCAAGCAAATTTTGTTGAATCTAATAACCTTGTTTTGCATTTCGAAGAGTGCAACATGTCTGGTTACCATGGTCACCCTAAAACTGCCAATTGGCTCCAAGGATGAAGCGAACCACTTAAGAAAAAGTATCTTCCTTAGAAATTCTAAGACCAACTCTTAGAAGAACTGACTACCCTTAGAAAAGTATCATTGTTTGGTAAGCTAAAGATTCGATGCAATTTGAAGAAAACCCTGGGTCTGCCATTGTTAGGTTTAGATTTATAATACACAGAAATGCTGACTCGGGATGTCTATACTCTTGAGGATGAATTTCTACAAGCCATTCGGCTAGAGTGGCATTTGCATTCCAACCTCCTCTGGAGTTGCCTACTTCGGTGGAAACTTTATGCCATAATAGCTGCTCATTACATTTTTGCACCTAAGAGATAGATTGTGATTCGAGTCACTAACACTAAGTCCTTGAGTGACACCCACTCACTTTGATAAAATTGGTTACCCGCAGCTCAAAATCTACAAGAAATGTACCAAACTTTTTCATATCTACTTCAAAAGTGAAGATAAATCTTTTAAGCTCATCATTGCTAGTGATAGTTGCTTGAATAATCTCAACTTCTAGTTTGATTGGGTATGAAAATCAGCCCTGAGCTCTATTCATAGCCTTATAAGATTTTTTGGGTCAATAAAACCACTGTCTATGACAAAAATGTGTTCCTTCACATTGTTAACCGACAAAGAATTTGAGTGTAGTAGTGATAATAGAGTTTTAATGAGTTCAAGTTTAGAAGATTCTAAGACTACAACAAGAACAATGTGAAGGGATTTGACCGTTTGTTACTTTCCCATCTGAAGTTAGATGACTCTTATTTGAGTTCCCAGACATGTCCTGAGGAATTCCTTGATGAGTTTAAGGTTGCTCAAAATCTAAGCTACATTTAGATTTAACCGTTTGTTAATAACATATTTCTTACTGCAATCTCTATAGTTTAGTTTTTATGCTTAAGCCCATCAAATCTACTTTTTTTTTTTTTTTTTCATTGATTACTTTCAATCAGCGTTTAAAATTGCGCAATGAAAGGCGCGCCTCAGCGCAATTTCGTCCAATTAAGCCTCAAAGCCTACGCAATAAGTTTAGTTTATGAGGCTTACACCTCAAGTTTACTGAGGCGCGCCTCGCCTCATTTATTTAAGGTGTCGCCTTTTTAAAACTTAACCTAAATTATTTTTTTTTTCAGTCTCAAACTATACCCAGTTGCCGACGTGGCGCGCCTAGTGAAATGTCGACGTGGCATCAACATTTAAACCCTTGTAAAGGTCGAATGGCGGAGTCGACGTTTCGATTTTCAAGTTACAGTAAACTTTCGAACTTTCAAACATTCACCCGGAGGAATTTCAAGCATTCTTCACTCAGTTTCTTCTAAGATGACGTCACCCCCAAAGAAAAAAGGTAACTTAATGTTATATTTTCTGTTTTGTAATGCGTATTTTATGGTTATGCTATGCGTTGGCGTTCAAGGCTCTCCGATTTTATGCTTATTCTATGCGTATGCATGGCTTCTCCGAACTTTTTAAATGTTTGATACTGTGATGCCATCGTGTTTTCTTTGTATTCAGGGTTTATGATAAATTTATGTTGAAATTTGAAACATAAAACCTAACCAAATTTTAAACATCGAGTAAATATGCGTAGGCTGTGCGTACGGAATGCGTCTTTTGTGTGTACTCTATGCGTGCACGTTGCTTACTCCATGCTTATATTGTGCGTACTTTATGCGTGCGTATAATTTGCTGTATGTTTCCTGTACTGTGCGTGTGATGTGCGTAATATATGCGTGTAGTATGCGTACACTGTGCGTGACTGTTGCTTATAGTCTGCGTATGTTGTGCGTACTTTATGCGTGCGTAAAATTTGTTTATGTTTCCTGTACTGTGCGTGTGATGTGCGTAATATATGCATGTAGTATGCGTACACTGTGCGTGACCGTTGCTTATAGTCTGCGTATGTTGTGCGTTTTTTGTGCGTATCTCATTTACTTATTTTTAATCTATAATTTTTTACAATTTTCAGATATATGTTCGTCCAATTACCTATAGATGCTATGTTTTTTCGTTCCGAACAAACTGTGATAACTTTGCTCGGCAAATTACTCCTGAAGTCAAGGACAAATTGAAACATTTAAAGATGATACAGTTTTTGGAATTTCTTGGGTTTGAGCAAAATGTCCCTCTTATTTATGAGCTGATCTCAAGGTGGGACATTTCAAAACAATGCTTTGTTATAAAAGGTCAACCCATTCCTTTCACTGCTGATGAAGTGGCCCTTCTTACTGGTCTGCCAAATAAAGGAGAAGAAATATCCTGGCATTCCTTAGCACATACTTCAATTACATCAACGGAAATAAGGAATGACATGACGAAGTTGAACAAGAAACCCCCCCCGGAGACTATGTTAAGAACATTTATCATGTATTTATGTTCAAATTTACTTTTTCAACTTAACAACTTCAAAACCCCCCGGTTGATTCAAAATATAGCAAATAATCCAGATGAATTTTTGTCAATAAACTGGGCTAGTTCAATTAGGGAGTTTTTAGTTGAAAAGTTTAATAAGACATCCTCCAAGATTTCAAATAAGAAGCCAGCAGGTTACATCAACGGTTTTGTACCTCTGCTAATTGTGAGTGCTAAGTGTTAACTGCTAAATTCATTCAAAATTTTATTGGCTCAATGTGAGTGCTAAAATTTTCTTTCATCTTATGCAGATTTGGTTCCTGGAGCATATTATTATTCATGCTCCTATGTATGCTGACAAAAGGCCCCGTTTTCTTCGATGGACCGATGATATTGTATATACTACAGAGGTGATAACTAACTTATTTGCTAATATAAGGAAAAGTCAGATTTGTAATGTCCTACAGGCAGTTTCTCAGACTGAAATGGATATGGTTAATGTTGAGAAATATCCACCAGACAGCCCTACATCCCCTGATTCCCCTCATGAAATATCCACCCATCAAAACTGTCACGACCCGACCCGACGGGGACGGATCCCGCCCAAGCCGGATCGCGACGAGCGCGCTTACCAAACTTGCTTATCCAGGATCTGGCTTTGGATTAGGTTACTGAACTGATCATCCAAATTCTTAACTCAACAGAAAAACACAGAACAACAGAGCTACTAAAAACATCAAATGCAGCGGAACAAAACATCTATCTTTTCATTTCCTCAAAAATAATCATCTACAGAACAGCACATGGCTTCCAACAGAAAGAAAGACAGAACAGGAAAGCCATGACTGTACAAAAAATCAAAAGTACAAAAGTACCTAATCGGATCAGACTCTGAAACTAATCCTGGACCTCCTTGCCCTTCCCAGAACCTGAAAACCACCAGAAAGCAAGGGTGAGCTCAACAGCTCAGCAAAGCAACAAACCACCAATCTAAATTCTCAGAAACCAAAACCAAATTCATCAGACAGAAGTCAGATCAGAAATCGAAACAGAATCGGAAATCAGAACTTATACGGACAGATATCAAATCAGAATCGGAATCGTACAGATCATATCAGAACAAATCAACAGAGTCAGAATCAGAATTCAGAAATTAGAATCGTACGGAGCATATCGTATCATAATCACAATTTCGTACGTAACAGAACAGATACAGAAAACAAAACAGATACATATAGCTAAATGCCCAGACACTGACGGAATCTCTACGGATTCCGGCCCCTTATGTCTCCCTTTGTGCTCACGGCACCAAAACAGATGTGCTTATAGCACCAAAACAAAATTCATCGGATCCGGAACAGAACAGATATCAGATTTCAGATTTGAGCTCATTTCAGATTTCCCGTTTCACTAACTGAATCTCATAGGATTCAGGCCCCTTATAACTCCCTTTGTATAGCTTATACACATAGCATTTCAAATCAGAAGAAATTCGGACATTTCAGAAATTACCCGAAAATCGGGCAGCACAACGGCAGTATACAGAATTTACACAAAAATTCCTGCAAAGAAAATTTACCGAATTCGCACAGAACATAGATAATCACATTCCAGAACATTTATTCTACTGCACAGAGAATTTACGATTTCACAGAAAATTCCGGTCGACTAAAAACACAGTCGAATCAAAAACACCCGGACGAAAATCTTCAAAATATAGTCAAAACGTGCACACCCGGCACGGCAACGATATACCAAAACTTACGCGGTAAAAACTGAATCAATCGAAAGATACGGACGAAAAATCGTAACGAAAACGAAATCCGGACAGAAAAATACCGCCAACCGCGACGGAACTGAAAATTGAGAAAGACGGAATGTGCCTTACCTCGAGCACAGCAAATTCCTCAACAGTCACTTCGCTCGAAAACGGCTCCGCGTCTTCCCGAAATCAACTTTTCCAATTTTCTCTTTTTCTCTCTCCTCAGAGCTGAAATCAGATATTTATTTTTTTATTTTCTCTCTCTTCAAATGAGCTGATTTGCCTTAAATTCTCTTCAGATCGGCCTGGCCGATCGTCCAGATCGTCCTGGACGATCAGACCAAAATCCCATCGTCCTGGGACGATTTTTCAGGACGATGTTTACTATTCATAGGCGATAAAAACCTCTACTCACTGACTTGTGCCATCCACTGATCGTCCCGGGACGATACCTCGATCGGCCTGGACGATCCCTACAGGAAAACACTTAGAGCAAATTCTGGGCAAAACTGGAGCTGAAAATACACTGATCGTCCCAGGACGATCCCAGATCGTCCTGGACGATACTGGAGCAGTTTGAAATATTACAATCTCCCCAACTCAGAAAAATGTCGTCCTCGACATTATCCAATCCAAACGCAGTCAAAACAAGTACGGGTACGACCGTCTCATATCAGACTCCTTTTCCCACGTTGCTTCTCGTGCAGTCCGGTGCTTCCACTGGACTTTAACCATCGGAATCTCTTTATTTCTTAACTTCCGGACGTCGTACGCTAAAATCAATTCTGGCTCTTCCTTGTACGCCAGATTCTCCTGAATCTCAACCTCGTCAGCTGATACCTTCTTCCCAGAGTCGGATACCCACTTCCTCAGAGTGGATACATGAAACACATTATGCACATCAGGCATAGAATCAGAAAGTAATAACTTGTAAGCAGCTTTTCCAATTCTTTCCAAAATCTCAAATGGTCCAACATACCTTGGACTAAGCTTGCTTACTTGACCAAATCTGCTCACACCTTTCATCGGGCTGACTTCGTCAATCGATTCACAACTACCCAAATAGCATCATGTCCTTGTCGTGATCGAGGAAAACCCATAGCAAAATCCATCGTTACCTCCTCCCATTTCCACTAAGGGATAGGCAACGACTGCAACAGTCCACCTGATCGCTGATGCTCTGCCTTCACCAACTGACAGGCTTCGCATCTCGACACAAACTCTGCCACATCCTTCTTCATCCCAGGCCACCAGAACAAAAGCTTCATATCAGCGTACATCTTACCACTGCCTGGATGAACAGTGTAGCCTGAATGATGAGATTCATACAGAATCTCCCGCCTCAAATCTCCAAACACAGGTACCCACAACCTGTTCTTACAGAAAATAGCACCAGAATCAGAAATTCGAAGTTCAGGAGTCTTACCAGATCCAATCTGAGCTAGCAACTTCGAATAATCAGAATCTGACTTCTGGGCTTCTTGAATCCTTGCTTCCAAAGAAGACTGAATACTCATCTGAGCCAACTCCAAATCACTGGAGGAAATCACCTCCAACTGCAATCTTTCCAAATCACGAATCAGAAAGTCATCACAGGTAAGCTGAATACCTGATAATCCAGAAGACTTCCTGCTCAAAGCATCTGCTACCACATTCGCCTTCCCAGGCTGATACTGAATAGTCAGGTCATAATCCTTGATCAACTCGAGCCACCGCCTCTGTCTCAGATTCAAATCCTTCTGAGTAAAAATGTACTTCAGGCTCTTATGATCAGTAAACATCTCACATGTGACGCCATACAGGTAATGACGCCAAATCTTCAAAGCAAAAACAACTGCAGCTAACTCCAGATCATGTGTCGGGTAATTCTTCTCATGTGGTTTCAACTGTCTCGAAGCATAAGCAATTACCTGACCATGCTGCATCAGGACACATCCCAGTCCTTTCAGTGAAGCATCACTGAACACCTGAAAATCTTCCGTACCTGACGGAAGTGCCAACACTGGAGCTGAAGTCAAACAATCCTTCAATCTCTGAAAACTAGCTTCACACTCCGGTGTCCAAACAAAAGGAACTGACTTCTGAGTCAGTCTCGTCAGAGGAGTCGAAATCTGTGAAAATCCTTTCACAAACTTCCTATAATACCCGGCCATGCCTAAGAAACTACGTACCTCAAATACCGTAGTCGGCCTTGGCCAATCAGCAACCGCCTGAATCTTCTGGGGATCTACAGAAATACCTTCTCCGCTAACCACATGCCCCAGAAAAGAAATACTCTTCAGCCAGAATTCACACTTGGAGAACTTGGCATACAGCTGATGCCTCCTCAGAGTCTCCAACACAATCCTCAAATGTCTGGCATGCTCATCCTCAGATGCAGAATATACCAGAATATCGTCGATGAAGACGATCACAAACTGATCCAAATACTCCCTGAATACTCGGTTCATCAGATCCATGAAAATCGCAGGCGCATTGGTTACCCCAAAAGGCATAACCAAAAACTCGTAGTGCCCGTACCGAGTACTAAAAGCAGTCTTCACCACATCAGATTCCTTCACCTTCACCTGATAATATCCGGATCGCAAATCAATCTTCGAAAACACCGAAGATCCGGAAAGTTGATCAAACAAGTCGTCTATCCGAGGCAAAGGATACTTGTTCTTGATCGTGGCCTTGTTCAAATCTCTGTAATCAATACACATACGGAGTGTACCGTCCTTCTTCTTCACAAACAGAACAGGTGCTCCCCAAGGAGAAACACTAGGACGTACAAACCCTCTGTCAACCAACTCCTGAAGCTGAACTTTCAACTCAGAAAGTTCTTTCGGTGCCATCCTGTACGGAGCTTTCGATATAGGAGCGGTACCCGGAAAAACATCGATAGAGAACTCCACATCTCTATCCGGAGGTAACCCAACCAACTCCTCAGGAAAAACATCCACAAACTCCCGTACCACAGGGATCTCAGAAACAGAACCAACCTCCAGGTTCAGATCCCGCACCGAAGCCAAAAATACTAGATATCCTTTCTTCCACATTCTGCTCACCTCTAACGCAGAAATCAGACTGGAGAGAACACCTCGTAATCCCTGAAATACAACTCTCTCTCCAGCCACAAGCAAACTCACTTGCTTCTTCAGACAGTCAATCTGAGCCTCATACAGACTCAGCCAATCCATTCCCAGAATCACATCATACGAAGAAATCGGCAATCGAATCAAACTCGATTTCCACTTCTTGCCAGAAATCTCGATCTCACACAAACAAAACTGTCGAGCAATCAATGGATTCCCAGCCGGCAAAATCACAGACAAAGAAACCGGTAAAACCATCGAATCCAAATGTAAAAGCTCAAAACAATGCTCGGACAGAAAAGAATGACTCGCTCCAGAGTCAAACAAAACACGACAGGGCTGATCAGAAATGTAAACCGTACCTGTCACCACATCCGGAGCATCTCGAGCCTCCTGCTGACTCAAGCTGTAAACTCGTGGCTGAACTGGAGCAGGAGCTGAAGCAACAGAACTACTCTGCTCCCTCTGAATCGTAGGTGGTCTCCGTGGTGCAGAACTAGAACCACCACCTCTACCAGCAAATCCCTCAGGACGTGGAGGAACAGTCCTCGGTCTTCCTGCTGCTGAACCAACAGGTCTGACGAAGCCCTCAGATCGCTGATCATATCCCATCTGTGGACATTCTGCAATCCTATGTCCCGGCTGACCACATCTGAAACAAAGACCAGCTATCCTGTAGCACTGGCCATGGTGTCGCCGTCCACAACTCTGGCACACAGGTGCCGAACTGACAGATCCAGAACCAGTCGTACTGGTAGCAGTACCAGACGATCCTCCGCTCCTTCTGGAATCTCCAGATCCAGAACCAGGAACAAATCTCCTCTTCCCAGAGGAACCACTGCCAGAAGTATCACCTCCAAACCTCTTCCTACTCGCAGTCCACCGCTGCTGAGTAGTCGTCATGTCGTTCTCAATCAGACGAGCTCGCTCCACAAGCTCAGAGAAATCAGTGATCCTGAACGGTATCAAAGGCTGCCTCAAAGTGTCTCGTAAGCCTCTCAGAAATCTGTAGCACCTCTCAGCAGAAGTGCTAACCAGCTGCGGAGCGTACCTGGCTAATGCAGTAAACTCAGCCTCGTACTGCATCACCGTCTTGCTCCCCTGAACCAGCCTCAGAAAACTCTCCTGCATCTGCTGTCGTGCAGAAGGGGGAACAAACCAATCTCTGAACACTTCAGTGAACTCTTCCCAAGTGATCAAAGAGTTCAATCTGCCCTGAAATCTGGCTGCCTGCTGGCCATCCCACCAGTGCTCAGCCTCTCCGTCCAACAGAAAAACTGCTAACGGAACCTTCCTGTCTGCAGGACACTGCATCCCGTCAAAAGTCTTTTCTAATCTCCTCAGCCACTCCTCGGCTGCTCTGGGCTCAACAGCGCCCTCAAACCTCGAAGGCTTCAACCTCAAAAATAACTGCAGGTGTCGGTCAATATCCTCAGATCTAACAGTAGAAGCTCTGCTCTGGGTCTCGCTCATCATCTGAGCAACAAGTGACGCAAACTGTGAAAGCGTATCAGCACCGACCACTGGGGCTGTACTCCCCACTGGTGCTGCCTGATCATCACTCTGACCGTCTGTCATGTCTGGGTCTGGCTGATCCATACAGAAAAATCCAGAAAATCCGGAAAACTATCACAAAAACAACACAAAAACAACACAATAAAAAGCCAAACGACCCAAAACTACCTCCCAGACAGACTCACTGATCACTTCCTAGAGCTCTGTTTCACAATTCAACCAGTTTCCAAAACCAGTGCTCTGATACCACAAAAGCTTGTCACGACCCGACCCGACGGGGACGGATCCCGCCCGAGCCGGATCGCGACGAGCGCGCTTACCAAACTTGCTTATCCAGGATCTGGCTTTGGATTAGGTTACTGAACTGATCATCCAAATTCTTAACTCAACAGAAAAACACAGAACAACAGAGCTACTAAAAACATCAAATGCAGCGGAACAAAACATCTATCTTTTCATTTCCTCAAAAATAATCATCTACAGAACAGCACATGGCTTCCAACAGAAAGAAAGACAGAACAGGAAAGCCATGACTGTACAAAAAATCAAAAGTACAAAAGTACCTAATCGGATCAGACTCTGAAACTAATCCTGGACCTCCTTGCCCTTCCCAGAACCTGAAAACCACCAGAAAGCAAGGGTGAGCTCAACAGCTCAGCAAAGCAACAAACCACCAATCTAAATTCTCAGAAACCAAAACCAAATTCATCAGACAGAAGTCAGATCAGAAATCGAAACAGAATCGGAAATCAGAACTTATACGGACAGATATCAAATCAGAATCGGAATCGTACAGATCATATCAGAACAAATCAACAGAGTCAGAATCAGAATTCAGAAATTAGAATCGTACGGAGCATATCGTATCATAATCACAATTTCGTACGTAACAGAACAGATACAGAAAACAAAACAGATACATATAGCTAAATGCCCTGACACTGACGGAATCTCTACGGATTCCGGCCCCTTATGCCTCCCTTCCCAGACACTAACTGAATCTCACAGGATCCAGGCCCCTTATGTCTCCCTTTGTGCTCACGGCACCAAAACAGATGTGCTTATAGCACCAAAACAAAATTCATCGGATCCGGAACAGAACAGATATCAGATTTCAGATTTGAGCTCATTTCAGATTTCCCGTTTCACTAACTGAATCTCATAGGATTCAGGCCCCTTATAACTCCCTTTGTATAGCTTATACACATAGCATTTCAAATCAGAAGAAATTCGGACATTTCAGAAATTACCCGAAAATCGGGCAGCACAACGGCAGTATACAGAATTTACACAAAAATTCCTGCAAAGAAAATTTACCGAATTCGCACAGAACATAGATAATCACATTCCATAACATTTATTCTACTGCACAGAGAATTTACGATTTCACAGAAAATTCCGGTCGACTAAAAACACAGTCGAATCAAAAACACCCGGACGAAAATCTTCAAAATATAGTCAAAACGTGCACACCCGGCACGGCAACGATATACCAAAACTTACGCGGTAAAAACTGAATCAATCGAAAGATACGGACGAAAAATCGTAACGAAAACGAAATCCGGACAGAAAAATACCGCCAACCGCGACGGAACTGAAAATTGAGAAAGACGGAATGTGCCTTACCTCGAGCACAGCAAATTCCTCAACAGTCACTTCGCTCGAAAACGGCTCCGCGTCTTCCCGAAATCAACTTTTCCAATTTTCTCTTTTTCTCTCTCCTCAGAGCTGAAATCAGATATTTATTTTTTTATTTTCTCTCTCTTCAAATGAGCTGATTTGCCTTAAATTCTCTTCAGATCGGCCTGGCCGATCGTCCAGATCGTCCTGGACGATCAGACCAAAATCCCATCGTCCTGGGACGATTTTTCAGGACGATGTTTACTATTCATAGGCGATAAAAACCTCTACTCACTGACTTGTGCCATCCACTGATCGTCCCGGGACGATACCTCGATCGGCCTGGACGATCCCTACAGGAAAACACTTAGAGCAAATTCTGGGCAAAATTGGAGCTGAAAATACACTGATCGTCCCAGGACGATCCCAGATCGTCCTGGACGATACTGGAGCAGTTTGAAATATTACAATCTCCCCAACTCAGAAAAATGTCGTCCTCGACATTATCCAATCCAAACGCAGTCAAAACAAGTACGGGTACGACCGTCTCATATCAGACTCCTTTTCCCACGTTGCTTCTCGTGCAGTCCGGTGCTTCCACTGGACTTTAACCATCGGAATCTCTTTATTTCTTAACTTCCGGACGTCGTACGCTAAAATCAATTCTGGCTCTTCCTTGTACGCCAGATTCTCCTGAATCTCAACCTCGTCAGCTGATACCTTCTTCCCAGAGTCGGATACCCACTTCCTCAGAGTGGATACATGAAACACATTATGCACATCAGGCATAGAATCAGAAAGTAATAACTTGTAAGCAGCTTTTCCAATTCTTTCCAAAATCTCAAATGGTCCAACATACCTTGGACTAAGCTTGCTTACTTGACCAAATCTGCTCACACCTTTCATCGGGCTGACTTCGTCAATCGATTCACAACTACCCAAATAGCATCATGTCCTTGTCGTGATCGAGGAAAACCCATAGCAAAATCCATCGTTACCTCCTCCCATTTCCACTAAGGGATAGGCAACGACTGCAACAGTCCACCTGGTCGCTGATGCTCTGCCTTCACCAACTGACAGGCTTCGCATCTCGACACAAACTCTGCCACATCCTTCTTCATCCCAGGCCACCAGAACAAAAGCTTCATATCAGCGTACATCTTACCACTGCCTGGATGAACAGTGTAGCCTGAATGATGAGATTCATACAGAATCTCCCGCCTCAAATCTCCAAACACAGGTACCCACAACCTGTTCTTACAGAAAATAGCACCATAATCAGAAATTCGAAGTTCAGGAGTCTTACCAGATCCAATCTGAGCTAGCAACTTCGAATAATCCAATCTGACTTCCGCGTCTTCCCGAAATCAACTTTTCCAATTTTCTCTTTTTCTCTCTCCTCAGAGCTGAAATCAGATATTTATTTTTTTATTTTCTCTCTCTTCAAATGAGCTGATTTGCCTTAAATTCTCTTCAGATCGGCCTGGCCGATCGTCCAGATCGTCCTGGACGATCAGACCAAAATCCCATCGTCCTGGGACGATTTTTCAGGACGATGTTTACTATTCATAGGCGATAAAAACCTCTACTCACTGACTTGTGCCATCCACTGATCGTCCCGGGACGATACCTCGATCGGCCTGGACGATCCCTACAGGAAAACACTTAGAGCAAATTCTGGGCAAAACTGGAGCTGAAAATACACTGATCGTCCCAGGACGATCCCAGATCGTCCTGGACGATACTGGAGCAGTTTGAAATATTACAAAAACAACCCCCCCCAATCTCCCCATCATACCCCACCTCCTCAGCAAGACCCCCACCAATCTCCCCTTCATACCCCACCTCCTCAGCAAGACCCCCATCAATCTCCTCAGCAACCACATTTAAGTTTTTCTGCTGAAGCACTTAAGTCTCTACAAGAAACAATAATGAAATCCTGCCAAGAAACATGCACAAAACTTTTTCGAGAATTTGAAGACAGACTGAGCACAAAGTTTGAAGATCTTACAGAGAGAGTTGGAGTTATTGAGGTCAAGCTCAATAATTACATTGATCAGAGCAAAGAAGTTCCTCAGAAAAGATCTGTTAGCTACTCTTCATCTTCCAATAAGAGACAGAGATCAGATATCCCACCCCACAGCCTCAATGAAGCAAATGAGTCAATCCCACCAAAAGATCCAATCCCAACAAATGAGCCAGTCCCAGCAGAAATGCAACTTGTTCAATATACAAATCCAAATGAATCAATACCAGTAGATAACATTCAAATAAAAACTGTAACTTATGTTCATGCAGTTGAAATAGAAAATTACAGAGGACTTCTGTGTTTGACTTCTGAGAAGAGAAATTTTGTGCTAGAATGTTTGAAAAAGTTCTCTAAAAGGTAAAAAATTGCAACTTTATTTTTGTTTGCAGATATGTATGCGTATGATATGCGTGTGGTATGCGTATTATATGCATGTGTTATGCTTGTGATATGCGCGTGATATGCGTGTGGTATGCGTGTGTTATGCGTGTGATATGCGTACGAAATACGTATTTATTTATTTTTTTTTTGCAGGGATGATAATATTTTGTTTGTTATTAACATTCTTATTTCCAGATCTGAGATTGATGAGTTATTAAGCGACAGTTGGTTAGGCAATGAACATTTAGATATTTTTGCCTATCTCTTAGATGAGAAGTGTAACCTTATGCCAGACAAGTACCATAAATTTCTATACATCTCTCCAATCTATTGGGTTAGTAACTTAGTATTCAATTTATCAGTTTAACTATTGGATTAGTAACTTAGTATCCATTCTAAGTTCTTACATTTACTACTTGCACTTGCAGAATAACAAAGGAAGGAAAAAATTGTCCAAATTGCAAGTCAATCATATAACCGAGCTTTCTGTTACTTCAAACAATATTTTATTACAACCAATCATTGATTCCGATCACATTACCCTTCTGGTTGGTTTGCTGAAAGAACACAAGTGGAAATTTTATGACTCATTGGACCACCGCGTCAAAGAGCATATGCTTGTTGTTCCAAAAATCGTAAGTGTTAGTCTGTTAGATACTTAGTTGAATATGAACTCTTAAATTTTTTAAAAAAATTACTGAACTAATTCTTGCTCTACGTATATTTCAGCTTAAAGCCCTATATTCTGACACGAAAGGAGCGTTTGATAGTGATATCAGAAAATAGAAGCTTTCTACCATTAAAGGTATATCAAACCAGGAGAACTCTTTTGATTGTGGAATGTATGTCTGTAAATATATGGAAAGAATATGTCTTGAAGGCAGCACTGATTGGACTGATAGTACAAATTGACAATGAGACATGCCAAAGTATAGGGCAGAACTTGCATATGAAATATTTTGTAAAACGTTGCCAAAATAACAGTTTTTCATTATGTGTATAAATGTTTCTGTGTATTAATATTTTTTATTTTGATTCTGTGTATAAATGTTTATTTGTGTATAAATGTTATTTACATTAATTTGAGTAAAAAATTACATATTAAATGATAATACGCATACATTAAGCATAGTACGCACAACGAACTCATAAAATACGCACAACGAACGCATAGAGTACGCATAACGCACGCATGACACACGCATACATAAGCAGTAAATTTTATTTATAAAATTCTATTAAATATTTTATGAGCCTTTAGACAGATATGGTTGGGAGGATAAGAGAGTAGGTTGATTTTTTATGAGCCTTTATTACTTACTATTGCTCGACATTCATATTTCTACTATATAATGCGAGACCACTTGAAGAAAAGTGTAACTCATGATGTAACCACTAAAGAATATATCTTTCAATTCTGTGTATAAATGTTATTTACATTGGTTTGAGTAAAAAATTACATATTAAATGATAATACGCATACATTAAGCATAGTACGCACAACGAACTCATAAAATACGCATTACGAACACACAAATGTCGCACAACGAACGCATAGATTACGCATAATGCACGCATAACACACGCACACATAAGCAGTAAATTTTATTTATAAAATTCTATTAAATATTTTAATTAATATATATCTTTGTTTGTAAGTTACTTTACATTAAAATGATGAAGAAATAAGGAATATGATGTTTATGGCTCTTGTTGGATTTTTATGATTTCATTTTCTAGTCTTGAATATGATACTTGAACAAGTACAAAGGGTTTATGGCTCTTGTTGGATTGTAATTAAGGAAGAGAAATAAGGAATATGATGTTTGAAAGATTATGTTTAGCAATTGCGTTCAAATATTAGTGTTTGAATTTCTTATTTGTTTTAAAGCAAAAAAATAATAATTTTATAAATGATTTTGAAACGTTTTTTAAATAATACGCACAACGAACGCAGAAAATACGCACAACGTACGCATGATACACGCACAAAAAAGCACAAAGTACGCATAAAATACGCACACATTCTATTAAAGGTTTTTGGTTACTTTCATTTAGTATGGAGTATAGACTGAGGGGCCGTGACATGAATAATAATTTTGGTTACTTTCATTTAGTGTGGACTGACGGGTGGCAGATATGGTTGGGAGGGTGGGTTGAATTTTTATGAGCCATTATTTACAATTTATTATTTACTATTGCTCAACATTAAATTTTTCACTATAAAATGCGGAAACATTTGCCTTATGGTAACGCATGGTTTTTTCAAACAGAAGTAATGCAGGCTTGACAGAAGGTTTGATTTTATTACGCCTTACCTTCTGTTATGCCTGCATTACTTCTCTTGTAATTATTTTGGTTTAATATTTTTAATAGAATGATTGATGTATTATCCAATATAAACCATCTTTGACAACCAAGCCTTCCAGTCATTACTATGATACTTATCCTCCTCCCATGAAATTGATGTCAATAACTTGTAAACATAAACATCTCTATCGTGACCAGGTTTATGTTAACAAGTTATTGACATCATGAACATGGGAGGAGGATAAGTATCGCAGTGATGAAGGGAATGCTTGGTTGTCAAGATGATTTATATTGGACAATACATCAATCATAATTCATGTATGAAAGTTGATGTTGTTGTCTTGTTGAAGATGTACATTAGGTTCTCTTGTAAAATTGTATTTATTATAAATGTTCTTTTAATTTGTTCTTATATTTTTTATATTGTACATAGTCATTAAATGTGATTTTTTTGTATTTTTTTATTTTAAAAAATACGCAATGTTGACGCAGAGAGCACGCACAAAACACGCATGGTGAACGCATATTATACCCATATATAACGCATAGGATACGCATAATGTACGCACAAATTACGCATAGAGTACGTAGTGTTCTGCTTTATCGACGGCTCGACATTATATAATACTGAACACATCCAGGACGCATATTAAACCCTAAACTTATTTGCTTGGAGGTTTCATCTACTGCGAGACTGCGAGACTGCGAGTTGGGTTGCTGTCTTCTCCGTCCGACCAACGTACGCTTCTGTCCGAGCCTCCGAGGCTGCTGTCTCCTCCGACCTGCATCAGGTCATATAAAAGATTAGTAAGAACTCGTTTGCTTCCTATTTTTCTCAGTCAGGATGGTAAAAAATAAGGATAAGGCTGCATCAGGTCATAGAAAAGATCCAGCATGGAAATATAACACTCAAGTGGATGTAGGAGGAAGTGATAAAACATATGTTTATTTGAAATGCAATTACTGTGATAAAATTGTGAAAGGTGGTGTGACTAGGATGAAGGAACACCTTTCAGGCTCTCACAAGAATGTTGCTCCATGCTCCAAAGTTCCTGATGCTGTAAGGGATGAGATAAAGTCATACATGAATAAGTCTACCACATCAAAACATCTTGCACAGAAGCAATTTGAAGATAGAGTTGATGCTGGATCTTACTACGAGAGTGAGCGCAGCGTTAGGGATTCATATTCTTCTATGAAGCCCATTTCATCTAGGGGTGCTAGAGGGCCTATGGATCATTACATGGTTGACACATCAGAGGATAGGCCTTCTACTACACAGAAGATGGCCCCAGAAAATGCAAGAGATGCGCGGAGAAGAGTGTGTAAGGATATAGGCAGATTTTTCTACGAAAATGCTATTCCATTTAATGTTGCAACATCACCTGCTTATTACAACATGATTCGTTCAGTTGGAGCATTTGGGAGAGGGTTCAAACCTCCAACCATGTATGATTTAAGAACATGGATTTTGAAGGAGGAGTTGGAAAGCACTGATAAAAGCATTGAAGAAATTAAGAAGACTTGGGCCCAAACAGGAGTAACAATTATGTCAGATGGGTGGTCTGATATCAAACATAGAAGTCTGATCAACATCCTCATTAATAATCCTTATGGTACTGTGTTTTTAAGGTCAATTGAAGCATCTGACCAGGTCAAAGATGTTGAGTTCATATTTAGATTATTAGATAGCATTGTTGATGAGGTTGGAGAACATTTGGTTGTACAAATTGTGACAGATAATGCAAGTTCTTATAAGGCTGCAGGTAATAAACTTATGGAGAAGAGGAAACATTTGTATTGGACTCCATGTGCTGCACATTGCATAGATCTGATTCTTGAGAAGCTTGGGGATCTACCTCAACATAAAAATGCACTCACTAAAGCCAAAAAAATAACCAAGTTTATTTACAACCACTTTTGGGTTCTAGCTCTTATGAGAAAGTTTTCGAAGAAAGAAATTCTAAGGCCAGCCGCAACAAGATTTGCCACCGCATACTTGACCTTAGAGAGCATGCTGGATGCCAGACAACCTTTAGAGGCTATGTTCACATCTACACAGTGGTTGAGTTGTGCTTGGGCGAAGAAGGCTGAGGGAAAAGAGATTAGAAAGATTGTTTTAAATGACAGATTTTGGCAAAGTGTCTTATATGCCATTACAACCACTAGACCTTTGGTTCATGTTTTAAGGATGGTGGATGCTGAGAAGAAGCCTGCAATGGGTTTCATCTACAATGCTATGGATGAAGCCAAAGAGATGATTGCCTCCAACTTAGGAGGGAGTGAGGGAAGCTTTAGGGAAATTTGGAATATTATTGATGATAGGTGGAAACTACAGCTTCACCAACACTAGCATGCCGCTGGCTACTACCTAAACCCTCAGTATCAATATGCAGAGAACAAGTCTACAAACCCTGAAATAAAGTTGGGATTATATCATTGCATGGATCGTCTAATAAGTGATGCAACTGAAAGATCAAATGCTGACTTGCAATTGGTACCTTTTAGGAACAAAGAAGGTTTTTTTTGGATTACAACAAGCAAAAGATACAATTGCCAAACGATCTCCAGTTGAGTGGTGGATTCAATTTGGTGATGGGACTCCAGAATTACAGCGTTTTGCTGTGAAAGTTTTGGGCTTGACATGCTCTTCATCTGGCTGTGAAAGGAATTGGAGTACCTACAACCAAGTGCATACAAAGAGGAGAAATCGCTTGTCGACATTGAGGATGAATTCACTGGTGTACATTATGTACAATAGGAGACTCAGAGATAGAAATTTGAAGAAAAAAGGATTAATGGATGATGAAGATCCTTTGCTTTGCGATGATGTGGCATCTGATGATGAGCGGTTTGTACATGATGAAGTTGAAGTGATGCCGTCTGAATTACAAGATGAAGATTTAAATGTTGATTTCTTTGATGGTCTTAAAGCATCCACATCCACCACAACTCAAGAACAAATCAAAAAAGGTATATAAATAATATAGTTTTCTTTTCTTAAACTTTTATTAATGTATTACACAATTACTCATAATGATATTGTTCAAAAATATTTACTATTTAGGGAAGAGGAAGATAACTAATAATGAGGAAGAAGAAGCTGATTGGGAGATATTAGACTCTATAGGAGAGGGGGAAGAGGAGAGAGCAGCTCATCATAATGATGATTCAAATGAAGACCCCCTTAGTGATGAGTGATGATAATGCTGATGACTAGTGAGTTCTTAACTTCTTATGTGATATGTTAATGTCATTGCTATTTATCTTGTGCATTTTTATGTTTTATATATTATTTATTCATTAGTATATAAAAAATTTATTATTTTATGTTTACGCAATTTTTTGATTTTGAGGCTTACGCCTCGCCTCACGAACGAAAAACGCCTCAATACCCAAATACGCAATTTTAAACCTTGCTTTCAATCTTATAAGCATTTGGATTTGAATTTATTTCTCTTAATATTACAGTCTAAGTTTGAATTTCAAAGAAAATATCACTTCTTCCAGTCACTGGTAGAACTCCTTTAGTTTGTCCTGCATCAATCCCATCCATCAAAAGTGCATTGCCAGATAGAAAGTGGAGTAACTGCCCAGTGATTTTACAATGGCAGAATCCAACATTTATAAGGGGCCATTTGGGATGGCAGATTCCCCAGAACAAGCTAGACCCATTGATGAACGGGCAGCAAACACATTTGAATTCAGTTAATGGTATATACATCCTGTTATAGCCTTTCATTAATATTGAACACACAATAACATGTAGCACTGTAGTTGGCTTGGCCCTCCTGACAAAAGCGACTCTTAAAACCAACAGAAAATTTTTTTATTGAGATAAAAATAGTATGCAATAAGCCAGTATATTCTGTTGATAATCACTCATGTCAGAAGGAATACATTATTACGTAATAAATGGATATGATCTTATATTGCTACATCCGGACAACAAAGTAGCAAAAAACTTGAGGATAATGATTTAATTTCTTTCAATGTCAACTTCAATGATCCCACAAACTCTAAAAGTAGCGGATAGTTTTGAGGGGGTTTTGGTGGAAATGACAACTTAAAGCCAAAACGTGCCTGAGATAATACAAAAGATGAATTGTAAAATGCAAAATTTACAATAAGCTATAAAATTCACTGAAAAAGTATAACATTGAAAATTGAATAAGGTTTTTTAGGAGTAGCTTTATGCAGGAAAGATTTTAAACGAGTTAACAGTCTGTTACATCACCTGAAGTATCCCTACAGCAGCGAATTTGTCCATGATTGTTTTGTGCTCTACAGGGTGCATATTCAACGGGTGCAACAAAGCTTCCACACACTGCAAGCCATAACAAAGAAAGGATAACTATTTGAAGAATATCTTACAACACATTCCACCATTATTTTCCAATCAAACAAAATTCCCTCACTTTTGATGTATAGTTTTCATCCCAATATGTGTAGCACAGACCATCAAGCTTCCCTGTCTTGCGCAGTTCCTCCATGAAAAGCCTTACTTGAACTGCCTACTCAGAAAGAAAAGGGGAAGTTAATAAATAAAGAAGCATTATGTGGTGACAAAGAAAAACTTACCTCTAAATTATGTTGGCCATGCAAACTGAAGGGAAAACCAACAACAAAGCCCACAAGAGAGAGTCTTGAGATCTGTCCGCACAAGAAATGTTGATATAATCCACATGCAACACTTAAGCCAAATGAAGATTGAGATTTACATAAATTTATGCAATAAAACTATGAAACAGAATGGAACTCAAATGAGAATGTGAATGAGCAAAAGCACTTTTAATAACAGCATTCTGTTTAAAAACAAATAAATAGACAAACGAGAAATTAGATAAAACTTAAAGAAGTGAAGGACAAACATTTTACTACCATAGCACTAATAAAATCAACGACAAACCAACATTAATCATTCATGCAGCAGATTGCATCAATCAATAAAAAAACAAGCCAGTTCTGCAGCATTAACAAAATGTGGTCCCTTCAGCTGGTTAAAAATAAATTAGAAGATAAGTACAGGTAAGAGAAACTAGTTCAGCGTATCAATTTCGCCTTTAGGAACTGATGCGTAGCATTCCCGACATTCACACAAGTTAGTGTTGAGTATTCAAATAAGGTAGTGGGTATGGTAAGAGTTCTTCCGAGGAATAGCTTGCGTAATCGTCACCCATAGACTGAACTTTCAACTGAATCTAAGTAAATTCCTATTATTAAAATTATCTTATAGTACCTAAAATTTATTGCAAAATTTTTGAAAAACTGCAACAACTTGCTTTCTAAACACCAAATAATCCTAATTTTAAATATTTGTAGGATGATCATAATTGGATAAAATTACCTCAATATCAAAGAACAGCTTAACATTCAAATTTAATAAACTAGAAAACATTTACCAAGGTTTGAAAATCTTCGGCCATTGATTCAATATTTGTCTTCTTCCTGACCAAGACACTATAGAAAGCACAAAGTTAACAAATTATTAATCATAAAACTAATCACAAATCAGAAAGAAAACAATTGTATCATAGGTTTTCTATTAATACAACTTGAACTAGCATATCAAATGCACTGTTACAGACAGGTTTTTTATTTCCCTTTCAAAGCACCATAAATAAGTATATGACTCTTTATTAGAGCCTAAAAAACTGTTTTAGATTTAATTGCAAAACACTTCTTTTAACAAAAAGGAAAATGTTTAGTTGATTTAAAAAAAAAGTTATAAAGGAGCTAGGAGTTGATGAGGATAATACAAAAAGTAGTAGCTCTCATACAAAATTTCAAAATGCATGCCAAAATACAGAAGAAGAAAGATCCTCGAGATGAAAAACCTTGAATGAGAAGTAGCTCTCACCGTAGATGAGGATACGAGCACATGCATCCATAGAAGATTTTGGTATAAAAGACCCAAAAGGGACAACTTGCAAAAAGTATTGAGGTGGGCAACTAGATTAAGAGATTGAACAAAGGATCTTGGTGGAAACAAACCAAAAGCAGGTGGTTGAGCACACTCCATAGCACCCAAGTTGATGCCGGAATGTGCCAGCATCGAAGTGGAAAGGGCTAGGAGAAGGGTTGCTTTCATATTAACAACTACCATTTAGAACAAAGGCCCAAGATTACACTAGTTGAAAGGAAAGAGGCAACGAGCTCTTCTTTTTCTGGTCATCACATTTCTAAAGAATTATAAATAAAAGCTTCGTAAGGAACTTTCATAATTCATAACATAAAATATAAAACACCAAAACAAATTTAACACAAAACAAAACAATTGAAATGTACAATACTAAGTCAAACAACATGATTCATAAGAAATAACAAAAAAACTTTATAAAATGGATAGATAGATAAATAACAATAACACTTCATAAAGTGGACTATGTATGAAGTAACATGATCATTTGATGGAGTAGATTAATGGAAAAAAATCACTGGTTTTAGGTCCAGAACAAATTTTTTTATTTTTTTACTTTTATTTTTAATTTTTTTTGGTCCAGAACATTTTGATTGGCCGCAAGGAAAAAAGAGTACAAGGAAGAATCCATGAGCTCCAACATTCCTATTGAGTTTAAAATAAATCTTAAGTGAAAAAAGAGGGAAAAACAATAAAAACAAAGAACAAAACCATGTAAAAAGGGAAAGAGGTAAAAAGAAAAAGTGTGTTTACGTAGGAAAACCTCATTGCCAATATTCTCACTGAGCTCCAAAAACCATCAAAATAAAAAAATACAGCTATTATGAGACAACAAAAAGGTTTCAGCTTGCAGTAAAAATAATTAATAAGGTGCTTGTGCAGAAATATAGATATAGCTGGCCCTTCCATGAATAAATGATAAAAGTACGGCTGATAAAATAACAATAAGCATCCTCTTCACAAAGGTAAATAAGAACATGTTCATTATCCTCCAAAGCATGAGACATATTATTCCTTTACATGTTTGCTCATCATTAATATCATTAGTTTCTTTACAAGCATAATCAAAGTAATATAATCATGCCTATACAAGCAGAAAAAATTAAAATAACTGTCTGACAAGAACCAGGTTAATAAGGAAGCATTAGCTGACAGTTCTCAAGGGAAACAATGCCAATAAAGGATGCCATCAATCTTATTTTTTTCCAAACGAACCAACAAGAATGTATCCTAGTACATACATAGTATGTTACATACGCTTTGACATACCTCACCGGGGATGCAATTTTATTACGAGTATCTGAAACAGCCAGACCAACATATCTGTATCCCACATCCAGACCAAGCAAGCGGCCTTGCTTTGTAGAACCATTCTTCAATATCTTTTGGAAAATTTCAAATGGCTTCACTGATTTCATCTCTACTTGAAAACTGGAATGTAATAGATTTAGAAAAGCGAGAGTACTAACATATGATATATAAAGAACTAAAAGCAGATTGAAGAAAGATATTTATCTTGTTTTTGGACTGGACTGTCCGAATACCAATGAAAATTTTCTTCAAAATTAGGCTACTTATTGAACTTCAGAAAACTTATAACTGTTACTTCTTTACATAAAATAAAAGCAGTGTATATTAAATGATATGGAGAATGTAAATGATATGATATATGTATAATGCTTGCATGTGCATAATTGATTGATGGAACACACCCTTCATGGTACTGGCTGGGGACACAATATACCTATGCGCATAAATGAAAAAAAAAAAGAAAATAAAAAGGTGTACCTTCATTGGTACCATTTTTGATAGTGTCTCATGTGAGAGTTGTATTATTTATAGAAATGACAATATATGATATATGTGAAATGTATAGATATGCACAATATTAATGGCCATTAGAAATAATTTATGTTTTGAAATGAGCATTCATATTATTCAAAAGGCCTTGATTTATTATAATTTAGAAGCATGACATGCTTATTGACAAGTGACTCTTTTTTTTTTTATTTACAATAACATCACATGTATTATTTGATTAACTTGAATGAACCGAATATGAGAAAATATGTATTATAGGCATAATGCTCCGAGACACATGTATTTATAGCTTTTATTTCAAAATTTTGAAGTTTTAGTGGCTTTTTTAGCGTATTGTAAATAGTTAGTTATTAGACGATAATGTAGTCAACCGTCCGACCATCTGTTTCAGCCTAGTTAATTCAAGCCTCTGGACCAGGCCGCGACAGTATTTTTGCTTGAACTTAATATTCTGGAGTGGAAGCAATGTATCATGCGATTATCAAAAGCAAAAATAACACAAATCGACAAAACCTACGATAATAGTGCATAGCATGGGAAACTAACATAAGGCATGTTTTACCAAGATTTCTACCGCAAATATTCATTCGCATATTTGTGATCCACATGGGCCTTTAGAGCAAAAGTATAATACAATGGCCTCTGCTACTAAATTTCAATGGTATCCTTATCATTGAATATTCTCAATTCCTATTTCCATTTAGTCAGGTGATAAATAAGAACAATTTTGAACCCCTATTTAAAAAATTAGAAAAACTAACAGAGATGAAGATTTTTAAAGTTTTAAATTAACAAATAATTTATAGTTGTATGTGTATGAAATCATTAAGAAGGTTCTCCATAGTTTGAGAGTGGACTATGTTAACATTGATGTGCCTTAGAACATTGTCTAGATTCCCTTATTATAAGTAAGGAGAACTCTATTGAATAACACCCACAAAACCTTCCCTCTCACATGGTATCAAAGTTAGGTCTTCCCATCTACAAAATGAATAATTCTTTGTTGCCAAATTCAACTCCACATGCATCCTTCTCTATAAGTATTACAATCTAAATTAATGGAACATATCATGATCCCTAACATTACAACTGCTTTCTCCTAAGTTCTTCGAATTATAAGCTTTTTTATCCCACAACCTCCCACTTTCAAGTTTCAATCAATCCATCTTGGTTGAAGGCTCTGAGGGTGACCGATAAAGTCATGGTTGAGTTGATCATTCTAGTGGTGAATGCAATTGTGTTTGTAATAACTTCCTAACATGCCCTCAATAATAATCACAAAAAACATCCTCTTGAATGTTATTGGGAGAAATTTGATCATCCCTCCACTACTCAACTTCTACAACTACTCAAACCGTGCAAATTCCTTTGTGGTGCGTTGACCTATGGATTGACTACTCTCTCTTAGAAAGACTATAATTTCTTGCTTCAACATTCACAATCATATTTCTTTATGCACCTCATAATGTATCTTCCTCTAAATTGGTTGAAGTTGTTTTTGCTAGTACATCATGGATTTTAAATGTAGGTGCTAAAATCCTATATGATAGATAACTATTGACTTTTCATCTCTCCAAAAAAACTTCGCTTCGACATATTACTGTTGTTCATGGTTCCCCCTCTTATTTATTTGGAACAACATCACACATCCTTAAAAAAGACACTGTCTCTCTCTCAAATATTTTATTTGTAATATAATTTCCTATTAACTTATTATCTTTGAGGATCTCAACTTGAAGAAGAACATACCCCTTGATAGTTGATATTCCCTCTACCTTTCCCTTTAATATTACTCCATTTCAATTGAATTGTTTATTGGGCCATCCTCCTCACAAAAAACAAAAGGAATTTATCTTTGCCCAAGTTTGGCCGGCATGTTTATGAGTTAGGAAAACACTCTAGTGTGTATTTTTCTTTTTCTACTACTAGTCACCATTTTCTTCCTCTCAAGTCAGTTCACTTAGATGTTTGGGATCCTAGTTATGTATTGAATCACTTAGGTGTTTGCTATTTTATCACTTTAATTAATGATTGAACAATTACTTGTTCAAATATATGCCAAAAGTCCTTGCACATTTCAAATATTTTATCAAGATATAAAATTTTAAAATTTCACATTAATCGAAACTTCATGCACTGAAAATGCTTCAGAATTCAAGCAATCTCAATTTTGCACTAATAATTTTATTAACCAAACTTTTTGTCCCTGCACATCTTAACATAATGGTGTAGATGAATGCAAAATTATCATCTTCTTCATGTTGCAAGGACGTTGATGTTTATATGAATGTCAATCACAAGTTCTGAGAGGATTCAATCTTGTCACCCAGCTATCTCCTCTCAATAATGTTTCGATCATCTCCACTCTAACTCATACTCAAAATGCTTCTCCCCTACACCTAAAATCTGGTTGTAATTGCTTTGTTCATGCTTTCACTCACATCACAAACTCTTTCATCATAAATTTATGTTTACAATGGTTGTGCATTGGATTTTCAATAGCTTCTTCATAGATCTACGCACTCCTTGCATAAAACTCGAACATAAAAGTTCCAGTATCTTTAACACTAAAATTTGTAGTCCCTTTTCTAATATTATCCAACCAAGAGAACAAGAAAATATAAAACTCACCTGCACAGTCTTCAAATGCAATAACTCAGATCTCAGAAAGAATCTCTGCCAACTTCTCATCAGTTATGCTCACTTCCTTGCACATACCCGCAGCCTCAGCTAGCTTAAACGCTATTTGGTGTTTACACTAAAACATTCAAATGAAATCAATTTCCCGTTATGTGAAATAAACCGCGAAAGAGAACAAATCATAAATGAAAGAGAGAACAAGAAATAGGAGCATACACAGAGCTGCTCGCCTTTGCTGACAACGTCATGGAAGAAGGAATAACAAGTGCAGAAGTGCTCTGGGAAACAAATGTATTTTGTCTTCTTTTTCGACTTCCCAACCACCTGAGCCCAGATGAATTTCATATCAAGCGATAGCAATAATAGAAAAGGGATACAACAAAATAGTGGAAGAGGTGAATGAAATGATACCATAAATATGAAGCGGCCGCTAGGATTTCCTGTATACTTCTGGACGCCGCCCTCGTCGACAATTATGGTCGCTCTTTCCAAATTCTTTCCAAAGAGTAGATGCAAGCTGCAGAAAGAGTAAAATAGGATAGATCTGAGAATACGAAATTAACTTTGAGAGAGAGAGAGAGAGAGAGAGCGGGCATGGTTGTAATGAACTACTTGGCTAAATGATCGTCCGAAACTGTTGACAGTTAAAAAATAAATAAAAAAGGAGTGGTTAGAAATTGAATGAAGAGATGAAAGCCGAGAAACGGAAGAGGGAAAATCAAACCAGAACGAGAAGACTTAATTTCCCGCCATATGGAGTCGGCCACAGCGGTGCTCGCTGAAGCAGCAGTCATGATCCTTTTCGCTGTCTATGCTGTCAAGCGTGACCATGGCAGGCGTTCAAGAGAAGGAAGGCGGCTGAGCAGATTAGGGCGGCAAACGAACTTAGGGTTGGATCCCTCGTGGTTGCTCGTTGTGTTTGATCAAGTAACCAAACAAATATTTTAAATACTTCATAATTAAATAAATATTTGAACAATTATATATTCAGCTGTTCATAATTCATGATTAACATCATTTGAACAATTATATGTTCAACTTATTTATGTTCATAAACAACATCATTTGAAGCTTATGAACATGCTTGATATGAAACCAAAAAACTCGTTAAGATACTCAATTTTTGTTTGATATGGAGCTCATGAAAAAATTAATTACTCTTTGATATATATATTGACTAAGGCTTCGTTTGGGACGGCTTTTTTATTGCTTTCTAAAACAGAGTTTTAGTACAAATTTTTTTATTTTTTTATTAAAACTCCGTTTTAAAAAGCAGTAAAAAAGCCGTCCCAAACGAAACCTAAGTCTCATTCTAAGCTGGTTTTATGAATTATCAAAATATATGTCTTTATGTTTGATATATTGTTTGATTTTAATATTCATTAAGAAGCTCGTTCGTTAAAAATATCATTTATGAACTTGTAAAGCTACTCGTTTATGAGTCGGAGAAAGCTCAATAAGCTTGCTCGTTTATGGGCTAAACTAATACCGAAGGGAGGCGAGGTCCTGCAGGGGCACGTCCCCCCTCCATGGAAAAAAAAAATACATACCTACAGACGGTTCGACGTTTTGGGGGTTTGACATTCGCTCACACAAATACTTCAGCCTTAGAAGCTCTCGGTGAGTTGCACCGAAAAAGGAAGCTCTTGTCTCATCGTCACCTCTGCCTCAGGCCTCCACGGCTTAACCGGCGCGTCCATCCGGGCTAGCGGCATCATTGCATTTGGATTTTGCATAGGTTGATCATCTAGAAGCGGTGCGTATAGCATCTCATACCCGTGCATTTGCAGATTTGCTCCCTTCTTCCATCTTCGATCCGCACTTGAAGTCAAGAAGGTAAGAAGCTCTTAAAACTTGCAATTTCACTTTAGTTTTCTATATAAGATATCGTTTGCAAGGGTTTCGTTTAATGTTTTTAGTTTTCTATGTAAGCTTTTGTTTCATGCTGGGATTTTGTTTGATGTTTTCAGTTTGGGATTTCGTTTGATATCGTCGTGCTTAGCTGCCTTCAGTACTATACAAAATTTTATTTTGAAGTTATTGATGCAATGAAATGATTATTTGATTAGTGCATCTCATACTGATTTTTTTAGTGTATTGATTCATACAAAAGGCTTTGCTCATAAATTATTTTTGCTTTGTTTTTTAAGACCTATTATTATCAACTTATCACCATTTGTATTAACTTGGGAAACATAATATGTGAACTTTTTTATTGTTTGTTGTTGTCGTTTTATATGTTTTAGGTAGTTCGACTTTGCACAAAAATTATGAATAAATATTTTAAGAAGCTCTCATAGTCTTGCACATCAACACAATAGAGGATTCAAGAAGTACTGAAGATGAAAAAAAAAAAAAAAAGAAATCGGTTGTTGTTTGATGAATCATCAAAAAGCTGGGTAACAAATCTAGAAAATCATCAATCATATCGTGGATTACGTATTCCTATTTTTTAATTTAGCTTTAACATTCATGATCAAGGGTATGATGGAGTAAGCAATATGATAGGAGAATTTAATTGGCTACAAGCACTTTTTTTAAATGACAATAAATCTACACACCAGGTTCAGTTAGTCTTAGTAGCAGTTGCGAAAAATCATGTTCAAATTGCATTGTTATTTACTATAAATAATGAGAATTGATGTTACGTGCAGTATCGAATTATGAGGTATTCACTGGATGATGATTAAATCAAGAAATATATTAAAAAAAAGAGTTCTCATTGGGAGCCCCTTATAAGATTGATTACGATGTTCTCATCCGTTATGAATGTGCTTGAAATAATTTTGGAGGATGACTTAAGCTCAGATCATAGATGAGAGATGTTTGCATTATTAGATTCTATGCAATCTTTTAAGTTTTCTTCCTGTCTGCACTTAATGAAAGACATACTTGAAATCACTATTGACTATCAAAAGCTTTATATAAAAAAAAAAAAAGATCAGAACATCATGAATGCCATGTCTTTAGTTCAAATATCAAAAATTAGATTACAAGACTAAGAGATAACAAGTAGGACTTCATTAAAAAAGTGACTTCAATTTGTGTTGAACACAAAATTATAACTCTGAATCTAAATGACAAGTGGGTGGCCCATGGATGATCCCGATGTAGACTTCAAGAAATGACAAATTTACTTTGTTATCGAGTTTATATATTCTACATAGTACTTGATATGCAACTTTAAAAATTGAATAATCAATTTACAAAGGCTAATACATAATTATTTTTATGTATTGCTTGTTTGAATCCATCAAATTTGTTCTATTATGGATATGCAATTTGATGTTTAATTTTCATTATTAAATGATATAAAAAGTCTTGCTGAAAAAAGTCTTAAAACTATCCATGCCGGTTCAAAGCCCGGATGAAAAAATTGAGGGGATCTTTAAAAAAAAAGCCCCTTCTACGAAAAGTTTATGACTCCGCTACTAAGCTCAACAAAGCTTGATAGTTATGTTCGCCGAGCTCAATATAAGTTGTCATTAGTAATATCAATAAGGCTCGTTTATTAAGCTAATGAACATCTCGACGATAGGCGTTCATTAAAAATTCGATAAAACACATTTATTAATTTAAATAAAAGTTTGATAAGCAAGAAACAGATCGAACATGAATTGAACATAAATCAAATTTGAACATATGACATCTTAAATAAACTAAGCTTGAACACAAATGAAAAAAGTTTAACCCTACTAGAAATAATCTACTACACATTTAAATCTACAAAAAATCCCTTCTTCACAATTGGAGATGGTATGATTATAAAATTAGAAATAGTTCTTTAATTTATTTTAGTTGCAGTAGAGATTATGAGAATTATTGATGGGACAATTTTTTATTATGTACTTTATTAAAATATATTTACACATTGTGTAATCTAAGTCTGACTAAAATGCACACTTTGTCAGATGTGGGCCAATGTTTAGTTAATGCTTCACTATCCAAAAGACTTATTCAATTGTATTTTCAATAAAATAAACAACAAATAATAAATAATAAGATATTTATATGCATGAATAGTACAATAAATAAAAAAATATCATTTTTTTTCCAAAAATATCAAAACAATATAACCATAAAAACAAAATCTCATTCCACCACTATATTTATATACATACAAATATGACTAATTTTTAAAATAATCCCCCAACTATTCGTGTATGACAAATTTAATCCTAAAATATAATATTGAGTCCATCACCTAAATAAAGTTAAATTTATATCACAATTATAATATAACAAACCATTTTGAATCAATTTTGTATAGTCGATGAACTAAATTTAGACAACGTTATATTTTGGGACTAAGACTTCGTTTGGGTCGGCTTTCTTGATGCTTCATAAATCAACTTTTTTAATTTTTTACTAAAAAAATTAAATTTTTACTAAAAAATTACTTTAAAATGCATCAAGTAAGCCGCCCCAAACATCCTAAATCGGGAAAAATTATTAAGTGCAGAGTGCGCACTGTCCGCACAAGCACTGGATACCTAGCAGTACCCAGCGGTATCAAGTGCCGTACCTAACAATAAACAATACTTGTGCGGACGATTCTCCCGTCACCTAATAATCTCTACTAAATCGGATATACACCAATAGTGTGGAGACTATTTTAGGAATTTTTTTTATGTACAAACACAAACCCAAATCTTATAATAAATATTAAAAAGGCCAAATTTTTACGCCTTAACCCTAATTCCAATTGGGATTCTTCAAAGCCTCTCCCACACGTGCTCCAGCAACGGTCGAGGCGTGCAAACCGCCTCAAGAGGAGCCACTTTGGGCAAAGTCGCGCTCGCCCTCTCCTTCATGTCCACCGCCTCGCTCCCCACTCTCTCCCACTCGAAGCACTGAATCATGGACCCCAACACCAAGCCCACCATCCGGCCCGCCAACGCCTCTCCCGGACACCGTCTCCGGCCCAGCCCAAACGGAAGCACGACGCTTCCTTCGGCCCGCGAGCTCTGAAACCTCTCCGGGATGAACTTGGTGGGCTCCTGCCATACCTCCGGGTTCCGGTGAATGGAATACACGTTCACCAAAAGCATGGTGCCCGCCGGCACATCGTAGCCGTCGATTACGCATTCGCTTGAAGATTCGTGAGCGACGAGGAGCGGCGCCGCCGGGTACAGCCGGAGAGTCTCGCTGATGATGCAGTGGAGGTAAGGGAGATTTGGGAGGTCGGATTCGGAGAGGAGGCGGTGGTGGCCGATGAGATCGTCGATTTCTGTTCTCGCCTTCTTGAGCTTCTCTGCGTTGTTGAGAAGGAGAGAGACGGCCCATTCTATGGTGTTTGATATTGTTTCTGTTCCAGCGATTATGAAGCTCTGCAATCAAATATGTTTTATATTAATTGAATTGAAAAAAAAAAAAAAAAAACTTAAATCAAAGCCCAACCAAACTGAACAATTTTGTGCAAATCAATTTGATTTAGGATAGCTTTATTAGTGTTTTATTTTTTAGATTACAATTATATATTTTGTTGAATCGCTATCTTTTTTAACTATTTTTAAGAAATTTTTTTACTAGGAAACTACTTTTTATATCAGCTTTCGGACTAATTTAAAGTTTCGTTTGAGACTACTTTCTTACTATTTCTTAAAGCAACTTTTTAGTATAATAAATAAAATTTTTATACTCAAAAGCTGCTTTAATAAGCAGTAAGAAAGTCATCCTAAACGAAGCCTAAGTATTTATTCTCTGCTCTACATCAAAAGATATTATTACATGCGAATATCAAATACATAAAACTATTCAATTTTGTCATTGTGAATAATAAAAATACAATGATGAAGTTTAATACTATGCTTTTAATGTCCAAAGAAATAAAATCGAAAAAATCAGACATAATAAACTCTCATATCGCTGAGTGTAGATATTTTTATAAATCTTTTAAATACGTCCAAAAAAGTCATAGAGCATTAAATTATAGAACCAACAAATCGCTTGGCGATAACTCTCAGCAATTATTGAAAGCATATGGATCAGCTTCCTGCACTCAAAGCTATATTCTATAGAAAAATAAATAAATATAAAATATTCATATGGCAAGGCTCAATCCACCACACATCTAGTACTATGCACGACGTTTAAAGCAATGGCACTGGATGAGTCCAGCCGGCCTAGTCAACATTCAAGCTAAGTTAATTCTCCTTCTAGAAGAACTGCCAAAATATAAAATTAATGGCCGACAGAAAATGAATGATGCTTCAGTCATCTTCAGAGTTGATTATTATTTTGTTTTTCGATTTTTTTTTTTTATTTAGCACAGATAGAAATATATCTAAAAGAACGATTAAATGTAATTAAAAATCAAAATGTTTCACAAAGTTCTAAAAATCATCCCTTTTTAACGATCAGATAGGCAATTATGAATACCAAAACGCCCAATTTTGAATTGCAATTCATTGAAAAGAAGATTGAGAGAGAGAGATAAAGATGAAGATTTGTGAAGACTGGACTTACCATGACAATGTCCTTGATGAAGGAATCACTGTAGTTCTCTGGATCTGTCGTCTGCAACGACAGCAGAAGACTAAGCATGGTATTCTCACTCGCAGCGCTGTTAAGTCTCCCTCTCTGCTCCTCAATCAGCTCCTGCAACAGCTCATCCATCCTCTCCCTGAACGTCGGCAGCCTCTGCCCTACCTCCACCATGTCCACCCAACTCAGCCATGGCAAAAAGTCGCCAACTTTGGACACGCAGCGCAGTCCAAAGAAATTCTCGATGGCCTCCCGGAACCTCCTCCCATCCTCCGCTGCAACGACCCCCTCCCCGTAATAATTCCTTCTGGCGACCATCCTCATCATGGCATCGACTCCCATCCCAAAAAGCCTCGAATTGAGCTCCACCTTCACCGCTCCCCCCGCCGACCATTCAGCCGCCGCGGCCTCTGCCTCGCAGAACAGCCCGCGGAGGAGGCGGCGAGTCTCATCCGCGCGGATGCGGGCCGCGGAGCGAAGGCAGTGGGAGAAGAGGAGCTCGGTCGCGGCAGCCGTGCGGTGGATGCGGACGGCCCCGTGCGTGGTGAGGCACAGCTCCGCGAGTTCTGGGGAGGAGATGACCACAACAGGGCGAGAACCAAAGCGGAGGTAGATCACCGGGCCGAGACGGCCGGCGAGGTCTGTGAACGTCTGGTGTAGCGGTTTGGTGAAGTGGTGGAGGTGACCAAGGATGGGAAGAGAGAAAAGGGTTGGGGGAAGAATTATATCCATCTTGTTTTTCTTCTTCTGTAGAATCCTGGAGAGGAGGATGATGAGAAGGGAGAAGGAGACGAGAATCAATTGAAAGAAGCTGGCTTCCATGGCGAATGAGGCTTGTTTCCAATACTGTTGTTCAGGAGCTTGGGATATTTATAAGGAGATGACCGGAAGACTCGAAGACTGACTGTATCAGGATGGTCTGTCCACGGAAAATATTGTTCTGCGAGGATTTTTCGCTGGGTAACTATCGGTTGTTACATAGCTAATTTAGCGTGTGTACTGATTGATCTCCGGATTGTTTGGTGTACACATAGAATAATAATTTCTCATCTTTTGAAAAATTATTCTGTCCGCCAGATGGTTTTCGGAGATTAATTAGAATGCGTTATATCATTTTTTTACTCGGTATCTCTCGGTACCAAGTGATGTGACATGTTCTAGTTGATATCCGCACCATCCGGTATCCGCGCAAAATAATTTCTCATGTCTATGCCAGCCTGATGGATCAAGGCATGGAAACTGCTTGGCTGAATATTTTCTTCGGGGTTTTTTTTTTTCTGAAGTAGAATAAGACAAGGAGCAGCTGGTCTTATACGACACCTTCGTTGTCAGTTCACGTGCTGTCTAACTACGGCGTCTTCTGTGTAGATAAACAGAAAGTTGCGTGGGAGTTGTAGATTGCAACATAACGGTAAACTTACGGTAATAATCAAAGACTGCGAGCGACTGCTGCCATCTTTGAATGTTCTTACTTGATGAATTCCACGGTTTGTTACATAAATTCAGTTTGCTCGGCTGGACTCTCTATCTAACTACAGGAGCATCAGGTCTTTATCACGTGAATCTTTTTCAAGAGTCAAAAGTTTACTTAAATCAAATAAACAAAAAGATCATATATCATACTTTTAAATAAATTTAGTGTAAAGCTTAAAAATACGTTCTCTTCTAAAATCAGCTCATTAAAGCTAGCACAGTTGTTGCTTCTTTTTCAGCTCATAAATTGGAATTAAATAGGTTCTTTCCCCCCTTCTTTCCCCTTCCCTCGGCCTTTAGGTTTCCCCACCTGGCTCCCCTTCTCGTGGCTAGTTCCTTACCCTCCTTGGCTGCCAGTTCCAGTTCCTTGGGATGCCTGTTCAGGTTTCCTGGGCTTACTGTTCTGATTCCTTGTGGTGCCCGTTTATGTCTCCCGTGGCTGCCTTTTTCGGTTCCCTATGTGGCCCTTTGGCTGCTGCTCCTGGACTTCCCCTTGGCCTTCTATTTTCCCTATTTTGATTTGTTTAATTTGGGGTATTTTGGGCTATTTGGCTGCCCCATTTCTCATATATATATATATATATATATATATATATATATATATATATATATATATATATATATATATATATATATATATATATATATATATATATATATATATATATATATTGTTTTGTAAGCATGAGAGGGAGTTTTAAAAATTGATTTTTGGACAAAAACCCTGAGGTTTTTTTGAAAAAGTTTGAGAGCTTGTTCCATTTCTTTTCTCTTCTTCTTGGGAAGGCTTTCGAGCTTGTCCTCTCTTTCGTCTCGGGCTTCTTACCTCTTTCTTCTCTCCGCAAGTGACTACCCCATATGTATCTTTCTTCTCGATGACTTGACAAGCTTCTTAGATGTTATTTCATGTTCTAAATGTCATTGTTATGTATTGTAACACTCCATTACCAGAAGTATCATGCATACCGTGCATTCAAGTAGGTCACAAATCACGATCAAAGTCATTATGCAAACTGTCGAACGTGTCAACAATTGAATGACCTTTCTTTTTAGAGACATTTAGGTTAATTATGACAAACTCAAATACACATCACATACCTAAAATTTGAATTCAAGATCCCTTAGTTGATAGTCAAAACCTACAACTAACAGATAAAAAAGAGCGTATAAAAAATTCCTTGTGAGGGACATGAAGATAAAATTTATGTGAAATTTTGCTCTTAAACCCAAATAAAATAAAAATTATAAAATCAGAATTATGGGGATGCGGAGAGGAAGAAATATGCCTTCTCAATGTAAATCCTAATATTATTCTGTAAAATTGAACTTCTGCAATGGGGCATAAGATGCACAACACGTCTCTCGAAGCAGGTTTGGAGGAATTAAAGAAGCTTCGCGTGAAAATTCGTCAATTTGTGGAATTTTCATCAAAAATCAGGTAAAGTTCCCGATCAAAGTAAATCACAAGAAATTCAAACTAAGGAAGAATTTCTAATGAGAATATGTAACTAATTTAATGATGATAAATGTAATATTGCAAATGTGAGAGATTCCTTCATTTTTTTAGGATGTCATGGACATAAAAGAAATTATTTTGTAAACTATAAAAATGCCGTGCATTTTCAACTGTTTTGAGACTGATTGTGAGATCTTCATGATCAGAGTATAGTTCAAACTGATTTGATCCGATTTGAATAACGTAAATATTTAAAATTTATTTGTATGTATTTGGAAGTGTTTTAATACCTGAAAAATATTGCATGTGTTCTAGAATGAGTCCTAAAAGTTTGTAGTGAATTTTGATAAAATTTGAAAAATATTACTATTTGAGCACCTAGGTGCTGGACGTTTGAGTGCCACGGCGTTGTCAGAGCGCCAAGGTACAAATAGTGACATTTAAACACTGGAGTCTCGATTTTTTTTGGAAAATGAATTAGACTAACTGCACTTTATATATATTTTAAATCCATTATTAGATTCATTCGATCAGCTAGCTGAGAGGAGAGAGAGAGAGAATGGTTTTAGAGGTGTCAGAGGACGAGTGAGGTGTGATATGGCATGTGGTTATGCCGGTGTCAGTGGACTACTAAGGTGGAATTCTATTATATCAGAGCCAATGCACCACCAATGTGAGATTCTATTATGCTGCAACCAGTGGGTTGCCAAGGTGACATTTTGTTAACAAAGATATATATGAAAATTTGGGCTTGAGAGCCTTTCTAATAATCAATGTGATAATCACTTCGAAATATACACTTATAATTCAATTAGTTTAATTATTTGCTCAAATGCATTCAATTTTAGAACATGTTTCAATTTTTCATAATGTAGCTTAAAAGATATGAAGATTGGATAGCTTGTAAGTGTGTTTTTATCCTCAAGAAACTCAATCTGAATATAAGCATAAGAGATTAATCTGGATATCATTTGACCTTCCAATTAATATTTCAAAATTTAAATCATACATCAAATGTTTGATTTGAGCTTATTTAATATCACATCAAATCATTTTTTATGCATTAATTTTGTCTTATTAAGTTGTTTAGTTCAACTATAAGGTTTAGTTTGAGACAATTTTTTTATTGCTTTTTAAAATAACTTTTAGTATACAAATTTTTAGTTTAATTTTTTTTTTCTTAAAAATTACTTTAAAAATGAGAAAAAAATCTATCATAAACCAAAACCTAAGTTAGCTTAAATCAATGCTCAAATGGCTCAAATTTTAATTCATAAAATTTTTAATTCCAATATACATCAAGATTTTCAAGTTGATCAAGTTTAATGTTTCGGTTGCCTCTTGTTTTAAGATTTGAAAATTTGTATCAACAAAATTTATTATGAAATTCAAAACATAGTTGTTTTCACACAAACAAATATGTGCAGTACACGTTCTTCACTTTATCAAATATATGCAATTGCTTTTATATTTTTATTCTTGAATATTTTTTGTGACAAAAAATTACAAGGTGTTGCGTCTTGGATTATTCGTGACCGTAGAGAAATATAAAGTTTAAAGTCTTAGTTTTGTATGAAGATCCAACATGCATACAGATAAAACGAGAGGATGCAGTATTAATAAGAAACACTAAGAATTTTACGTGAAAAATTCTAAAATGGGGAAAAATTATGGGGCCTGACACAGTTGAAATGAATCAACTATTATTTGTAAACTATTTTGTAAACTATAAAAATGCCGTGCATTTTCAACTGTTTTGAGACTGATTGTGAGATCTTCATGGTCAGAGTATAGTTCAAACTGATTTGATCCGATTTAAATAATGTAAATATTTAAAATTTATTTGTGTATTTGGAAGTGGTTTAATACCTGAAAAATATTGCATGTGTTCTAGAATGAGTCCTAAAAGTTTGTAGTGAATTTTGGTAAAATTTGAAAAATATTACTATTTGAGCACCTAGGTGCTCGACGTTTGAGTGCCACGGCGTTGTCAGAGCGCCAAGATGCTAAATAGTGACATTTAAACACTAGAGTCTCGATTTTTTTTGGAAAATGAATTAGACTAACTGCACTTTATATATATTTTAAATCCATTATTAGATTCATTAGATCAGCTAGCTGAGAGGAGAGATAAAAAGAATGGTTTAGAGGTGTTAGAGGACAAGTGAGGTGTGATATGGCATGGGGTTCTGCCGATGTCGGTGGACGACTAAGGTGAGATTCTGTTATGCTGGAGCCAATTATGAGCTACCAACGTGAAATTCTATTATATCAGAGCAAGTGCACTACCAAGGCAAGATTCTATCATGCTGTAGCCAGTGGGTTGCCAAGGTGGCATTTTGTTAACAAAGATATATATATGAAAATTTGGGCTTGAGAGCCTTTCTAATAATCATTATGATAATCACTATGAAATGTCTACTCATAATTCAATTAGTTTCAATATTTGTTTAAAAGCATTCAATTTTAGTACATGTTTTAGTTTTTCATAATATAACTCAATTTATAACTATAACACAATATTTTCAATTTTCCGATTTCAGTTTTGATTTCTGCTTTGGAATTCAAAACAGAGCAAGTTGGCAGGTAATGTCGGGTCAACCTGGTAACTCATGTGGGTCGGCTCTAGATTAGCAATCATGACCCATTTGCAAAACCGAGTCAGCTTAGGGTCAACCTTTTTAAACTTGGGTTAATCCGGATTCGACCCGAACCCAACCCGTAAAATCATTTTGACACCCCTATCTCCAACTGGATATTGGAGTCAATCTTGTCACAATCAGACACTTTATAACTTATGCGATATTAGGTTAAATTGGGTCAAGTTGTGACAGTGATCGTCGACACAAGTCACAACTTATAATAATGATCGAGAGAATCATACTTCAAAATTAAAGAGTTCTTAGAAATGATTGGAGTGAGGTTAGTCCACCGTGAGAAAACTCAGTCACAGGTGACTGCTGAAAGGTAGAGAAGAGGAAAATAACGGGCATTTTAATGAAAAGTCTTACTCAGACCCTCAATGTAGCTCATCCTGAGGCCCTCAGGAAAGCCCATATAGATTGTACTTGCAACAAAAAGGAATATGGGCGTATGAGGGCCGGCAGAAGACTTCGACGGTACGTAGCTTTTGTCAACCACCTCAACCTCAATGAAGAGGCCATCACGAAGCATTCTAGAGGCTCCATAAGAGCATCATTTGCTAGTAAATGTATTTATATTTTGTAATGTATTAAATAACAAAATATTAAATGATCATGTTATTAATATTGGAGATATTTTTTTTTTTTTGATATTTGCGACCAAATAGCATGTAAATATATTGATGATCACCGATCATGATGATCACAAACTAATTTACAAGCATGCATAATGTGATCTATTTTTTGACGAGTCGAGCAATTAAAAATGGCTATTTGTGCAAGAATTGAGATGTTGCAACTAATGAATCGGTCATAATAATTTTTAACAACAACAACAACATCAAGCCTTTATCCCACTACGTGGGGTCGGCTACATGAATCCTTTTTCTCCATTGTGTCCTATTAAAAGTCAAATTCTCGTTTAAATCTAATAAAGAAAGGTCATTCCTAATATTTTCTAACCAAGTCTTTTTAGGTCTACCCCTACCTTTCTTAACATAAGTCAAATCTAATACCTCTACTCTCCTAACCGGGTCATCACAAGACCGCCGTTTTATGTGACCAGACCATCTAAGGCGACTTTCTCTGATCTTATCTTCTACTGGAGCTACTCCAACCTTTTCACGTATATGCTCATTTTGTATCCTATCTCTAAGGGTAAAGCCACTCATCAACCTGAACATCCTCATCTCTACCACACTTAACTTAGTATTATGCTTCTCTTTTAAAGGCCAACATTCGGCACCATAAAGCATTGCAGGCCTCACTACCATCTTATAGAATTTCCCCTTAAGTTTGAGGGGTACATTTCTATCACATAACAAGCCCGATGCATTCCTCCACTTCAACCATCCAACTTGAATTCTGCTGATAATATCTCCATCTATTTCACCATCACTCTGAACAATAGATCCAAGATATCTAAAACGTGTACTCATAATAATTTTTAAGAACATAAAAAAACAAAAACATATTCACTTGACATTTGACAAAGAGTGTTATACCTTTGGATGAATGATTTAGGGTTCATTTGGGACACATTTCTTACTGTTTCTTAAAGCAGCTTTCTATTAGTAAAAAATCTGTCTCAAACTAAGCCTCAATCACCAATGAATTCAGCTCAAGAATGACTCAAAGACGTTGGATTCAATTTCAACCAATTAAACTTGGATACTCATTTCAATCTAAATTCGAGCCATTCTTAAAATATTTATTTTCTTGATATAGGCCAAATAAAAGAAAAAATCTAATTTTATCAGTTATCATCCATCACCCATGTTAAATATTTAAAGTATCTTACTATATATTTTTTATTATATATTTTATAGGTCATACACTAAGTATCTAAAAAATCACATTAAGTACATTATTATAGCTTAAAAGTGAAGCTCCTTACCATTTACATTACAAAGCTCATGAGCTCAATTCAATCCCCCAAAATCAGGTTATAATTCCAAGAATTGATTCAATTATAATGGATAATCAAGAATCTTCTACACCAATATATTGAGGGATTATTTGAGATAATTTTCTTAATGTTTTATAAAATTACTATTTTTTAGTATAGAAGTTTTGTGAAAATAGGGAGCCTAATAGCTTTCTTCCCGCTTTATAAAATTGCTTTTTATTTGGTCTAAAATTGTTCCACATGAAGCCTAACGGCTTTCTTACTGCTTCTTAAAGTAACTTTCTAGCATAAAAATTTTGTTTTAAGAAGCAATATGAAAGCCATTCCAATCGAAACCTGAATTTAATTTGAGTCAAATCATTTTAAGATATTTTGTAGTGATTTTAATCTTTCTTAAGCTTCTCATATCCTTCACAAATTATCAACCCTAAACCCTAAATGTTCCTTTTTGTAACCTTTAATACTATCAATGAAATTGGGAGTTCTTTCCATTGATTAGTGCACTCTAATTTTATTCATTACTAGGGGTGCAACATAGTCAAGCCGACTCGCGAGCCTGCTCGAGCTCGACTCGGTAATAGGCTCGACGAGTTGAGCTTATCGAACTCGCGAGTCGAGCTCGAACACAATTTCGAGTTCGACTGTTTATCGAGCTCGAACTGCACGCTGCTCGACTCGCGAGCTCGTCGAGCAGCTCGCGAATGAAATGGCAAGCGAGAAATCGCAAGCGAGCGGGAAAAGGAAATGGGCAGCTGGAAACTTTCTTCCTTCGGCACGCTTCTTCACCCCTTCGACAACATTCCCTTCCTGTCGGATAGGAAGTTACGACATTTTGGGCGGAACCGCGGAAGTAACAAAAGGAGCTGGCTGACTGAGAGGGCAACTTTCTTCTTATCGGGTGATTCTCCGGCTCCTTCGTGACTGTTTGACCTTGCCCCTTCGATGACTTTACCTTCCTGTCGGATAGGGAGTTATGACATTCGGATCGGAAGCAATAACGGGAGCTCGTGTGCAGTGAAGGTAACTTTCTCCATTCTGAGCACTTCTTCGCCACCTTCGACGAATTTCCATTCATGTGGGATCGAAAGTTAAGGCATTTCGTTTCCGATCAAAAACAATACGGGAGCTCGCTTGTTGTGGACGGGACTATGCAGGTCGCGAAGGGCGAATGAGCTCGACGAGCCGCTTGTTTTCGATCAATACGGGAGCTTGCTTTTTGTGGAAGAGACGACGCAGGTCGTGACTGGCGACTGAGCTCGACGAGCCGCTCGATGCGAAACGAGTCGAGCTCGATCTCATTTTTTGAGCTAGACTCCAGCTCGAACTCGAGCTAGAGCTCGGGCTCTGGCACTCGAGCTCGACTCGAACACCCCCTGGCTCGAGCTCAACTCGACTCGTTTGCACCCTATTCATTACTAGTGACAATCATTCATTATATTATTTAATTGGAGGAAATTTTGAGCTTGATGAGTCAATTACTGCAAAGCAGTTGACGATTTCAAACAGCCATCAAATTTGATTAGTGTTGCTCTTTTTTTTTCCCTCTTTTTTTATGGCCCATATTTCTTTGCATAAAATTGGAAGGTCAAGAGAGTCAACCCACCTAAATATCACACAAGTCAGCTGCCTAAGGTGCCTATATGACTTTATTTAGTGATAATAAATAAATACATGTATAAATGCATTGCTTTATCCACTGCTTTTTTTCTATTCAAGATATATTTAGTTCTAAAAATGAAACAAGAAACAAGTGATTAGGCGAATCACTGTATATAATAGTTCCCCAAATAATCGTGTATGACTAATTTATATCATGCTGCTCCAATTTAATGCTTCTACTATACAAATTTGATCCAAAATTATACTTTTGAAATTTTGTTCGGAGCAATTTTATGCCAAAATTATAATAGGAGGAATCATTTTGGATTAATTTTGTCGAGAGACTAAGGTTTCGTTTGAGACAGTTTTTTTGCTACTTTATAAAACTGTTTTTTAGTACAAAAATTTCTAATTCAAGAATTTTTTTTGTACTAGAAAGCCGTTTTAAAAAGCAACAAAGAAGCTATCCCAAACGAAACCTAAGACTTCATTTAAGACGGATTTCTTGTTGCTTCTTAAAATAACTTTCTAGCACGAAAATATTATTTTTGTACCTGCTTTAAGAAGCAGGAAGAAAGCCGTCCCAAAAGAAACCAAAATTTCTAGTTAGAAATTTTTTAAGAAAGCCTAAGGCTTCGTTTGAGACAACTTTCTTATTGCTTTCTAATACAAAAATTCTAATTCAAAAATTTTTCGTACTAAAAAACGTTATTTAAAAAAAACAGTCTGAAAGCTATCCCAAGTTTTGTTGGAGATAGTTTTCTAAAGCAGCTTTCTAATATAAAAATTTCTAGCTCGAAAAATTTTTATACTAAAAAACTGATTTAAAAAATAATAACAAAACCGTCGCAAATGAATCAATGTGCAATTTATGACAAATTTAGCAACACAAGAATTGTTGGAGACTTTCTAGATTTTTCTCTATATATATACAAAACAATTGAAAGACTTACAAATGGGTTCCGTAGAATTGCTGGGACACCTTGCCGGTCACCTTCTGCATCCCCACTATGCCAGTTTGCAGTGCCATTATCATGAAGACTTCAAACTTTCCTATTTTTGATACTTCTTTGAAAATACGTCTGCCTCCTAGCTGATCACATGCTGTTGGCTTGTAATAATGCTAATCAGATTCTCGCATTAAAGGAGATGGCTTAACTTCTATCCAGCGGCAATCTCAATGTTGAGAGAAATTATTTGTGTGAATATCAGATGCAGAACGTTGTCCGGAGACCAATCAGAATTTGTCGCATCAACGGTATTGAGATGTGGTGCCGAGCATAGGAGTGACGTGGTGCATTTTGTTTGGTCTCCGGACAACGTTCAGTACCAGCACGAAATAATTAATCCAATGTTGGATTTAGGCGTGTGATGTTACTCACATGAAACTTGAGAACTTCACTTAATTGGCTGTTAGTTATGAAGCTCTCTTTGCTAATGGCAAAATATTTCACAAATCAATAAAGGTATATATACTATTTCTCTCCAACATACATACATACATACAATCTATATACATAATAAAACTTGAATAATGGATCATAATTAAGATTCCATTTGAAATAATTTTCTTATTGATTTCTAAAATAACTTTTTAGTATAAAAAATGTATTGAAAGCAGAAAAAAATAATGGTCCAAACTAAAGTTGTATCAAACGAAGTCTAAATTAACATATTTGGTTAGAATGGATTTGAATATAAAGTCAAACAAAAATTGCTTAAATCCCCATATCAGCCCTGTTTTGAAGGCCCACGTGCAAGTTACTGGTCTTTCTGTAATTTGTTCTCACAACTCCAAGCACACAGGATTCACATGGAGCTCTAGGTAAGGTGTAAATGCTGCGCAAAACAAAGGTGATTCTCCCTTATTTTCCAGAGCTAAATCGCAAAACCCAATTTATTTTACTATCTAATATATGCGTTTAGAAAGATAACAAGAACAATAATAACATCAGCCTTTATCCCAGTATGCAGGGTCGGCTACATGAATCATTTTTCTCCATTGTGTTCGGTTAAGAGTTAAATTCTTATTTAGATCTAATAAAGAAAGGTCATTTCTAATATTTTCTAACCAAGCCTTTTTAGGTCTATTTCTACCTTTCTTAACATAGGTTAAATCTAGTATATCTACTCTCCTAATCAGGTCATCGGAAAGCTGCCGTTTTAACCAAACCATCTAAGGTGACTCTCTCTAATCTTATCTGCCACTAGAGCTACTTCAACCTTTTCACATATATGCTCATTTCGCATCATGTCTCTAAGAGTAAAGCCACTCATCCTCATCTTTACAACACAACTTATATTACTCTGTTAATGGCCAACATTCTACGCTATAAAGCATTGCAGGCCTAACCACCATCTTATAGAATTTTCCCTTAAGTTTGAGTGGTACTTTTCTATCACGCAACAAGCCCAATGCATTCCTCCACTTCATCAATCCAACTTGAATTCTACTAATAATATCCCTATCTATTTCACCATCACTCTGAACAATAGACACAAGATATCTAAAATATATACTCTTCTTATTAATGACTTGATCGCTCAAAGTCACAAACCCCCACTAGATCTATTACTACTAAAATTACACTCCATGATGCATTTAGAAAGACAAATCAAAATAATTTAACTAAGAAATTCTTTGAAGGCTATGGCTTTGTTTGGGACGACTTTCTTATTGCTTTAAGAAGTTCTAAGAAAGACAACTCAAACGAAACCTAAGTATCCATTACCATAAACATCAATCTCAAAAATCATACCTCAAAAGATGTAAAGATCTTAAAAATATAATGTCTTGCAACTGAACCAAATTGCAAAACAAAGAAGAAATTTTTGTAACGATATCAAACATTCATTTGGAAACTGAAGGATGGATAAGAATATAGCACTTTGAAGAAGCAAATCTAACCGGACATTGGTATCTGTGGTGTGTCCTGCTGGCTTGCATAAAGGGTTAAGCAATCCACGGATGAACGTTTTAATAGTCCGTTCATAAGTACAGCTAAAGATCAAAAAGATCCTTCTCACAAAAATTTTCTGATTCATAAACTGGAATATTTGTACTCAATGCTTGACTGTAAAAGGTGGTTAAGAGAGTAGGGATATTACGATTTGGCTATACGTGCAATGAAGCGTGGGAACAAATAAGGTTCTGCTGGAAATGACAAACCAAGAAGAGGCATAACAAATATTTTAAGGTTGAGATAAAACCTCGGCTTGGGATTTTTTTCTTACTTATTTCCAGGGTTTCTCTAGTGGAGGATATGGCGGATGATGGTAAAATTAGTAAAGGGAAGGAGGATAATGACATGGAGGATGGTTGTGGCCATGGTGAGCCTTGAGCCACCATGATCATGGAAGCTTGAAGATGCCATCCACTACTAAAGGTGGAAGAAGGATGATAGGAAGTACTTGAGTTCGCAAGTAATCCTAAGGGAAATACTTGGCTTCGCGAGCAATCCTAAAAATAATTGGTGAAGAACAATGGGAAATAACTGCTGTTTACAGCAGTAAAACAGCAATTTACAGCAGTTTTCTAGGGAAAACGGAGTAAATGGAGAGAAACAATGAAGAAATCCACTAGTACATGCAAGAAAACAGGAAACGGTACAAGTTTCTTCAATTCAAGAGGAATAAAACAGCTCTCCAAATTTCTAGCCAAGCCTAGAGCCCCAAGGAACAAAACCTAGATCTCAAATTTGATTTCAAACACAAGATAACCCCCAAATCCTAACAAGAAAGACTAATTAAAGCAAAAGAAAAATTAATTAATCCCTAAAGAACCCCTCATTCAAAATTTTCCTCTCAAATCCTGTTTAATTTAGGCCATGGGGACCACCAATGTTGTCGCCGCCCCCTCTCTTATCCGCCTCCCCCTTGGGACCGGCGGGTATAGACTTGAACCAGTTAAGATTAGACGAGTTCAAGTCTAACAAAAGGACCATCCGTTATCTCTTGGTAGAAGAAGGATTTTAGGATACCTATAAAAAGAAAAACTAAACCATATGATTTCTCATCAAAGGAATCATACACTTAAGCCATAGAAGTCACCAAACCTCCAAAATGTTTAACACAATCCAAACCTTCCTTTTTCATTTAATTTCTTCCATATTTATATGTATATGGATGAACAAAACGACAAAGAAGTACAACATTAAATTATAATTATATATTTAAATATAAACCAAAGAGAAGAGACAGCTTCAAGTGGTGGAGGTGGGTTTGCATGAAGTGGCACCTAAATTTATGAAAGAAGTGGTGGTTGGTGGTTGGAGAGCTTCATGCATTTGAATTGAATCTCCTTTGGCTGTGCATTGCATGGGAAGATCACATTTGGTTGTGGTTTAAAGGAAAACATCAATTAAATATATTGATTTTAGTTGTAAGATTTTGATTGTTTATCATGCTTAGGGCTATAAATGAACCGAGCATTCGACAAATTACTCGTTAGCAATCTTGAACAATTTTTTAAATACTCGACTATTAAATAAAAAAAATATGAACATCTATGTGTTCGACTCGTTTATATTCATAAATAATATCAATTAAAGCTCGTGAATAAGCTCGATAAGAAGCTCGTTAAGATGCTTCATCAAATATTTTTTTTGTATGTTTAAATATAATTTTTAGTTTTATTATAACAAATTATTCTTATTATATAAAAAATTTATTATATTTGTTATGTTATATTATTTCATTATAATTAATTTGTTCATAAACAAAATTATTTATTCATATTTGTAATATTTTTTGTATAAAGTATTCATGAATAAATTTGTTTATAAGAAAAATTGTTTTATGAGCTTATTTGTTCGTGAAATGTGTTCATTTGGTAGATCGAAATCACTCACTATATATGTTCGCGTACGGGTCTAGGAGATTGTTTATTAGTAAGCTTGATAAGACTTATTTGTTTAGAGCTCGATAAATATGAACTAACTGAACATGAACCAAACATAATCAAAACATGAACATCTATTTTTTAAATGAACTAAGCTTGAACACAAAAAAAAAAGCTCGTATCGAGCTTGAACCAAGCTTGAACAAGCTAATAATAAACAAGCTCAAATATGAACAAGTACATATTAGGCTCGGCTCGGTTCATTTTTAGCCCGAGCTGTGCTTTTACGCTCAATACGTGATTTTACATGATTTCAGCTAAAGATAAAAAGTGTACAGTTTGAGGCTAGGTAGTGATGTTAGTGTGATTTTATTTCAATTTTGTTGGGTTTATGTATTCTTTTATAGCTAGTGTGATTATTATACATATATTTTTGAGACTATGATATATAATGTAAATATTGATTATAAAAAATGAAATAATGTTTTCTACAAATTTTTTATTTCATGTAATGCAATTATTCAGCTTTAGATGACAAAAATTTATTGGGTTGTCAATGAATGAATATTTGTTATTGTTGGGATTCTTGGAGTTCATGGATGTAAGAGGGAGGCGAGGGAGGAGAGGGATAGAGGGCACAAATATAAGAGAAAAATAGAACTTAATTAGGATTATTTTTTGGCTTTACCTAGCTTTATTATAGCCTCTCTACATATAGGGGAATGAGACTACCATGATAACATAACATAAACCTAAGAAACAACTTAACATACAACTAGATCAAATCATAACAATCTCCACAATGGTCCTGATTTACCAAAAAAATGAAAAAAAGAAGAAGAAGAAAATAGATCTTGAACGCTTCCTTATCTGAACTGAGAGCCAACGCTCCACATGCTTACATCAAGAATAGTGTTCAACACCACTTATTCAACTTTCATGAAATATTACATCTAAGAAATAGTCTGCTTGCTTGCACTTGTGCAGCCCTTGGACTCTGATATGTCAGTCTAGCCCGCGGTTCCAACCTGAGGCTCCACCCGCTTTCGATCATGGCCCCAAAGCACGTAGAGCGGCCTGCGTACCCTACTCGACATCTGCCCACTCCCTGTGCAACACCTGCTCGTGCCCTGCACGCCTCTCGTAATTTGCACGTTCGACAAACAGGCCTGATCCAGTTTCACCCCTCCTCACTGCACACTCATGCGTGCTCTAACCAACATCCCATATCGCCTTTCCACAGGACACCTCATGTCTTCTCTCTCTCTCACCCCCTCCAACAATTCTCTTGGAGTAGTCATCCAAGCAGAGGTTGAAGCTCTTTCATGAAACTTCATTCTCTCAAGTGTTTTTGAATGAAGGATAAATGCATAGAACACGTTGAAAATATAATAAAGAGAAAAATGAAAAGAAATTCTTCCATTTTAGATCCCAGGATGTGACATAAATAATCTTCAAATTTGACATGATTAAAATCAAATCCAACGGCTTGATGAAATGAATCCAACGAGCCAGAGACGACTTAATTCCAACATCATTTATTCACCTAAATACCAAAGTGATTGATGAAATTGATAAATGATCGTTCGATGGAGTTTTCAAAATTTCTCAATAATTACAGGGCATGTCACTCCTAAAAATCTATAAATAAACCATCAATCCATACATGAAAGGGGGCCTTAGGCTAGAGATTTGATAATTATCCAAGCTTAAAGAATTCCAGAGCTCCATCGCAAGCAAAATCGTCGCTGCTGAACTTTCGTTGCCTAGTTGTCGTCGTCATACCTTTGTCCGATCACAATTGTTAGAACTCTTGCCTTGTTATTGCTATGGGACTTTGGGCCTATGCTGGACCTCCTCTCAGTCGCCATCTTCAAACATTTGCCAAGCTACTGCCATTGGACTTTGGGTGTCCTACCTCCACTTAGTTGACACTGTTGAACCTCACTCGGCTGCCTCAATCAGACTTCTGCCCCTGCCATTGCAATCGAACCTTCTCTCTCGATCAATACCATTAGACTTTTATTGCCTGACTGATGCCATAGGACCTCTGCCCAACATATGCATATAATATCTATTAATATTATTTATTTTTTATTATTCTCAACATAAAATATATATTTGTGGTAAAGATTGTGATGTATAATATAAGCAATTGATCTAATATGAAACACACTCCATTCATAACCATATAAAGAATCATGTAACATGAAAAAGATAAATTATTATATGATATTTATGACAACCGTTCTGTAAAATTAGAGTTAACTTATGCATACAAAGAACATGAATCATAAATGCATCATGTCTAAAAGGGTTGAACTCTATTCCACCATACAAAATAAATTAATTCAATTTCTTAATATATAGACACGAAACATTCCACCATACCATAATAACTTTAATACTATTAATTAGACAAATGTCTACTTATTATTGCATTAAAAAGATGAGTCGTTCACAGGTAATAATTTATCGTGTCGTGTCGTGTCTGTGAGTTGTTGATCCGAACTAAATTCTGTATAAAAAATCCTTGCTAGCAATAAAAATAAAAAATCTATTCCCATTAAATTATTAATGAGATAACAGTTCCATTTATATTCAGGTCAAAGCACTGAACTCTCTTTCTCTCTGCTTTTCCCACCTTAACGTGCTTCCGACCTTCCTTCCCGCTACAATCGCGGCCAAACGCCAAATTCATCCGTAACCCCCGAAGCCTCTCCTCCCCATTGGCCATCCTACCTCCTCCCATCTCCATGTCTTGTTCCCCTTTCTCTCTCTCCTCTCTCTAACCCGTCGCCGCCCCCAGCATGGCCGGAGGAGAGAAACATGGGCGGTGGCCCATTTTCTCCCTCCTCCTCCTCCTCCTCCTCCTTCGCCTTCCTCTTCTCCTCTCCTCCACCACCGCTAAAAATCCCACCTTTACCCCTTCCGACATTTACCTCCTCGACTGCGGTGCCCCTAAAAGCGTCCAACTTTCCGACGGTCGCACCTTCCGCTCCGAACCCCAATCATCCTCTTTCCTGTCGACCGACGAAGACATCCGTCTCTCCTCCACCTCTCCTTTACCTTCCCTTTCCCCTCTCTACCAAACCGCCCGCGTCTTCTCCTCAACCTCAACCTACTCCTTCTTCATCACGAAACTCGGGATCCATTTTATTCGCCTCCATTTCTTCCCCTTCCCTTCCTCTTCCTACAACCTCTCCTCCGCCATCTTCACCGTCAACACCGAGGACTTCGTCCTCCTCCGCGACTTCGTCGTCCCATCCCTTGCCTCCCCTGTTCTCAAAGAATACCTCATCAATGTCGACAATGAACGCCTTTACCTCACTTTCAAACCCAAAAAAGGCTCCTTTGCCTTCCTCAACGCCGTGGAAGTTGTCTCCGCGCCGGAAACTCTCATCCCCACCTCCGCCGCGAGCGTCAGCCCGCAGGAGCAGTTCAGCGGGATCAACAACTACGCGATTGAAGTTATCAGTCGGATTAACGTCGGCGGGGATAAGATTTCATCGGAGAATGATACGTTGGCGAGAGAGTGGCTGCCCGATTCGTTTCTGAAGCCGCCGGACACGGTGCAGAAAGTGGCTGTGGCGCCCGAGAAGGTTAAGTATCCTGAAGACGGAACAGTGACGCCGCTTATTGCGCCGAGGAGCGTATATGCGACGGCGGATAGCATGAGGGATGCGCATGTATCGGAGCCAATGTTCAATATTACGTGGGATATTCCGGTCGACGGCGGAGCATATTCGTACCTCGTTCGACTCCATTTCTGCGACATTATTAGCAGGACTCTTAATTCGCTTTACTTCAACGTTTTCATCAACAGAATTTTGGCGATTCCCAACCTCGATCTTTCCTCTCTCACAGGTACTGTAAAACAAGGCTTATTAGCGCCTGCATTAGCATTTCTCTTAGCAGTCTTAATTGGACAATCCGCCATGTCTGAAACTCTTCAGAAGTGTCATAAGCATTTGACCATTTGTGGATTCACGCATTAGTTCATCATCTTATTAATTATCTATGCTCTTCACATCTGATAATACTTCAAATCTAATATTATGTATGAAAACATATAAAGATTTTATCAGAGAAATGAATCAAAATTTGAAAGCGAGAAGATGGGAGAGAAAGTGTTTCAATTCATTCGAAGAAAACCGATTGAACTATTTTAGAGAAGAGATGGGTGAGTGGACTAAGTAATAGAGAGACAATTCAAAGTAATATAGAGATATTTTAAGGAGATTTCTTAGAGGATTTTTGTGTGAGACTTAGATACGAGAGAATTTCTACCAAATGTTTTATATTGCATATGTCCAAGTTCAATCAGTAATCCTATCTTTGAGGATCAAAATTGACGTTTAGGATTTATTATATAGAAAGACTATTGATTATATGGTGTTATACTATGATATTTTGTTATTTAAAAATTTTGGGTAAGTGCTGTGGAGAAGTAAAAGCAATGAAGAATAAAGAATATCGTGAAATTTTTTTGAAAAAAATAAATAAATAAATAAGTCATATCACATTAAGAAATCCACTATAAAAATTAGGAGAAATTATACAGATCCCTATTATGTCAAAGGATGCAATCCCTCGAAATAAATTTATATGAACAAGAAAGAAAAATTGCTTAACCCCACTCTCAATGTTGTACTTGTAGCGCTGTAACATTGAACTTTAGTGCTGGACATTGTGCGCTTTGTCTCCGAGGGGTTCTACATTAACTTGGCGTTGAATTTACAATGCCACAGTGCAATATCGATGAGGTTTTTTTTTTAGAGATTTCATCATTGATAGTTGAGCACAGGACATGCTCCCCCCCCCAACACACACACAAAGCGAGATTCTCGTTGAGCTTGATTGATGGTTGAATTATGATCTGAGTTAACAGTATAACTTGATTGACACAATTAAATTTTACACAAAACTATCGCACTTGGATGAAGAAAAAAATCAATACTGAGGGCTAAGTTAGAATTGATATGTACATGATTTGATGAGATTCATCTCAAAACAACTTAATATTTGATTAGTTTTATATTATAGGAATTTCAAGTTGCTTCACAATCAATGATACTCTATGTGTGTCCATATAATTTCATGCTAGTTACGGACTAGAATATTCATATCGGTAGAGATATCAATATCTTAACATCTTAGCTTGAAACGAAGATCCAACACACAAACATATAAGAGATAGGGTGTACTATTCATAAGAGATACATAAGTTGTTACGTGGAAAACCTCTGAAAAGGGGGGAAAAATCATAAGATTTAAAAGAATTTACTAGTGTTTGAGATTGATTATAAGCGATGCTCTTTCTCGTGGGAAGGCGTTGGCTCAATGTAACATATATACACAATATAAAGCACAATACATAATTGGAGTTAGAAGAATTCAGTGACATAAGAGCCGGTTCAATTGGCTGATAAGATCGTAGTCGGGCGACGATGGCCGAATGGATCATAGTCGAAGGGGTGACGATGGCCGAAGGGATCCTAGTGGATGGGCAACGGAGGTCAGAAGAACTGTAGTCAGGAGATGGTTGTCGGAGGAATCGTGGTTAGCGTGCGACAGAGGTCAGAGGGACCGTAGTTGGCGGGTGATTGAGGTTAAACAGATTATAGTCATATGATGGTGGTATGAGAGACTGTAGTCGGCGAGTGACGGTGGTCAGAGGGACCTTAGTCGGGTGGTAGTGGTCGGAGGGAGACTGGCAGAGGTGGCCGGACAGAGGTCGGGCAATGGTGGTTGGGCGGAGCTTCAATAGTGGTGACCGAACGACGAGGGTTCTCCTGCGGTGGTATTGAGGTGGAGCTTTGGGATTTTCAAGTCTTATAACTATCTAGCCCAAGATCCAAGCCCCCTTTCAAAAGACCCCCTCCATGCGGGAATTTATAGATTTTTTTGAGTGGTATGATCGATAAATATGAAGAAGATACAGGTTAAAGCGAAGTTGTTCATCGGATGACTCATATCAATTCCTTTTTATCATAGAGCTTTAATCATGCATTTAAGCACCATAATGACCCCCTCCATCTATCTTGGGCTCGTTGGATTAATCTCGTCGAGCTGGTCAATTAGACTATAAGCATGCTATATTTGAATATAATTTGATCATCCAATTAATGATATGAACCTTTCAAATATGTTTTGGCCCCGTGATTTGGGATCAGATTGGACCGATTTAGGTGTTGTAATTTTTTTTCTTGTTTAGTCGCTCAATTTGACTATAAGTTTATTAAAATTGGGATTTAGATGATCTCTAATTTAATTTTAAAAGTTTCTGATTTGGATGTACCCTTGAGATTCGTGCTCGATCAAGACAATTTTTTTATGACTATCAATACTGAAAACAGAATTTATTGTTTCTCCAACCCTTAGCTTTGTTGTAACAATTACAGCATATGGAAGTGTTAAAATATAAATTTATTTGACAAATTAAACATTTCAAGTCTATATCCCAAGTTCCCAACACGAACAAAGATTTGAAATTGAGTTCGCTCAATGTTTCAATCTCCCAGGTGGCAACCTCTCCATGGCTTACTATAAAGACTTCGTCGTCGCTGGAACCACTCTCATCTCCGGCAACATCTCCATCCAAATCAGCCCACCAGTAATGAACGACCCCGGTCTCCCCAACGCCATTCTCAACGGCATTGAAGTCATGAAGATGAGCAACACCGCAGGAAGCCTCGACGGTCTGTATTCCGTCGACGGCTCCTACCACAGCAATGAACCCGCTACCACGGCAAAGATAACGGTTCTGGTAACCGTCTTTGGTTTGGCCATTTTTCTAATGGCATTGGCGGCGATTATGTTTCTCCGGCGTCGCCGGCGGCCAGACGATTGGGACAAAAAACATAGCTTTTTTTCTTGGTTGTTGCCTCTTCATGTCAGCCATTCAGGCCGGCCGGGGTTTATTAGTAAGTGGAATGGGAAGGGGAGCACCTCTTCTTCAAAGAATGGAAAGGGGTTTGGGTCGCATAAGAGCAAGAGCGGGTATAAGAGTTATCTTGCATCAGGAGGGCTTGTCCTTGGGCGGTAATTTTCAAATTACAAATTTTTTTCAAAATATTTATCACCATACAGCTTTATATATAATCCACACAACAGATTCTTCACCTTCGGTGAGCTCCAGCAAGCCACCTCCAACTTCGACGAGAAGAACGTGATCGGCGTCGGGGGATTCGGCAAAGTCTACCTCGGCTTGCTCGGCGATGGCACGAAGCTGGCCGTGAAGCGAGGAAATCCTTCGTCTGACCAAGGCATAAACGAGTTCCATACAGAGATCGAGATGCTGTCAAAGCTCCGGCACCGGCACCTCGTCTCTCTCATCGGCTGCTGCGACGAGAACAACGAGATGATTCTCGTGTACGAGTACATGTCCAACGGGCCCCTTCGCGACCACCTCTACCCTTCTTCTCCTTCGTTCACACCTCTGTCATGGAAGCAGCGCCTCGAGATCTGTATCGGCGCCGCCCGCGGCCTTCATTACCTCCACACCGGCGCTGCCCAGGTAAGCTAGCCAGATCAATTTCCCTTATTTTCTATTCAATTTTATTTTCTAATATTTATAATTATTATTTTTCAAAAAAAAAAAAAAATCTTTATAATTATTTGTACAATATCTCAATTTTAAATGGAATAAATAAATATCATTAATATTGATTTATTTAAAATAATATATATGGCGTATATGTAAATTCCTCAAAAAAATTTATATGCATATCATTGAATTTTTACATATTTATATATTTAATAGCTAATTTTTTATATCCATTTATAATTATTATATAAAAATTAGAATCATAAGGAGATGAATTAAAAAATAAGGTGATTTTTTATGTTTTTTATTTTAATAATAAATTAATCAAAATAATGTAAAAAATATTGGGAGCATGACCGCTTGGGCCCACTAATTCCCCCATATTAATATAATTCCATCGCAAAAAATTAGTAACATTAATTAGATCATAAAAAATTGTCATGATAAAGCAAGAAACTTGAGGATAACTTCCAAAATTAAATTTGGGACTATCCAAATTATGATTTGAATAAATTTATAGTCAAAGTGAACATCTCAAGAAGACGATCACTCGATCGCCGACAGCTGGCTAACCTATGCTAGGTCGCCGCTAGACCATCGCCCGGATGTGAGACTGCTGTCGGACCACTGCCTTGTCTCTGATCACCGTTGGACCATCGCCTGATTGTTGACTTTCGCTAAATCCCCTCTGGAGCTTCGTGGGGCCACCAATTGTTGTCGGACAATCTTAGCTCGACTGCTAACCTCCGTCGGACCTCCGTCCGGCTGCGACCTCTGCTAGACCTTCTCCCAGCCGTTGTGTTCAGATTTTTGACCTCTTTTGTTTGACCACGGTCGTTACAAACTCCCGAGTACCAATATGAAGTGTGACAAATTTTCTAAACTATTGTAATTTCACCCTTTCCAAGCTAGGGGATGAGTCGATCTTTGTAACCTATATAAATATAATGAAATCTTTTCACCAGGGTAATGACGATAGTTTTTTCCTATTTTGGGGTTTTCATGTAAAAAAAATTGTATTTCTTTGCCCTCTCAACTATCATTCTTATGCATCGCTAGGACAATAAATTCTCACTCTACTGCCCTGAATATGTACTAGATCTCAACAACGAACAATTATTACGTCCTCCGACCGGACGTAGAGGAACGTCCGGTCGGAGGCAAATTCCCGCCAAAAAATGAGAAATACCGAGTAAATACCGAGCAATACCAAACAATAATGAGGAATACCATCATTTGAAGACCCAATACCGAGTTATACCGAGCTATACCCAACAAATACCGAGTTATACAAAAGTTGTATCGAGTTTTCCTAGAAAAAACTCGGTACAACTCGGTATTTCTCGGTACAGCTCGGTATAACTCGGTATTGGTCTTCACAGAGCGGTATTCCTCATTATTATCAAATAATACCTAACAATACCGAGCAATACCGAGTTTTTTGACGGGATTTTTGCCTCCGACCGGACGTTCCTCTACGTCCTTACACCGGACATAATAAAAGTTCCTCAACAACATGTTTAAAATTATTAAATTTACTTGTTATCAATATGATATGAAATTTTCATATGTAAAATTAATCTCATAATAAATCAATAATTATTTATCATATTTTGATATAATAAATAACACCCCTGCTCTGCAGAGCATCATCCACCGGGACGTGAAGAGCACCAACATACTCCTGGACGAAAACCTCGTCGCCAAAATGTCAGATTTCGGTCTCTCCAAAGCCGGCCCTTCTTCCCTTGATCAAACGCACGTCAGCACCGCCGTCAAAGGCAGCTTCGGTTACCTCGACCCAGAGTATTTCCGGCGGCAGCAACTGACCGATAAATCGGATGTCTATTCATTCGGGGTGGTGATGTTAGAGGTTCTCTGCGCGAGGCCGGCGATCAATCCGGCGTTGCCGAGAGATCAGGTCAACTTAGCTGAATGGGCGATGCAGTGGCATCGAAAGGGAAAGGTTCAGATGATCATGGACCCGCATTTGGTTGCTGGTGTCGGGCCGCCGTCGCTGAACAAGTTTGTTGAGGCGGCCGAGAAGTGCTTGGCGGATTCCGGCGTTCACCGGCCGACGATGGGGGATGTGCTGTGGAACCTCGAGTACGCGCTGCAGCTGCAGGTAAGTCCGTGTTATGAGTTTTCTTATGATTTGGTGATAATTTTGATAGTTTCAATCAAAATTTAACGACAGAATTTAAAACATGCTAATTTTAATGATTTATGTTCAGTATACGGAGTTGAACATAGAAATTATTATAATATATAAAATGTAACACAACCTTACTTTCAGGAAGCATGGATAGGGCAGTCGTACGAGGACGACGACCCATCTGACATCGGCAACGCCGGCGAAATCCATGTAGAGCACCTGGACAGCTTGCAAAGAAAGGAAATTCCGTTCGACGTTGAAGTTGTCTCCGTCGATTTCTCCACCCCGGCGGAGCCGTCGCCTCTGCTCCACGGGAGGTGAGCAAAAGATCACCAAGAAGAAATTGTGATGGAAAAAGTTGACGCCTTGGATTTGCACGAGCCTTCCACAGTGTAAAAAAGATGGGTTTTTTATGATGTGAAGTGAAAGCTGTTTACATTTTATTTTTTGATAATTTGATATCTACAACGATTTTGAATGTATACTGTTGTAATAATACGCTGAAGGTTTTTAGGAACCATTTTTTAAATTAAAAAATAGTTTTTAATTCATAAAAGTAGCACCTTTTTAACATTGTTGCGTCCCGGAGTATTCGCGGCGGTAGATAAATATAAAGTTTAGTGTCTTAACATTATACGAAGATCCAACACACAATCAGATAAGAGAGAGGGTGTAACATTTATAAGAGACACCAGAGGTTTTATGTGGAAACCCCTGAAAATGGGAAAAAACCTCAGGACCTGGCACAATTTAAATGAATCCACTAGTATTTGAAGTCGATTACAAATGAGGCCCTTCTTAGAGAGAAGGCCTTGGCTTGATGTCAAAAATGTACATCATATAAAGCGCATTACATTGTGCGATATACAATAATGAACATATACATGTTTGCTTGGTCGGCAGGATCATAGTTGATAAGATAGAAGTCGAAAAGACCGTAGTAGGAAGGAGACCAGGGTTAGGAAAGGCCATTATCTGGTGATGGACATCAGAAGGACCATAGTCTGTATGAGACAGGGGTCCGAAAGATTGTGGTAGAAGGGCATTATTTCAGGAGAACTCTGGGCATCAAGTGGTGGTATGGAAGAAGTCCGGGCATCACGTGGTGGCCTTAGAGAAGTTTGAGTCTCAGATGGTGGTCTAGCAGAAGTCCGAGCCTCAGGTGGTGGTCTGGCAGAAGTTCGGGCCTAAGGTGGTAGTTCAACAGAAGTCCGGGCATTAGGTGATGGTCCGACAGAAGTCCAGGCTTCAGGTGATGGTACAGCAGAAGTCCGGGCGTCAAGTGGTCCGGCAGAAGTCTGGTCGTCAGGTGGTGGTCTGACATAAATTTGGGCCTCAAGTGTTGGTATGACGGAGGTGAGGGCCTCCAGTGGTGGTCCAGCGGAGCTCATGCCTCAGGTGGTGGTCTGGCAGAAGTCCGTGCCTCAAGTGTTGTTCCGGTAGAAGTTCAATCGTCAGGTGGTGGCTCAGTAGAAATACGGGCCTCAGGTGTTGGTCCGGCGGAGGTGAGGGCCTCAAGTGGTGGTCCGGCGGAGCAACGACGTCAGGTGGTGCTTCGACGAAGGTGAGGGCCTCAAGTGGTGGTCTGGCGGAGGCGAGGGTCTCAAGTGGTGGTCTGATGAAGGCGAGTACCTCAAGTGGTGGGCTGGCAAAGGTGAGGGCCTCAGGTGGTGATCTGGTAGAGCAACGATATCTGGCGGTGATCCGGTGGAGCAATGACATCAGGCGGTGGTCCGACGAAACTCAGGCAGTGGTCGAGGAGGAGCTTCTTCCTTCTCTTCTTTCTTCTCTTCTCTTCTTGCTTGGAGCCTCCTCTCAAGAGAAAGGAGGGGTCTATTTATAGATTTTTGGAGTGGAATGACCCGTAAATATGTAAGAGATTAAGGGTAAATGGGGAGTGGTTGGATGGACGGCCGATGTTAAATCCCTTGATCATGAACTGTTTGATGGACATATTTGAATGCCTTAGTGATATTGGAATTCAGGGATCTTGGGTTCGTTGGATTCGTCTCGTCGAGCCGCTTGATTCGACTATAAGCATGTTATGTTGGAAACTATTTGGTAATCCAATTTGTGGTTTGAAGCTTCCAACAATGATTCTAACCCTTGATTTGGACCTGTTTGGGCTCGGATTGAGTCGATTTTGGTGTCGTTGGGTTCGTATTTCCGAGACGCTCAATTTAACTGTAAGTTTGCTGAAATCGAAGTTCGGATGGTTCTAATTTTAATTTCGAAAGTTTCCAACTTGATCTTGCTTCGAGATTCGTGCCCGATCAAGATAATTTTTTGATGACATATCAAATATATTTTTAATTACTTATTGAAAGTAATGATGTTGAGATTATGATTTCGTTTTAGACAACTTTCTTAATGCTTTCTAAGACAACGTTTTAGGCTTCATTTTGGATAATTTTTTGCTGCTTTGTAAAACAGCTTTCTAATGTAAAAATTTCTTGAATTAGAAATATTTATACTAGAAAGCCGTTTTAGAATCTAGTAAGAAACTGTCCCAAATGAATCCTTACTTAAATTTTTTCTTGAATTATAATTTTTTTATATTAAAAAATTATTTTAGAAAGCAATGAGAAAGATGTCCCAAATGAAGTATGTGTGTTTAGCAACATAAGAAAGTGTCCCAAACGAATCCTTAGTTAAATTTTTTCTTGAATTATAATTTTTTTATATTAAAAAATTATTTTAGAAAGCAATGAGAAAGATGTCCCAAATGAAGTCTATGTGTTTAGCAACATAAGCTGATGATTATGTCTTTGTTTTGGACGAATTTATTATTATTTTTGAAGTAAAATTTTTAGTGTAAAATTTTAATTTTTTTTACAAAAAAATTGTTGTAAGATGCAAAAAATTATTTGGTGCGTTCACCGAACAACATCTAGAGACGGATGAAAACATGCCGCGTTATTTTTTTTGGTGGTGTATTGCTCCGTACCGGATGACGTGATGCATTCTGATTCGCCTATGGACCGTTCGTTGACCGCACATAATAATTTCTCATAAGAAGTTATAAGAAAGTCATCCCAAACAAAGCTTTTTTTTAAAAAAAAAAATCCCAAACAAAGCTTATATAATCTGATGATCTCATAATGTTGCATAATTATGGAGCCATGCATTTAATTAAGATGATTAGTTAAATAATTAAGTATGTGGTTAATGTTTAATTAATTGATGAACAGTTTTTAGTTTTTACTTTTGTATCTTCGATCGGTCTAAACGTTGCTATCTTAGTGAATAATTAATTTATTTAATGGTTGTTTTACAATTGACATAAAAAAAAAAATTTAGGTTAAATTTTATATTTTAATTAGTTGGCTTGCTTTTAAGTCCTCCTTTTTATGATATTTTCAAACAGATTTTTTTTTTTTAATAAAGAAGTTGAGATTTTAAATTATAATTATCAATTAATATTTAATTCATTAGTAAATTACTTATATTGATACTACTTCAAAATATTTAGAGGATTGATAAAAATGTTGATCTAATATTTGAATTGAAAAGTTTTAGACTTAAATTTAGAATAATTTGAACTCCAACTTCAATAAATTTATAATCAAATTAACCTCGGCTTGTAATTAATTTGAAAGTGCACAATCATCCCACGAAGCAGCTATCATTTTGAAATATGTGTTGTTTCGTCAATGTTTTGTGTTTTGCTTTGGAAAGATGCAAAGCAATTGACATTTTAATTTCTTTGGAAAATTTTGATTACTGAATTTTAGTTTTGAAGTCGAACATGTCATTATGAATGATATATCACCTCGGTATGAACGATATATCACATCAGAAGGTGAAAATATCATTCTCTAATGGGTTCAGATAACAAAACTCTAAGTTTCATCCTAATTATCATAATCAAATTCAAGAAGGGACAAAGTGATATGTCATTCATAGACGAAACTCTCCATAACACTTCTCTTGAAAAATACTTGGTCAAACTACTTTGTGTTTGAAAACAATTAACAACTCCTACATACACATTATTAATGACTTGAATATAATCATTGTTAATCTCTTTCTTATGTAGAACTCTTCATAACACTTCTCTTGAAACTTTATCATATACTTTATCTAAAGCAATAAAAATCATATAATTAAGTGAGTAATTATAACCTATGAACTCAGCCTTTGTCATATAGTCCACCTTACTTTGCACCACCTTTCAGAGGACTTTTTACAATATAGTCGCAGTAGAACATATACTTCTTTGAGGTCCCAACCTCCTTTTATTTCCGGCGATTATGGCCTCGTTTGGGAAGGCTTAATTAGCGTCGTTTTAGTTTCGAAACGGGGAAAATACTTTCGATCGCTGTTTGGAAGCCTGCTTTTCACAAAACTGTGTTTTTTACACCTTCATTATCATAATGATTTGCAAAGCTTTTCTTTTTTCTTTCTCCGTCAGTAAAAGACCTTATCGGAACATCCATTCTCATCGAGAAAGGAGTTCTGCTACCAAACGAGGCCTATGTCTTAACGAAAGCTTCAAAGAATATTAACATTGTGAATTGTACCCAAGTGACTTGCGTAAAACTTTTGACCAGTGAAACTACTTTGAAGACGAGGGCTGAGAAGCAAAAGAAATGAAAATTTAGTAAGAGAGACAACAGGAGAAATCATAAGTCCCCTTTGTATTAATTAGTTATTACTACTCTTTTTGGGCTTTTAGGCTTTACGATTGCTCTCTTGCTTAATAATCTCAGGGTTGGTTAGGCTTTACAGAAGGCCAAAACGTCCTTCATGCATAATTACAATAGATATAAATAGAGAAAGTTGAGACTATCTGAATAAGGGAGATTCACTTCCAATTATTTCCCCTCCTTCGCTGAAAGCCTGAAATAGTGCTTGTGTTCTGACCACTATGAAACTTGCAAGCAGAGCTAATATCCATCAGTCTCTGAGAGGTCTGCTTGTTGATGTGGCAAAGTGACCATCTTTTCATTGCCTACTAAAGCTTCCAATGGGTTCTTTGCTCAGACCTAATTGTTATCTATCAGAAATGAAATTTTCAACTCTTAGGCTTCGATTAGGACAATTTTCTTACTGCTTTCTCGTGCAACTTTCTAGCATTTTTTATTTTGAAACAAACGAAAAAACAGCGACAAAAAATTGTCCCAAATGGAGCCTTAGTTTAGAATTTTTTCTCAGCCCCCGAACACCTTTATCTTTGAAAGATGGATTGATCCACGACTCATAATAATCTATGTACATACCATCTCTGGCGCATCCTTTTCTTTTAGGTTCCGTTTGGTACGGCTTTTTTGTTGCTTTATTTTTAATTTTTATACTAAAAAATTGCTTTAAGAAACAACAAAAAAATTGCCCCAAACGAAGCCCGAGTCTTTCTAAAATTTCAACATTAATTTTATTATCTTCTTAGTTGCCTTTTCAATACATTTTCTAACTTCCATCATATATATCCAATTCAATTAGTCTACTTATAATATTATCTTTGATAAGTTTTCATCATCATTCCTCCATAGTTATTTTCTCAATACATTATTTTTAATTTTATCAGTGATCTTCAAAAGAAAGTACTTTATTAATTCATCATGATTACATAAGGTGGTTGTCAAACTGTGCATTTTTAAAGATGTTATAGCCTATGTGGCTGAGTTATTCTTAGGCTTTGTTTGAGACAGCTTTCTTATTGTTTTTTAAAGCAGTTTTTTATTATAATTTTTTTTATAAAAAAAGCTGTTTTAGAAAACAGTAAAAAAGTCATCCCAAACGAAATCATCAATAAATGTCTGCGGAGGGGATTCCCATGATGCATCAATTTGTCTATTGTATCAGAAACATCATAGCTGTTTATAAAATACATGAATGTTCTGTCAAAAAAACAAAATAAATGACAAGGATAAGTTCAAAATTAAGAACATAAACGGCATTGTTTAACTCTATTGCGAGCCTATTAACATACCTGGACTTAAAAAATGCATTTCTTGACGACTTTTTCTCTAACTTCCAAAGAGGTCAACTTGCTCTTTCTGATTTTATATCAGCACTGAATTCAGCTTGGAGAATTCTCTTTAATTTTTACATCTTGACATTTTTTAAGGAACTTGAGAGGGATTGCCACGTGGAGAATGGTGATCATCTCTTCCCAATTTGATTCCAACCCTGCAGAAGTGATCAGATCAGATCCAATTGCTTACCAGCCTAAACTGGAAGCCAGTTTTCTTGCCAAATGTAAGGTGCAGTAACTTCTCCTGGATGAGCAGTATTTGCACATATGGCTAATCATGGAATGAGAAATATTGAAGATAATAGTTGGTTTAACGCAGCTGATCTTGATCTGTTGGTCGGGATCTTTGGTTACCCACAAAGATATGTTAGGTTCGAAGCTTGCGTACGTGATGTCTCTGTAAATTTATCTTAATTGACTCAAAAGTTTCCCCCCAAGAAAAAAACAGTTTACGGCTAATAAAATAAAAACGTAAAAGCAATAAAAAGAACCTAAATGCTAATTTTATCTTTTTAATTTAAAATTTTGCTTACATTTTGTTGATGGAGTCTTTAGACACCGTAACTTTCCCTTTTATTGAATTTGTATTTTCCACTCACCTTATTTATTTATTTTGATTATATATGACTCATACAAAAATAATTTAAATATCTATTGATATGACTTTTACTAACCAAGAAATAGTAAATATATTCTACATTACTATATAATATAGAGAGAAAAAAAAAAAAGAAAACAAAACTCATCATCATTACCTTTATAACAACCATTGGAAGATCACTTTTATGAAATTTTCTTCTTTTTTAACTGTTCTTGTGCTGGTGACATTTATACTAGTTTGTACAATTTTATGGAGGACTGAGCTCACTCAAAGCAAAAGGTGGACTTCATCTAAAGCTTTGGATGGCCACAGATTACTGTTGGGAATTAAGTCCAAATAATTATATCATTTTCCTAAGTTCTCGAGTATGACATTTTCATATTTATAAGGTTAAAACAAAAATTTGACATTTGAGACAATTTTTGTCCTTAAATTATATAGATTATTTTTATTGTACATCCGGCCAGTAAGCTTCTTCTTAGGTGTTTTAACAGGCAGCGATCGGGTTGTCATACGGATATTCCATCTCATGAGAAAATCCGTCAAAGGACTTGCTTAGAATCAGTAGAGAAACTAGTCCAAGGAGAATGATGGGCATCACTCTCTCCCACATCTACCAAGGGACCCACCCTATGCTGGGTGACTAGGAAGTTTCTCACCAAACAATCAGATTGTCACTCATCTCAATCAAATCCTCCCCCTTTGAACTCGCCCAACTCAGCCACAGAAAAAACGCCTAACCCAAGGACTTCATACTCCATTCAGCTACTACTACTATGCTCTGGGAGCCTTCATCCTCGCAAACACGTACCTCTGCCTGCCTTTCACGACAAGGCAATCTTGAGCCTCCTATGCCAATTGCCGACCTAATAAGATAATTCACCAACTATAAGTCCATCTCCTCTAGACTCACCTAGAGACTCGTCCTACACCTATTCTTCTTACTTGAGCTTTCCCTATGATAGACAACTCGTCAGAGTGACATGTGTTCTAGATTAGTATGTAGCATTGTATAGATATTTTGCGTATCCTATATTTTTATTTTTTTTTTCTGTGTAGTTTTTCCTATAACTCTTAAAACCTTATAAATAAAGGATGATGAGGAGCAATTTTGGGACTTTTACCTTCTTGTTTCGATCATTTAGGCCTCTGCTTGAGTCTCACTCCTTGAATTTTTTTATTAAACTAGTGAAGATTTTGGCAGCATACTCCCCTTCTCCCAACTCTTTCTATTCTCCATTCTCACTATCACGTAAATCTGCTAGTAAAGACGGATATCTTTCACCAAACAAATATGGATTCAACATTTATAATTTAACGTTAATCTTTCAAGTTATACCATTGAAATTACCTAATTTATTAATGAATTTGAATCTTCTCTAACTTTCATCATAATTACAAAAATTCAACCATTTAATTTATTTTAGATGATTGAAAATTATTATTTTAATTTTTAAATAATTCCCTGTATTTAAATTCATCCATCCAAAGCGCATAAGGTAATTAAATTTAATAAATATATTTTACAGTTATATATCAAAATTCCTCTTTGAAATGAATATATAAATAATCATATACATCTAATGCTCTTGTGATACATTTGTCTCAATATACAAATCTAAAAGTTCAAAACTCCTCAAAATTTTTTTTCTCAAGATCCTATAGATAAAGCTAATCTCTCTCTCTCTCTCTCTCTCTCTCTCTCTCTCTCTCTCTCTCTCTCTCTCTCTCTCTCTCTCTCTCTCTCTCTCTCCCTCCTAGTTAATTAGAAACAAGTGTGTGTTATTGGGGAATTCCAGTGCAGCTTCCTCCTAGAGCTGGTTCTGGACAAACTAAGGGTTGTGGGATTCGTCTTCCTCTTTGTTTTCTAGCTCTTGCATGCAAATGTTGCTGCTTAATGGAGGCCTGAGCTCTTAAAACTCTTTCACCAGTGAAAATGGTTTAAGACCAAATCATACTTGTAAATTAAGCTTAAAGCTTGAGCTCCATTTGTCTCTCATTATTGTTGTCCCATCCACAATATTTTCTATATTTTTTTTAGGCTTCGTTTGGGACGGCTTTTTTCCTACTTCTTAAAGCATTTTTTACTAGAAACTCGTTTATGAAGCAGTAAGAGAACCGTCCCAAACAAAATCTTAGTCTTTCACTTCTTTTTTCTGCTGGAAATCTTTTAATAATCATACAGTATTATCTCAAAAAATCAACCAATAAAGTTTTGGAGCCAAAATATTTTACTTTTTAATTTTCTATGATATATGATTGGGATTTCTTATTTATTGTAAATATTTGATTGAGATTTATAAAAATAGGTTAAATCCTTTTCAGGGGATGTGAATCTTCTGTTGATTTTGAAAGATATCATAGCTTCATGTTGTAAATATTTGATTGAGTATTGTTGCTGCTATAAATAGATCTTTTGTGGGGAATGTGTTCAGCAACCTGCTGCAACAACAAGCAAATAGGAAGAAAAAAAGGGTAAGTAAGGCTTCCTTTGATACGGTTTTCTTTAAAAAGCAGTAAGAAATCTACTTTAAGAAGCAGTAAGAAAGTCATCCCAAATGAAGCCTATGTCAAGTTATCTTCATCAATAGAAAAGTGAAGAGAGAACACATTCAATATATACCAAGGCTTTGTTTGGGACAGCTTTTTTACTGCTTTTTAAAGCAGCTTTATTGTACAAAAATTAAAATTTTTATACTAGAAAATCGTTTTAAGAAGCAGTAAGAAAGCTGTCCAAAACACAGCCTAAATCTTAATATTGATAGTATGATGGAATCATGCATTTTGGACTTCAGTGTGTCCATTCAATCTTCCTCCAACAAGAAACTAATGTCCAATTACTCTTCAAGGGGTAATCTTTATTGATGATGAACCTTTAAATATTATAGATTTGATTCCATGATGACAAAAATACAAATGGAAAGCTTGAAAGTTACACAAAGTGAGAAGCATCCTTGGTCATAGAAGAAACCTAATACTTATAGGTCAACTCTTTAAAGAAGGGTTCAACACTACTTTAACAATTGATACCTTGAAGGTGTTACCTAAGGAGCAATGGTATAGCATAACAATATTATCTTCTTTAACAAATTACAAGTAAATGAATAGTGCAAACCATAAGAGTTCAAGTGTCAATATATATAGACACCTTACATGAATAATTAAGCTATGTGAGTGAGAATAATCTCAAGACCTTAATTTCACTCACAATGATAACAAATCTTTTGCGATGCCATTTAATAATTTCTATTAGCCTAATTTTAGCTAGAGAATTAATGATTATTTTATTGCGCACTATTTTATTTTATTTTTCTCCTATCTATTTCAATGCAAGCCAAAAAATTCTCTTCACAAAATTCTTCCTCAAAGCTAACTTTGCCTAAGATTCCTTAATTAGATTCTCATTAGTAATATTATTAACTAATAAATAATGCTTTTATATAAAAAATTTGAGTCTCTACTCACATTTGACAATTAGAGGAAAGCCATCAATGTGACAATTGTCAGCGAATCATTCACCTTCATAAAAAACTTTTATACTTCATGTAGGGCCGTATAATTAATAAAATCTGTTTCATTTTGGACAACTTTTTTACTGCTTTCTAAAGCAGCTTTCTAATACATGCAAAAAAATCTACATAAGTTTTTTTTTTTACTAAAAAGTTGTTTTATAAAGCAATCACAAATAAAACTTAAACCGTTTAGTTAAGAAGAAAATTACGCTTATGAAAAATATATATAATATTAGTATAAAATATAAATCTTGAGAACAAAATAATAATTTTCAATTTTGAAGAGAATATCATTATCATTATCATTTATCATGATGAATATGTAGCATTTTACAAACTTGAAATACATGCAACCAATAGTTAATTTTATTTAACTATTTATTTTTGCTTAGTAAAAAGGATTATGTCAATTTCAATTTTGCTAATAATTTGTACTTTATTGCAAATGCTTCCCTCTAACTTCATTCACCTTAGGCTGACCAATTCTATGATATCATAAATTACAATTAAGTCTTAATCAATTGCCCCTTCTTCAAACTAGCAAACTGATAATTCTCATATTTGAAATGGTAAATAACAAAAAAAAAAAAAAAAATCCTAATTTTCTGATGCTTTTGTAGAGAGATTGGAAATTTTCTTCATTCAGATTTGATTAGAGGCCAATTAATAATAATTAAATACCTATAGTGTGATATATAATCCATAAATTATAATCATAATTACACCCCAACAATCCTAGCAAACAAGAACAAAATGTTGTGACAGCCCAAACTCTTAATTATCGAGATATTGTCTGCTTTGGCCTAAGAGCCTCACAGTTTTGTCATGTTGGTGTAACTTCCCAGGAGATCACACATCCCATAATTTCTACGAGATGAGCACGCTTAACTGTGGAGTTTCTAAAAAAAAATCAAACCATTATATCTAAATGGACCTCGATGTTTATGATTTTAGCTTCTTTTACTTAAGAGATTTCATAGATGTGATCATAAAGTATAAACCCTAAACAAATCTGACACTACGCTACTAGGACATGCTCTTACAATCGAAAGGTCTTGGCTCAAAGTGATATATTTATTTGATTTTAATTGAGAGGCCTATTGGATTATTATCATTCAATGCAACTAATTATGATTTTTTTTTTCTGAATTTTAGTAAACCTAATATTTGTAATTGGCATTGTGCCTACATTATATGTGAAACTTACCTTATGCTAATCACATATCTATATTGATCTTAAATATAACTACTAAAATATGTTAAAAGAATTCTATCCTCAAAAAATAAAAAAAAACTATATGAGGGTTTGAATAATTTGCCTAATTAAGATAAAAAAAGCTCATTTTCTCCTCATTTTAAGGCATTTTATTATAATACTTTCAATCTTATCAACCCTTTAGGTTAGGTGCAATTAAATGATAATAATAAAAAAAAATTCTTCATTATATTATTCTCCTTATTAAATTTCTAATAAATTTCACAATAAATATCTTCATTATTTTTAAATATTTCTACCAATCAAAATTACATAATTTCGTGCCATTTAAATACACTAAAAATAAAATAAAATAATTTAAATATTATAATTAAATTTTAATTTTTATAAATATTAAATCTTTGAATGTTGAGACTCATCATAAATAAATTTTAAGCATATTATCCTCACATAAATTTTTTTATAAAAAAATATTATATTTAAATTCTTCAACTTATCTCAATCAAAATTAAACCAAAATAAAAATGGATCCTTTTTAAATGGTAAATCACATAGATCCCTCCATATGCTTTGCAAAGATACCCTCACCCAAAGAAAAGACCAAGTAAATGACATCCACCCACTAAAAACTGATTCAAACCCCTCTTTCTTCCCTCCATTATAAATACCCATCGTCTCTTCTCCACCGCCGGCAGCCAATCCCCCAAACCAACCATGGCTAGGAAGCGCAAATCCCCCAAATCCGACGACGCCGACAACAACTCCTCAACTGCCGCCGCCGCTGCCGACCCAACAACCACCCATCGAGTCCGAAAACGCTTCGTCGGGGTGCGCCAACGTCCTTCCGGCCGTTGGGTCGCCGAAATCAAAGACACCATACAGAAAATAAGAGTCTGGTTAGGAACTTTCGACACCGCCGAAGATGCCGCCCGTGCCTATGATGAAGCCGCTTGCCTTCTCCGCGGCGCCAACACTCGCACCAACTTCTGGCCTTCCACCGCCACCACCCCCGCTCTCCCTTCCCGCATCACCGCCCTTCTCCTCCACCGCCTTAAGGCCAGAGCCTCTGGTTCTGCCATGGCTGAAGAAGCCCAAACCCAGGGCCAAGGCCAAGTAACACCTTTACAGTACGAGAACCCGCAGGCGCCTCAGCCTCAGGTTAAGGAAGAAGAAGAGGAGGAAGAAGAAGAAGAAGAGAGTGGAAATGATGAAATACCATTCGAGTATTTCTTAAACGAGCCCTGTGAGAGCACTGATCTTGTTTCAGGGGAGGTGGAGGAAGAAGGGGAGGAAAAGATGGGAGTTGATTTAAACGAGATGGATTTTCAGTATGGAGGGAACTATTACTCTCCTTTTGAGATAGCAGAGGGGATGGAAGAAGAAGAAGAGTGGGGAGGTGGTGGTGGCGGTGGTGAAGATGGTTCATCGATGCTCAGCGCTGCCATGAAAAGGATGAAGTATGAGAGGAAGATATCAGCTTCGTTGTATGCTTTTAATGGGATATCAGAGTGCTTGAAGCTGAAGTTAGGTGGTAGAAATGGAGGAGGCGATCAGGCTATGAATGACCAACTTTTAAGTCTGAGCAAAGCTTGTAAGAGACAGAGAGTGGACGAAGTTACAGAGAGGGTAGAGGTGAAGAATGAAGATTCAGAGACTGTTTATTCAACTATTCCTCCATCTTCTTCTTCCTCTTCTTCTTCCTCCTCCTACAGCTCTTCTTGCCTGAAGAAAACGCCGCCACCAGCAGCTTTGAATACTGAATCTGAATGGTCGATATGGGGTTCACTTGATCTTTCTCCAATATGTGTGGCTTCTAATGCTGTTAAGCTGTAATTTGATTGCCCGATATTGGAAGCTCAATTCTGTGATCAAGTTCTTAGCTTTATAATCCAGTTAGTAACTTTTTATAAGATTATAAAAACACAGTAGATAAACAGCAGGGAAAGATCTATAATTTGTATGATGGAAGATCAACTGAAATTGTCCCTTGTGATTGCTGTCAGGAAGAAAGAACTTTACTTATGTTTTCTGGTTCTTTTCTCCTCATTTCTGACTTTATTTTGCAGTTATTACTTTATATTATCTTCTTCAAAGTCATGAATGAAGAATTTTCACCTGAACTTCCACCATTTTTCTCTTTCTTAAGCTTGCTGGAAAGAAAAACTCACCATTCTGAAACAACAGAAGCTCTCATACATATAAAAATTTTAAAAAAATCCACAGATTTCATTATAATAAAAGAAAAATTGTCTACTAATCTGCATCTTACACATTACAGCATAATCATTCAATTAATATTGTAGAATTTGTAGGCTACAGGCGACAGGCCATGGCTGTCCTTTTCAGCCTGTAAGCCTGGCCAACAACTGCAAAGTTGTGCTCTCAACTATTTAATTTTTAATTGTATTGATCGAGCTAAACAATAAGATGAACTCGTTGACATAATCCTTACAGAGCAAAGGTCATCAATTTTTATTTATTTATTTATTTATTTTTCCTGCTCTGTTTATGCAAATATTAGGTAAACTGTAAGCCACCATTTCAATATTGTATGAATTATTTTTTTTTCAACGATATAGACAAAAGGGGAATAAAAATCAGCTTCGTTTAGGCTTTTAGAGGGAATTAATTGAAGGGGTTTGTCCAAATGTATATGCACAGTATCAAATTGGGGCTTAGTTTGGGATAGCTTTTTTAATGTTTTTTTAATCAGCTTTTTAGTACAATTTTTTTTTTTTGTACTAAAAAGCTGCTTCAAAAAGCCCAAACCAAACTTGAGTATTATCAAAATATCATCAATAAGTATGACAGAAAAGTTAAATCATCAATGTATTTTTGCTTTATAATTTCGAAAAATTATATAAAAATATGATCATTTGTAAAATTAATGGAAAAAATAAAACAAACGACGATAATTTATTTGCGGTTGGAATCCCTCAAAATTATCTTGTAGTAATTTGGCATAACACGGAGGTAAACTTCAAAATAGTCCCCAACTATTTCTATATGACAAATTTAATCTCAAAGTATCACATTGCTTCTAATTTAGTCATTTAGCTTTATAAAATTGAATCAAAATAGCCCCTTTGAGACTAAGGCTTCATTTGGGACAGCTTTCTTACTGCTTTTTCTTAAATGGGACGGCTTTCTTACTGCTTTTTCTTAAAGCAGTAAGAAAGCCATCTCAAACAAAGGGTAAATGAGATCAATTTTATATCACAATTATTACTTGAGGGATTAATTTTGGATCAATTTTGTATATTTGAGGGACTAAATTAGAGCAAATTGATACTCTGAAAATGAATTGGTCACACACAAATAGTCTGAAAATCATTTTAAGATTTTCCTTGCAAAACATATAATAGTTTTTTGCTGTATGTTATGCTCAACAAGCAAAATGTACTAATTTGACTAAGTTTGGATAATTAAGAGTTTTCTACAATAATATTATCATAGATTATAATAAGCTTGAGTTTTATATTTTGCTGATAATATAAAATAACATATCAACATTGGTGTTAATATATTTATTATCAAAGGAGGATTATAATAGTTTATACATATGATGATGATGCACATTGAATAAACATATCATAAACATTAAACACTCCATTTTATGATTAACTTTATTAAAGATAATCATAATTGTATTAAATGTAAAATTGATCAATCTACTATTGGGTGTAAGCATTTTTCTCATTTGTGAAGTGTTAATGACTATAATGAAATGATGAAATTATTTATATGCAATGATATATAACATAAATGCTAGACATGCAAATGTATAACTATTAGCTAAATGGAATGATAGAACTAATTATTACAAAAATAATAAAAAATACATGTGAAAGAATCATATTTAATTACTTTCGAGTAATTACAATGATAATAATCATTTTGATACATTATTTGAAAATACGTCTAATTGGGCATGAATCTTGAGGTAATATTTAAATTGAAAATTTTCAAAATTGAATTCATGATCATTCAAACTCTGATTTAAACAAATTTATGGTCTAAATAAACTGCTCAACAAGAAGAACAACATACACGAAAGGTGATATGATTTAAGTTCAAATGAGCCCAATATAAGCACTGGAAGAACGATTGAAAATTTTAGGAAATTAAGGGGTCATTTGGTTTGCAGAAAAAAAATGCAAAGTAAATGGAGTGCTGTGCAAAAAGAATGCAATGTTGAAATATGTTGGAGTTATTTCAGGGAGTGTAAAATAAATGCAAATGATTAATTTTTTGTTTGGCTTGAAGTAAAATGAGTGCACTATAAAATCAAAAAATGGTGATGACATGTGATTTGGTAGCAGTGAAGGTCGATTGTTCGGAGGCGATGAAGGGTGGCAGTCAATGGTAGAGAAGTTCAGCAACAGGCAGCCAACATGCAGGGGCAACAACTAATAGTGGGCCGCAATGGCTACAACAATAATGATAGATAATTTATAGTGTATTCAAAGCTTGACTAAATCTAATAATTTAAAATACACTAAAATTGAACTAGAGGGTAAAGTAATTTAAAATTTTACTCTATATTTCTTTTATTTCGAAACCAAACACCAATATTTTCAAAGGCCCTGCATTTAGAATGTTTTACAACCATTTTACTTAAAACTTAATGACCCTTAAGTAAAGGGCCAATGATCTCCAATCTTTGCATGCTTACAATCTAAATGAGTGGATGTACAAGAGGAATCCAGCAAGCCTAATATCACTTAGTTCTATCATTAAGGCACTTAATAACTGAAAGAATGATTTATAACAAAGAAATTAACATGAGTCATTTGATAGAGTATTTTAGAATTTTTGCTAGCTTTATCAAAATACCACTCCTAATAACAAAAAATGGAGCCCTATTATCTACATGAAGGGACCTTAAATTGAAATTGAAGAAAGTTTGGAGATTTGAAGAAATTTTGAGCGCTAACCAATATTTGATGTTGATAATCGAAATTAGAAACTGCTATGAATTGCCTATCATTGTTTGACTACTATCGTTTGGCTGTCATTGTTCATCTATTGTCCTTCGATGACTATTGTCTAACTGTCATCATTCGATCACCACTGCCTCACTATCTTTATCCGACTGTCATAGTCCGTCCATTATCACTTGGATAATATTGTCATACTGTTTTCATCATTCCTCAACTATTTGTCAAGCAATTATACTACAATAATAGAAGATCAAACTTGATTTCAACAGCATGCAATCTTTTCTCCTCCATATACGGGGAATAAATGATCTCTATTATTTTACTTAAATAGTTGATCATTTATTTAGGTCAAGCTCTATAATTTTTTCTTTCTAAAAAAATTCATATAAAACCTATATTGTCTTTTGTTAAAATTATGACATTGATAAAGCTTTATAAATATCATGTTAGAATATATAAACTGAATAAAGGAAGTTTTTTCATTTCATGAGAATACATGAATAAATTCTTGCATTTATACAAATATCAACATATTCTCCATCATTAATAAGGACTATCTTAATCAACTCAATTTTTACTTTATTTTAAAAGTCCAATAAGTAGTCTTTTGGATGCTTGACTAAAAGAAATCCTTTTATGTTTGCTCCAAACTTGTTGTTCACAAATCAAACTTTGTTAAAGATGTTACATACAAAATCTCCTCAAGATATTGGTTTTGGGTCTTTCACTTTAGTCAATCAGCCATACATTGATGAATCTCTTGAAGTATTCTACAACCATAAAAATTCTTCCCAGCTTCAACTTCTAAGGGATTGTGTCTTTCCCTTGAGAATTTTTGTTATCATCAAAGATGCAATTTCAAGCCTAGCTTTTACTTCTAATTGGGTATGATTAGCCTATTCACTTTGGAAGAGCATATATTCTTCACAAGAGGCATCTTAGAGCTTAGATGTACTTGAAATCGAAGAAAATTTTGATATTTGAAGAACTTTAGAGTTCTGCTTGATTTTAGATGCTAGATGATTGAAACTAATGATCATTGTTGTCTAATCACAACTGCCTGATTATAATCACATGACCATTATCACCAAACTAATGTTGCCCAATACGATCTCTTGACTACTATTAATTGACTACAATATATTGGACATTGCTCCCTGATTACCATCTCTTAACTCCTATCATCCACTAAATGCATTGCTAACAATTTAAACACACACATCACCTATAAGGCATATGAATGTTGTTGACACCAACAATGACACTCATCAGTTTCATCAGTCACGCCATCATGTATAAGGCTAATGCATGCTATCAACGCACATCATTATTTACAAAGTTGATGTATTATTGATGCACGTCATCGCCGATAAGTATATTGTGCGCCATTGTTATTAAGGCTAATGCCTATCGACATTGTAAGTGATGTCAAGCAAGTAATGTTGATGCAAGTCATCATTAATAAGACCAGTGCATGATATTGATATCAACTCCAACTTTCAATGTCAAAACCAAGATTATATTGGATTGTATGATCTTTGACTTTCTTTCCTCAAAGGATAATGGTAGAACAAGCCATAAACAACCACTTAAAAACAAGTCCAACTGCCTCAATTCTTCTCCACCTTACATCATAGAATCAATTCTAAATAATTCATTCCTACTCTATTTCATCAATGCCCTCTCAAATTAAAGGGAAGAACATCATTTATAACCAATGATGTACATTAATGAAATTATATTAACTCGACCGACCCCCACCATTTTTCTCTTTTAGTTTTTTTCACATAAAAAATTAGTCTCTTGCAACATTTCTTTATTTATGTGAATGCTGAATTTCATGCAAAAATAAGATATAGAACTCTCTCTCTCTCTCTCTATTGCTAAGAATTTTAAAACCCAAAGTACATTTACACTATATTTCATTCATACCATGCAATTTATAACAAGTTTTAGTCTTCATTTGAGATAACTTTTTGATTAATTTCTTAAACAATTTTTTCGTATAAATTTTTTTGAATAATTTGAATAAAAAAAAATTAACTAAAAAACTGCTTTCTAAAGCAGTAACAAAGTTATTCCAAACAAAAACTTAGTTTCATGATATCATTCAATGTCAAGATAAATCAGATATAATTTACCAAGAAAATTTGAAACAAGGTTAGATTTGCAATGCCCACTTAATTCATGTGTGATATAGCTTTTACAATAATCAATCAAAATTAAGTTTGCAAAATGTACAATTACACTTCAATCCAATATTGTCCCTACATTATCCTGGACCACATCAACTGCATTTATTATTTCTACATACAAAATTATGATGTCAGGGAAGAAGAATTTCCATGAAATTATGATAGTTTTATATAACCAAAAGAAAATCAAATTTTATTAAAAGAAAATTAATGATTCCAACATTATAATGCAAAAGCCTCTGTTTTTTTTTTTTTAGCAAACCATCTTGTAATTTATATAGAAAAGAAAATCTTTTAATATTTATATACACAATAATGCCACATTATCTAAGAACTAACACATTTCTATGAGCTCCCATGCTGGCTTCTTCTTCTTGTAATGCTTGAAGCTGTAATGTTGTACATAGACAAATTTAAATTTAGGATTCACACTAATTACTGTAACAAATCAATTTCTCTCATCTAAACAAATTATAACAATAATGCTAAAGAAAGAATTAAAGAAAAGTGGGGTTAGCTTTGTACAAAGGTGAGAGGGTATGCAAGGCTGGAACAAATAGAATGGATCAGTGGATCATCCAAAGATTTCAAAAATACCTGCAGATGAAGAAGGAATTGGCATCAGCAAGGTGATAAATAAAAGTTTGGAATTTAATTTAAAGGTATCATACAGTAATGTTGAATTACCGAATTCTTATATGTTGATGTTGGTGTCATGTTCAAGTCAGAAAGTATGCCAAAAATGGTGAAAATTTATTTTTCTGGGCAAGAACTGAAGTCACCTACACTTCAATTTATTGGAAATTTTCATTTTGTTGGACTCCTGTGCTTTTTTTTCTCAAGTTCGGCCTGCTTGCAATTTTCTTCATGTGCTCGACGGAACATCCGAACAAAGTTCATAAGAGTGGTGATGACTGCAATATACGTAAGTATGAATTCAAGTTTTGCAGGATCTAAGGGATTAATTATTCTGTGCGGATGCCCAAAGCCGTCTGGAGACCAGCTAGAATGTGCCATGTCACCTCTGTGCTCAGTACCGCGGCTCGGTACTGCTGACATGGGGCATTCTGGTTGGTCTCTGGACGACTTTTTGCGTCCGGTCTCCACATAGAATAATTTCTCCCTAAGGTGGTAGGAAAAGTAAAATGCGCTTAAATATGAAGAACAGTAATGGCATGTTTCAGTTAGAAGGAAAGAGGTAAACATTTAATACTCAGGCAGGGAGAAATGCTGAAATATGAAGCTATTATTAGAGGAAACTAATAACGCCTTTGTTTACAATTATGTATTTTTCTTATTTCTCATTCTGTATGTACTAGGATGACAATGAGACTGGGTTTTTATGCACTTTTCTAGTATTTGTCAACCATGTAATCATATGGTTGTATTCTAAACATGCTAATAGATAACAAGAAGAATTATTCCCCTCCATGTCAACTCACTTTCTCTACAGCCACATATCAACTTTTATTCCAATTTTTAATAGCAACACTAAATGCATCAACTTTGATGCATAATATATGAAAAAAGAACATTCAAAGCTCAAGATTAATGGTCTTTACGCTTTATGATATATTAGAAAATTGCAGAAAAAAGAGCTAATTCATGGGCTAGGACGTTTATATGATATCAAGTTCTTATTGTGTTTAAAGCAGCACCTGAGTATTAGTTTCAGTTTCTGCATAGTTTAGTCATTTGGAGCGGATAGTTACCACAGCCAACAAGCACCCACACTCAATTTGAAACCCCATGAGCTCAGAAGTGAAGAATAATATTGGACATTTAAGAAAAGGGTCATATGAAACCATTTAAAAGAAACTAATTGCCTTTATTTCTGGAAAAAAAGTTTCAATTTAGCATAGAAACTGGATGAAGCAGGACCATCGAAATTGCTTAGACAGGTTAGGATTGTTTGGTAACATCAAGATAACCTGGTCATGGTAATCTCTATGGGCACTTATTTCAATCCTGTATTTCCATGGATTGATGAACTCATTTTTTAAGTGAAATATAAATCATCAGACATAATGAAGCCAAAATTAATTGGTCAAATTTGCTTAACATAATCCAAGAACCCAAATTGTGAAATAGGAAATCTAAAAATGGTTTTCAATATTGGTCAGATGGGAGGACCATGCAAAATAATCATTGAAATAGCTAACATCTTACAAGTTTTAGGAATTGCATGCAAAAATGTAAGAAAAACAACGTCAAGGAAATGCTCGGATTAAGATGAATGTTTATATGTTGGAGGATGAATCATAATTCAGTTTTAACTAATGCTGTATCTGAACCTACCTGAAAAAATACACTGTTTGCTATCATGCAATGTAAGAAACTAAGAATAGATAATGTTCACTCAACAATAGAAAACTACATAACTTACCTTGTTCAAAGGAGCAGCGAGAAGGGTCTTCGCCAAAATAAAGAACAAGACCATCTGCATTTTGACCCTAAATAGAAATATTATTTATCAAAAACTTATAATCGCAAATATCAATAGAATAAATTCAGTACAAACCATACCACTGCACTATAAAGTGCTGTTAGTGACCGAACTTCAGCTCCAGCAACCACAGTAAAATCCTTCAAAGTCTAGATAGAATGTAAAATATAGACAGTTAAGCAAGCTGCTATGAATAAAAAATGAACCCTACAAGAGAAAACGACCAGACTGAAATTAGCTCCAAAAACTGAACTGATAAAGATAAAATTGGTTTTGATGAAGTAAATGCAAATTTTGTAATGAAACAGTAAAAAATTACTCGTCATGTACTTTTTTTTATTTTATACTGATTTTTTCACAAAATTAGTTTTTCTGGATATTTTTTGTTGTATAATATTTTAGGCATTTTAACTAGTATATTGACACAAAGAAATTGCTACAAAATGATACAAGCATCAAAATGTCATCGTGGATATTGCATTGGAATGATTTTATGATTTGTAACTGTTGAAATGTATGCAAAAGTTTACCCTCATAAACCCTACAATTTTGTTGTATATGCAAAATTAGTATATTTTTATGATATGTTAAATACTGTTCATATATGTTGAAAGTATTGACATTTCTATAAATATGTGAAAGGGGAAAGGCGAAAAATGCAGGTGATTTATGTTAACCTCTGCATAAACGAAATAAGAGGAAAAGAAACCATGAATCCAGCACATACATACAGTTGCATACCATGCAACCTGTTGGATCCACGAAACGTGCAGAAATCCCGCACCTCGGACTGTTGAACCCGCAAAATTCGCAAGAAATCCCGCCGAGGCACTGTAGATTCGGCGCTGTTCCGGGAATTGCTCGCCTCGATCGCGCTCCCGTGGACGTCGTTAAATACCGAAGCAAACGAGACCTTCGGCTGCTGCTTCCGCTCGAACTCTCTACTCCCGTCGCTGCTTCCACACGATCGAGCTCTCCGTCTCCTCCTCCGACCAAATCCCTCCAGATCCCGTCACCTCTCCTCCACTCGACCTCCTCAGGCCGCCGACCTTTAGCTCAAACCGAGAGAGAGAAAGAAAGGGAGAGAGGTCTGCATACTTACCCGACGCCGATCCAACCTCCGATCCAGGAAGCCGCGCCCCCTTTGCCCGATCTCTAGTCCTCCCGTCCATAGAGAGAGAGAGAGAGAAAGAGCCGAAGCTCCCTACCTCACGCCACTGCCGCCCTCTCCATCTCTGCCTAGCCGAGACTCTACCCGTGCCCTCTTAACCTCACTTAAAACCTAACTCACCTCTTCAACTCAGCTCACTCACTCACTCACCCTAACTCATTCACTCACTCCCTGACTCAGTCCACTCATCCCACTTAAACCTAACCACTCACTCACTCACCCATTCAACTCAGTCCACTTAGCCATACCCGATCTCTAAAATAAGGTAGAGATATGATTTTTATATATATATATATATACTATATGATTTTTTTATATATTATATTTTAATTATTTTTATTTTATATTATTATTTTTATTTTTTATAATTATATATTAATTATATTAAATATAATTATATTAATAATAATTATATAATTAATTTATATAATATATATATTATATTAATTATTAATTATATTAATTATAATTATATATTATTTATTAGTTATATTATAATCTATATTAATTATCTTATTATTATTATTAATTTTAATTATAATTTTTTTATTATTATATTTTTTAATTTATATTATTTATATATTGTATATAATTATTTATATATATTAGTTTTATATATTATATTAATATATTATTATAATTATGATAATTATTATCATAATAATTATTTTATTTTATGATAATCCTAAAAAAGGACTCTTTTCTGCGCCGCCCCCGCGAGGCGCTCACGTAGCGTTTAGGGTGGGAAACCGGTGCGAGGCTCGCGACGATTTAAGAATCCCTCTTCAAAGCTTGCAACGAGCCGGCAAACCCCCGAGGCGCTCAAGTAGCGTTTAGGGTGGGAAACCGGTGCGACGCTTGCGGCGAAGGGGATAAAAAAAATGTATTTTTATTTTGTTTTATTTTTATATAAGTACCCCCGAACGCCCACGTGGTGTAGAGGGGGGAAATATGTGTTTTTTTCTAACGCCTGTTTTCTTCTTATAATCAACAAACATAAAAACCCTTAAATGCTCACGTAGCAGTCGGGGATAAAAAAATTTCATTCGCAACCGCGGTGTCATTTTTGACACCTACCTGAAGCGCTCACGTAGCGTCGAGGGGAATGGTTGCCTCTTGGTTTTTCCCCTGAACGGGGGAGACGCCGGGAGGCTGCCGAAATTTGGATCGAAAATCCAAGGACTTTGAACAATGTTTGGACAATAATATAAACTCAAATTTGAACTCAAATGACAAAGAGCTTGGTGCGAAGAACTTGAACCGAAACAGACTACAAGAGGACTTAAATGTGAATTTGAACATTTGAAACTCAACTGAACGTAATTCGAACAATAGTGGACTCGAACAAATGGAAGAAGCTCATCTTGAGCTTGAACTATATTTCTACTCAAACTTGTGCTAGACCTTGGAATTCAAGATTGAATTTATTTTGGAACTTGAATATGAGTTGAACTACAAAAGGCTTAATCAAATTGAACCTAAATTTGAATCAAATGAGGAAGACTTGTATGTTTGGACATACATGGAATCAAGCATAGTGGACAAGAATAGAAATTAGATTAAACTTGCAAGCATTTGAGACTTGGACTTGCAAGTGGCACATTATAACTACAAAGACTTGAACTCCAAAAGAGCTTGGTGCAATGAGTTTTGACTTGAACTTGGACATGCAAAATTGACTACAAAGAAGACATGAACAATAACTCAATATATTTGAACTGGATCTGAAACAAGGAGTTCACACTTAAACTTACAAATGCCACTCATTCATAAATGATGAGGAGACTATACAGTTGAGTTACTTGAGAGATGCATTCATAACAAAATAGAGTTTGATTGGAATTGAACTCAAGCAAAGAGTTTGTGCTTTGATTACAAAGGACTTGGGCCCAAATTCAGAAGAGAACTACATTTAAGCTCGAACTCAAAACATAGAAGAACTTGAACTTGAATCAAATAAGTTAAGTGCAAGGAACTCTAATTTGGGCAATTTGAGTACAAACAAATACTTTCAGTTTGACTCAGGAAACTCAAACAAATGTAGAAGACTTTGATTTGGACTTGATCTAAACTTGAAGGAATGATGACTAGAGATTGTAATTTGGGGTGATCCCAAAGAACTCAAACAATTTCAACAAGGGACCGTGCTTTAAGTGAATGAATATACAACCAAATGCAATTCAATAGCAAGCCACAATATTTGATCAATCATACACAAACATAAAAGACCCGTCGTCTACTAGTAATAGAAGACATGTAAAAGACCCGCTACATGTTCAAGACGTCATCCACGAGCAAACCTGAAGGAGTTCTAAATATGCTTACAGTCAGTAGCATAGGGTTTCCTACAAATGAACATAGTGATGTGTACGATGAATGTGAACATTCACAAATGAACGAAGATGAGTCCTCATTCATATAAAAGCCCACTTATGGGTGATGACGATTAATGTGTAGTGGGTGCTAAATCATCCACGCAGTCAACAACCACTCAGCATCAGTCAAATATATCAATCTTCTACAAGCAAGAATAAAAGATCTGCAGTGCACACAATCTCTCTACCGACATAGATGTATGTACAACATGTCCTTCACACATTCAAGATATCCACCAATTATTGTGGCGAAGACACTATGATATCTCCATGATCAACAATTGTCCAACATCAGTCGAACACATCGGCCATATATAAGAAAAGACAAATGATGCGTAATGGAGTATAAATATGTAAGGGGTTGTAGAATACTCCTTATACATACTACATGATGTTTACAAGCAGAAGCATATGAGATACGTTGAGTGCAAAGTATATACAAGTCGTTATAGAAGAACTGTCGTACATCCAATATGTCATATACAAGGCAAATACATAAGAGAACTGTAGTAGATAGGAGCTATTACAAGATGCTGTAGAAGACCTGTAGTACGCCCAATATATTGTCCACATGCAAAGACACCAAATGACAACACATCAAATGCAAGGCAGGAGATTAGTTAGTGCACTATGACCCGCCTACAAAAATCAACAAATAGTGCACGACAGTCTACCTGTACGAAGCAGCGAACAATTCTATTCAGAAGCTGCTACGCCACGCCACCGGATCTGCAATTTTCGTACAAGCAGACAGAAGACGTCTATAATTATTTCAAATTACCTCTGCACGTGCAGCACTATAAATTGTATACATATAGAACACTAAAAGGGTAAAAACAATTATAAAACCCGCATGGGCCCCGGCGAGCGTGTTATTGGTACACACGTGACGTCTAGGGATGCTGCGCGGGTTGACAAGTGAATTCAGGTTCGAAACCGATCCTTCTATACAGGTCAATAGAAGTCGACAGGGTTTGAACCATTAAGCAAATATAAAGTTGTGGCGACCGGTATATTTGCTTTAAAACATTCATATTAGGCCTTCAAGGCCTACAACAATATGAATTCACTAATAAGGGCATAAAGCCTACGAAACCCAATCCTCTGTTGACAGCCCGACAGAGTTGACAATGTTCAATCCATAAAACGAAATGACCCCCAAACACCCCGATGATGGCCGTGTTGAATGCAGATCTCAACCGGAGGGGTTTCCAAACATTTTTCAAATGTCTCCCAAAAGTCCATTCCAAATACTTTCAAACTCCACCAAAAATGCCAAAATCCAAAAATTTCAAAAGACTAAAATATTTAAAATTGAAATAAATCCATCAACGCAGTTAAAGCAAAACTCATCCGCCCTCCGCAACAGTTTGCCGAGGCGGACAAATTCAAATAAACTCTAGCTCACAAAGAGCCAAATGCCTAGTCGAAAATATCAATAGGATCCATTCTCAAACAATCTCTTGCCAGTAAAGACGTGGTACGCGTCCTCTAACCGACAGTTTCGCCGCCAAATGGCACTGCAGGTAAACAGTTATGACCCGGGGCCCTCTGAACCGAGTGGTTTTGCCGCCAAATGGCACCACAGATAACGGTTATAGCCAGAGCCAATACGCTCCTTAATGACGTTAAATCCTTGAGATATGAATCAATAGGATATGATCGATAGGGCACAAAGCCCTCTGTTAGCTAAGGTGGATTTAAATTTGTCCCCTTAGGCAAATATCCATCACAGGTCTACAAGGTACCCTTGGACGAAGCATGGCTGCCGACAAGGATCCTTCTGTCAGGTTGGGTCGACTAACTCCTCTGACTAAGTAGACCAGGGACCACGATGGCCCGGGACGACGGAACCATGGGATCTTGATCGGGTCCATCATCCATTCCCCCACCATCCGCTTTAAGTGCAAGATGGTGTCATTTCTGTTTTAAATATCAACTATATCCAAATATCCAATCTTTCTAAATTCCCAAATCCAAACCCAATTTTCAAATCCAATTCCTACCAATACCCAAACCCATTGCTGCTACTATATGCCAGATAACACGTATTCTCTACGTATCTGATTGACGACTAGCCTTAATCGAAAGTTCTCTCTCGTGATCGGGAGAGGTAATTAACTATAGGGGCTTGCGCCTATGAAAACCAGAACTCAGATCATAAAGTCCTCACAAAATGAGGGCGAAATCTCTGGGTAGTGTCTTATCTACAAACCCATCTGCCTTCCAAAATTTACTTGGAACTTAGTTCGTTAAAACTCCCTTGCCGAATAAAAAAGAAAACGAGTGGAGGCCGGGGCCGAATTTTTAGAGCCCACAATTTATTATATAGAAATTTAGAAAATAAATTTGGATATATATAGACCTAGTGTCGTAGCGCTCTCTAGACAATATTTTTGGCACTCAAACAAAAAAATTGTTGTCATAGCGCCATTAACTAGTGTAGTAGCGCTGCTTTTTGGCACATAGCGCCACGATGCTCACTTACTAGCACTGCGACGCCTCCAAATAGAGAAGATAGCGCCGCAAAGCCGATAATACAGCACCGTAGCGTCCTAAGGGTAAAAACTAAAAAATCCATAAAAATATTCATAAATGCTAATTAAACATGTGAATTCTTACTATGTCCAGATCACATTACCACAAGTAATCCCATTACTGCACAGGCGGTCATTACACCCATCTACTGTGCATAATCAGGTAGAGAAGCAGACAAATAACAACAATGCAAAAATAATTTCTAAATCCGCGTTGAACTAGAAAATTCCAGTAAGGACAAGGAATCATGTGCTGAAGAATGACGAGGAATCATAAGGGCTAAACTAGGGAATCTGACGAATAATGATAAAGAATCGTAAGTGTATTTAAAACATTGGAGAATGCATCTCAGTTTTAATATGATCAGCATTATAGGCATGCTTTAATTTAAAATAAATTAGAAAAATAGAAACTAAGAGTAGAGACAAGCAAAATAATATCATACACATAATTTGCTTTTCAATAATTAAAGACTTTCATATTTGCATCGCCATTCTAATGAATTCTCCTAGAAGATCAAGGTTTTAAGATTTGGATTTCACAAGTCAAATTATGATAACATGTCTAAATGAATGTCTAGTTTGATCAAAATGAAGATTGAATCATTGTGGTGCTTTAGATCATGCTAATCAAAGCTCACTAAAGTTTTTGATTGATTTTGGATTTTGTGATTACTTTTGGAAGTGAGCCAATAATTTTGTTTTTAATAGTAGTTCAGTTTAGAAAGCACTAAGTTCAAGAAGTATTCCATAACAATAATGATATGTAATGACAAAACTAAAGCACCCTACAAGAAGTTGAAATGATCTTCTTCTTCTCTCCAATGCTGAGCATTTCTGCCTTGGGAGGTTGCCGCTGCCTGTAATGGCAATCACCGTCTATTGGGAATGCCCTTGCCTATGACTATACTGTGGAATAATAAAAATAAGGCTTACCCGGCCTCAGCCAATCCAATATACCAGTTGGTCAACCCTCCTGACAAGCTAAGATCCCTGCTTCATTCTGATATAAGCAGGAGGGATTAAGGTTTTTAGGCCAAACAGGGAAGGGCTCCAAACAGAATAAAGAAGTGAAAAGGTGGCAAAGGTAATGGAGTCAAGATGGCCTTGGCTGGCCAATTACGAGGTACAACAACATCAATGTACATGTTTGTGGACTTTGCACTGTATTTTCTGTTTGTGGTGTTTTCCCAGTCTTCTGTTACTAATGTGCATATCTGCTAACCTTCCATTGTGTGAAACCACTTCTGCATATTCTCAGTAAAAATCTGAAATTGGACTATGTTATCTGCTATTTTTTTTTTACTCTAGATTTAAAGTTTCACATTAGCTTGGAATGCTAGTTTGTACCTTGTGAGTTGTTATAACATATTCATATTTGTGAAGTGGACCACCATCTAGATTCAAGGTATGAAAATTGTATATGCAAGTCCCAATCGGTATTTTTATTTAAGTGTGCGTCTATGTGTGGGTGTCTATGTTTGTGTTTGAATGGATGTCCGTTTGTTGAGTGAGTATGAAGGCAAGTATATTACTTTAGGAGAAACCGTGAGAACTGAAGCAGATTAGGCGATAAAATCAATTGGAAAGAATAGATAAAAGATAAAAATGATGATTAAATTCACAATATACCTTACGAAAAGTCTCAGATACTACCCCATCGCTTTCTGAAGCGATCAGCTCCATCTTAACCTTCTCTAATCCTTTGACCACAGCTTGTTGTTCTTCAGCTAAAGCCTTCAATTGTATCTGTGAAGCAAGTATCATGCACGACCACAATTGCAAGATTCAATATTGATGAATATATAAAAAAACAGGATTAACCTTAGATGTCGCTTCTAGGCTGATAAAATCCTCATGGAAATCCAGCAGATGTGGTGACCTTGAAGCGAGGACCTGATGGCCAATAGCAGCCTCTCAGATTAAAAAAAAAGTACGAATTAACCTGAAAAAAGCCTCGCTAAGAGCTGGAAATCTACTCCGGGGGTGAAGCATTAAAAGAAACCCTAGATTGGCCAATATTGTATCCTTGATTGATGGAAAAGGTCTTTCAACAAGCATCAGTTGGCAAAAAATTGATTAACGAAGAGCAGGCTAGACCATTAAAGTCCACAACACAGCACTGCTTGAGTGAATAAAACAATGATATTCTTTGTGCCTTCAAACTGGCGGGAAAAACTACGAATATGAATCGGTGGCCCAACATATCACATGGTTGTTCCAAAATGATTGACATGCCTATATGGATCAATGGATTTTTTGAATAAATTATGAACTGATATTTTGAAATCACGTGGAATTTGGTAGATTCTCCATCACAGATTCGTCACTAAGAGGAGAAATTATTGTGTGTGGAATCCGAAGGCATTCGGAGGTGAATCCGGATGCACCACATCATCGAAAAGGTAGGTTAATCCAACCCCTCTATAAAAATCCTCAAAAAGATGATGAAATTCCGGGCGAATCTGTCCGTGAAAAAGTAGATTGATTGAAGTAGGAGTTGGAGAAAGGGTTTGATCTCTCTCCTATAACTGAATTCCTTGGTTGCGATAACGAGCATGAGAAAAACTTGTAACGTCAGGAATATTCTCAATGTGGATTTAATATAATATAATGGATAGTGCATGTAGTTCTGAATTAGTTAGAGGAACTTGAGTGTTACAGGGAGGTTGACTTCTATTAGTTGTCACAATGTCTGCTTATCAATTTACAGGTGATACTGATTAGAGGGCAGACTTATTTTCTCAATCGTCAAGGCGAGAAGGGTTTGAAAAGGAATTGGTGATAAGATTGTTTGGTATAATGAGACTCAACTTATAAGCCTCTAGAGATAGCCTGACATTGTTACACTTGCTCCTCATCTAAGATGAGAGATACTCATCGATCACTATAGTTAGACTGGGTAGTGATCAATAGTGTTGTATGAGCACCCAAATCATAAACCTGTTCAAAACAAAGGAAGCTTTTCCATTTTCAGATGGCATGTCTCATTTTCGAAAAACTTGTTTGATGGTCTTATTTTTAATCATAGCAAGAAATATCAAATGAACTTATTAACAGATAAAAGAAAACACAGTTTACTAAGGTGAAGAGTCAAACTACATCAATACCTTACAAAGATAATGCATGAGAGTCATCCTGTTGTTCGTAGCACGCATATCTGATAGTTTGAGGAGGCTATCTAAACGGAAACCAACAGCAGCACCTGTTGTGAGGGAAGCATAATTAACAGTAATACATTTTAAGAATAGCAAGGGAGAAAGTACGGCATAAACATGAAGATAAGAAGCGTAGTAGCATGAAATGGAAATTATTCTATAGAGAAATAAAGCTAAATACAATTGACTACTTTTTTGCAAATCAGCTCTATCATCGTGTCGAAAATTTTAATTTTGAGGTGTTGAAGGTACTATCAGGTCTGCCATTGTTCAGGTCGACGAAATCCTTCAAAGTTTTCTGGGTGAGCGAGTCATCATTTGAAGCAAGAATATAGCATGATAAACTATCTATCCATGATTTTACATCCCAGTATCATGGAACTCTTCACAAATATTTGCTTAAGACTTCTCAGTCATAAGGAAATGAACAGTGAATGTACAACCAAAATTAGTATTTTGATTTCTCTTTACACCATTAGGATAATAGCTTCCTAGAATTTTCTCCATCGTCATTTGTTATTGCCACTTTGGACCGCAGAACCTTACACAATTGAGCCACATTAATCCTCATAGCAGAAGCCGATGTTGAAGGAACATGTCGAGGATTGGAGCCTTCTAAGCGAAAAGGAGATAGGGACCGTGGTGGTCGGAGGTTGGAGCGGTTATGACACTTGCATGCAGGTATGGAGGTATCGATGAGGTGTAGAGGGTAAGAGAGGGTATGGAGTGACATTGGTCTTGAATGGATCACAAGAGGGAATAATGAGGTGGTTGGGTTGACGTGGAATTGGGTAGTCGAGAAGAGTGGTCGCCGAAGATGGAGGAACAATAGCCGACGAGAGATGAATCGGCAGTCAGCTTTGGTAAGAATGAGCCCCCCTCCCGGATGTATTGAAATGGATAGGTTTGAAAAGCGGGGAAAACAGCTGGGAGAACGAGGACGGGGTGCAAGAAAATCAGGTTAGAGGGCTAAGGCATTTGTTACGTTTAATTAATTATTTTATTTTTAAATACTTGTAAAATCATCTCTAATCGAACTATATACGGCGATATGTCGTCCTCCATTCACTTCATTCGAATGCTAAATCATACCCCAAAAATTCAGTAGGTGAACTATGCGACTCTAATATTGGGATATGCTGAAGAAGCACACCAAAGAGTAAAAAGACGGTTACCTTCGCAGCGAGATGAAGAAGCATGTGAATAGAGTTCGATTGAAGATGGATTATTGCATTTTAGAATTTTATTATATTTTGGATAGACAAAATGGATTTTTTGGCTGGAGATGCCGTAAGACCGGATCCTATAAGCTATTAATTCATGTCATGTTTTTGTAAACTTATCCTAGAAGCTATTCGAAAGTCATTTCAAGTAGATCATACTATGTGGATGATTTTCTGATGCACAAGATAAGGAGGTTGCATACTTTAATTGTTTCAAGAAATCTCCTGTTACTCAAGTTTGAGTTGCAACTCCTTAACTCCAGATTAACTACCTAAAAAATCCTACTTTGTTTTCACTTAATTCAATTTTGGTAAACTAGTTCAAGTGGATATTGCAATTGCTAGGTAGTCAGTAGCTCGAATTATGGCTAAAATGGATATTACTATCTCTTTAGGGACCTTTTGGTTAAGTAATTGTAAAGTAAACAAAAAACAAGTCTTTTGAAATTTCAAATGTTTAGTTAGAAGAAAAGCAAATTCAGAATAAAATTGGAATGTATTTAGAATTTTTTATTTAGATCATTTTCAATATATTTGAAATTCATTAGATTTAAGCGAATTCTAAATACTTCTCTTATGGGGGGAGTTATAGCTGCCATTAGCTACCACTAATCGTTGTTGGCCACCACTGATATCGGCTGCCCTCCGCCATCACTATCATTAGATGTCCTCCGCCAGCACCGCAGTCAGTCACCCTCTACCACCACCTCCTATCACCCTCTACGGTCGTTGTGGTTCGTCGATTGTTTACTTTCGACCAACCACCATGCTATAGTCGTTGTTTGGTTTTATGTTTATTTTTTTTTTATTTCAAGCCAAATACAAAAGTATAATCTCTACCATTTGTAGTGTACTTAACCAAACAACTTATAAATATTTTTAATACACTACCTTTACTTTACATTATATTCATTTTACTTTGTATTCTTTTTTAGTAAAGCCAAAACCCCTAATATAAACAAAAAAGTAGTCTCATATGGGGCATCAAAAGGATAATACTTGCCCAAGGAAATACAAAAGTGCTACCTCCAATTTTTAATCTTCATAAACCTACCCACCATGTAAAATATCTCTAGTGAACCTATTTCAAAGTAGACTAAGGCTCACAAAGGTATTATATTGTGTGATTAGGTCAGCTACGCTTTTAAGCCTCCATGGTGTCACATCATGTGTCAAATGGCCTTATTTTTAGCATCAGAGCCACTATGCCAATCACCAAGCCCAATCTGCAATGCCCCTTGATGCTAACATCCAGGTTGTGAACCTATAATTCCCCTTTGGTCAAGTTTTGTGTCTTTACTCCTTTTTGGCCATATTCTTAAGCCCCAGAGTCACTTAGTCTATTTAATAGAGCAATGCCCTTTATAAGTTGAGGCTTGCCATAAAATTGAACCCCTTGGCATAAATTTCAATTGTGATCCATTGGAACTGATAGCTCCTAATAAAACATTCAAAATTTACAATAAAATGCTGTGTTTTACATTAGGTTCCTCCTAGCAAACCCTCGGATTATGGAATCATGGAAACTAACTAAGACTTAACATCATCCCAACCCACGCACCCATCCCAATCTCCACAAGCATGAGCAAAAAAATGAAGTAGGGCTTATGGAATGCCATTTGCATAACAACAACAACAACATCAATTTTTTATCCCACTACATGAGATCGGTGGTGTTGCATAATGAGAGTAAAATCTATTCACCTATGTGACTTCCTGATACGCCTTGGTTTCACAAATTAGGGTTTGCCCTAATTTCCCTTCAAGAATGGAATTTCTCCACCAAATCTCAATCAACACCAAACAAGAGAGATGAGAGGAAGAAAAAAAAGGCTTTGCATTAATCTTCAAGACAAAACAAAATACAAAACTAGTCCACTTCGAGAGGGACCAAATCTCCAAAAGAAACCTAGAGAATAAGAAGGAAAAGAGAAAGAGCTTTCTTCACATGATGCCCTCAAAATAAACCCTAATGGCCCTTTCATACAATCACACCACTTCCCCCTCATTCCAAGATTGCCCCATCATCACACCCTCCTCCAATTTCCCCCCAAAAGCTGGCCGCCCCCCTTGGTTCCACAAAAATTCAAATAGGTGGGCCCAAGGGGCCCACCGTGGCTTTTTCCCCCTTGCTCCCTGGGTTCGGCCGAACCCCCCCCCTGGTTCACCCGGGCCGGCTGCCCCTCCCCTCCTCCTCCTGTAGACCCGCAAGGGGTTAGGATGGACCGGCTCAGCCGGTCCATCAATAGCCGCGGATCCATCAATACCGCCCTCTAGAAGATCAACCTTGTCCTCAAGGTTGAAGTCTGGAAATTGATCTGCATAGCCTCATATATCTCCCCACGTAGCCTCATGCGTTCGGAAGGTCCTCCACTCGATGAGTACCTCCCTCTTTGCCTTGATCATTCCTTTCCTCAGTACCTGAATTGAGTCTACTGGTTTTCAATCCCAAAGATAGAGTATGATGGTCTCCGTAGCTTCTGCTTTGATTTCGGAAAGATTAGGGGGGCGATGTCCTTGATTAAGTGGACCAAGTTCTAATCATGGAAAACAAGTTGAGGATGGAGGATTGAGGTGGTAACTTGAGGCGGTAGGCCACCATCCCTACCTTCCTCTCGATCTCAAAAGGCCCGTAGTATCGTGGGGAGAGCTTCTCACTTCTTCTGTTAGCCACAGTCTTCTGTCGGTAAGGCCGCAGCTTTAGGTACACCCATTCTCCCACCTCAAATGTCATCTCCTTGCGATGCGAATCTGCCCTGGTCTTCATGATCTGCTGGGCTCGCAATAGATGCTCCCTCAATTCTTCCAACACTCTATCCCTCTCCTCCAAGTATTGATCCACTAGATAGACAGGAGTCGCCCCCTTTTGATAATTCACCAATGGTGGTGGATCCCTCCCATAAAGGATCTTGAACGGTGTAAACGAGATGCGGATGGTATGGTAACAAGTATTGTACCAATATTCTGCCCATGGCAGCCATTTGACCCATTGCTTAGGCCTCTCCCCAACGAAGCATCTCAAATAAGTCTCCACGCTCCTGTTCACCACCTCGGACTGTCCGTCTGTCTGTGGGTGGTATGCTGTACTCCGCTTCAAGAATGTGCCCTGCATCTTGAAAAGCTCCTTCCAGAATGAACTCAAGAAAACTTTGTCTCTATCTGAGACAATAGAAGTGGGGACCCCATGCAATCGAACCACCTCTCTGATGAAAGTAGATGCAACAGTAGGAGCTGAGAAAGGATGCCGTAGTGGAATGAAATGGCTGTACTTGCTCAGACGATCCACTACCACCATGATGACTGTATATCCCTCCGACTTGGGTAACCCCTCAATGAAATCCATGGTGACTTCCTCCCAAATCTTGTTTGGAAACACCAAGGGCTGCAGCAATCCACTAGGGGCACAAGCTTGATACTTGTTCCGTTGACAAATATCACATTTGCTCACCATATCTTCGACATCTCCTCTTAACCCCTTCCAAAAGAATTCGGCTTTCACCCGCTGATAGGTCTTCTCCACCCCTGAATGTCCACCAATACGGCTATCGTGGTACTCCCTCAGAAGAATGGGGATAAATGCTGAGTCGCGGTGTAGTACTAATCTCCCTCTGTATAGTAAAAGAGAGTTCTCTAGGTGATACCCTTTGAACCCTCCTTCTCCCTTCTGGATAGCCACTCGGATTCTCTCTAACTCCTCCGTATGTTGATTTTCCTTCACCAATTCACCCCAATCAACCAATTGGGGAACAGATAGTGCCATCAGCTGTGAGCACTCCACACGAGATAAAGCATCTGCTGCCTTGTTTTGAGCTCCAGACTTATACTGAATCTCAAATTCATACCCCAATAGTTTTGCTAGCCACCTCTGATGTTCTTCTGCCACCAACCTTTGCTCTAGTAAGTACTTGAGGCTCCTCTGATCAGTACGAACTATAAATCGTTGCCCCAATAGATAAGGCCGCCATTTTTGAATGGCCAACACAATGGCCATCAGTTCCCGCTCATAAACTGACTTCAACTTCGCCCTCGGTGATAGGATCCTGCTGAAGAAAGCAATTGGCTTGTGATTCTGCATGAGTACTGCTCCCAAGCCCACTCCCAAAGCGTCGGTCTCAACCACAAATGGCTGGGTGAAATCTGGGAGAGCCAAAACTGGTGCACTAGTCATGGCTTCCTTCAGAGTCTTCATGGCTTCCTCTGCCTTCTCTCCCCACTGAAAGTTGTCATTCTTCAGCTGATCAGTCAAAGGGCCTGCTATGGAACCATAGCCCTTAATAAATCTCCTGTAGTAGCCAGTAAGTCCCAAAAATCCCCTCAGGCCTTTAAGGGATTTTGGTGTAGGCCACTTCATCATGGCCTCTATCTTAGTGGGGTCAGCCGCCACCCCACTTTTTGAAATGATGTGCCCCAGATACTCCACCTCCTTTTGCGCGAAAGAACACTTCTTCTGGTTAGCATATAGCTGATGCTCCAATAAGGTAGTGAGTACCACCCCTAGATGGGTGACATGGTCCTGCAGAGATTTGCTATATACCAGTATATCATCAAAAAAAACTAGAACAAACCTCCTCAAGTAGGGCTGGAAGACCTGATTCATCAAGGCTTGGAAGGTGGAAGGAGCGTTAGTGAGCCCGAATGGCATCACTAGAAACTCATAATGACCCTCGTGTGTTCGGAACGCTGTCTTCTGAATGTCTTCAGTCTTCATCCTAATCTGGTGATAACCAGATTTCAGGTCCACCTTGGAGAAGATGGTAGCTCCCCCAAGCTCATCCAGAAGCTCATCTACCACCGGAATAGGGAACTTGTCCAACACAGTCTCTTTATTGAGGGCCCGATAGTCCACACAGAATCGCCAACTTCCGTCTTTCTTTTTTACCAAGAGTACAGGGCTTGAAAATGGGCTCACACTAGGCTGGATCACCTGAGCCTCCATCATCTCTGCTACTAACCTTTCAATCTCTTCTTTCTGAGCATGAGAATATCTGTAGGGTCGCACGCTGATGGGTGCTACTCCAGTCTTCAATACAATAGCATGCTCCCTGGATCTGATAGGGGGTAGCCCCTTGGGCATCTGAAACACTGTGGAGTGCTGTTGTAGAAGCTCCTGGACCTCCTCGGGTATGTCTTCTTGCTCCTTTTCTACCTCTATGCCCACCTGCTGTAGCTCTATCAAATAGCCCTCTCCATCATCTCTCAAAGTCTTGAAGATGGACTTCAAGGCCACTCTGGATCTGCACAAACTGGGGTCTCCCTGTAGTGTCACTCTCCTGCTCCCCTTCCCATACTCCATGCACAATTTCTTCCAATTCACCTTCATCTCCCCCAAGGACTGGAGCCACTGCATCCCCAGTATCACGTCAGTGCTTCCCAACTCCAGTAGTAGGAAGTCTTGAACTATCTCCTCTCCTTGCAATGTTAGGGTCACTCCCTTACACTGCCCGTTACAGTTCTCCTTCTTCCCTGTGCCCAAAATGACACCTACACCTCTCCCTTGTGTCACTGGTAGCCCCACCTTCTCCACTAATCTGCAAGCAATGAAGTTGTGGGTGGCCCCACTATCAATCAAAACCATCACCTTGTAGCCTGCAATCTCCCCTTCTAGCTTCATGGTGGAATGCGATGTCAGTCCCGCTATGGAGTTGAGTGAGACCTCCACCATAGCTAAGTGAGGGTGTTCTTCATCACTTCCACCCTCCTCAATTGCTCTTGTATCCTCTTCTTCCTCCTCTGAATCCTCCACTAGGATCACATGTAGCGTCTTCTCCTTACACCTATGCCCTGGTGTAAACTTTTCATCACAGCGGTAACAAAGGCCCTTGGCCCTTTTTTCCTCCAGCTCTGAGTCAGTCAACCTCTTGAACCCCCCTTGGTTCACTGCTGTAGTGGTTCTTGCCGTGGTTACCTCCCTAGGAGGGAGGATGGTGACCGCCTTTGTACCTCCACCCATGGGTGGTGGTCGGAAAGTGGGGTAAGACACCCCTGATCTCCTCGGTGGTTCCACCTTCAGCTTGTCCTCCACCAGCTGTGCAGTCTCCATGATCCTTACTAACCCCTGGGGAGCCACTACTCTGATGGCTGCTCTGATGTGAGGCTTCAACCCCTTCATGAAACTCCCCTCTAGAAGGTCATCCGGAATCCCTCTCAGTCTGCCTGATAGTAGCTCAAAGTGCTCTCTATACTCTGCCACCGTGCCCTCCTGCACTAGAGCCAACAACTGCTCATAGTGGGTGCCCTCACTTGACACCCTGAACCTATGAAGTAGGAGGTCTTTGAACTCCTCCCAACTCCTAATATGTTGTCTCCCTTCAAGCCACTGAAACCAGGCCAGAGCCTTCCCTTCCAAGCATACCGGTACCGCCATCAGCTTCTCCTCTTCTGTGACACCGTTCACCGCAAAATAGCGCTCCACCCTGTAGATCCATCCATACGCATCCTCCCCTTCAAAAATAGGGATCTTCAACTTCCTCATGCGGTTGTCAGCTCGGTGGAAGGTTCTTCCATCTCCCCATGTCCCCTGAGTGAATCCCTCACCTTGTGGTCTTCCCCTTCTCTCCATCGGGTAAGGATTTTGAAGTCCCCTCCATAGTGGTTCTCTTGGCTCCCCATAGCCCATGCCATAGTCCTCCCTTCTTCCTCCCTGCTCCCACGTGGCACGATTTCCTTCCGGAAACCCCCCGTTTGATTCGGCCATCCTTCACGTGTGCCGTAGGGGCCTACTGAGCCCATGTATGGCCGGCCTCCCTGACCACCTGTCATCCCCCAAGGGCCACCTATTCCAGACCCTTCTCCTCATTCCCTTTGCCATTGGTCTTGCATGCCATCTTCACTCTGATTTACTCCTTCTTCCCTAATTGGACAATTAGGGTTAGGGTTTTGATTCGTCACCGGAGATTTCCCTTTTTCCTTAGGGTTTGGTGGAGCAACTTGAGCTTCTAGCAATTTTCGGATCATCTCTTCCATTCCCCCAAATCTCTCTTCAAGGGATGAAAATTTGCCTTCCATCGACGAGAGTTTCTCCCCCACCTCCTCTTTTAATTGGCCCATCTCCCCCTCCAAAACTTCCACTTTCTTTGACGCCATGCCGTCTAGGATCAAAAGCTCTGATACCAAATTGATACGCCTTGGTTTCACAAATTAGGGTTGCCCATTTTCCTTCAAGAATGGAATTTCTCCACCAAATCTCAATCAACACCAAACAAGAGAGATGAGAGGAAGAACAAAAGAGCTTTGCATTAATCTTCAAGACAAAACAAAATACAAAACTAGTCCACTTCGAGAAGGACCAAATCTCCCAAAAGAAACCCTAGAGAAATAAGAAGGAAAAGAAAAAGAGCTTTCTTCACATGATGCCCTCAAAATAAACCCTAATGGCCCTTTCATACAATCACACCACTTCCCCCTCATTCCAAGATTGCCCCCCATCATCCACCCTCCAATTTCCCCCCAAAAGCTGGCCGCCCCCCTTGGTTCCACAAAAATTCAAATAGGTGGGCCCAAGGGGCCCACCGTGGCTTTTCCCCCTTGCTCCCTGGGTTCGGCCGAACCCCCCTCCTGGTTCACCCGGGCCGGCTGCCCCTCCCCTCCTCCTCCTGTAGACCCGCAAGGGGTTAGGATGGACCGGCTCAGCCGGTCCATCAATAGCCGGTCCATCACTTCCATGAGGAAAGAATTATGACATCATAAATTGAAATTTCTCTTATGCTATCGAGATGAATAATTAATTATGAAAGTAACAAATGAGCACTAGCTCAGGTGGTATTGCCCCTTCCTCACAAAGTATGAGGTGAGGATTCAAGTCCCGCTCATATTAAGTTGTGTCAAAAAAAAAAAAAAAAGCTTTTAGTTGGTAACAGGAAATGATTAAGACAACCAAAGCTGTTTTGATGCTGAAGATGAATTCAAGTGCATCAACTTATTCACCATGGCGTGATCTTTACAGTCATCACGATTAATCATAAAGAATATGGAAATGGAATACAAAATTTATACGACAGTGCAATAATTTATGTGACAGAGAAACTTACTTTCCTTCACCTGGATATTATTTCAAAAATGCAAGAAAAACCGCTCTTACCTCTTGCAGTTCCCTGATTAAGTGTATTTCCTAGATATAGAATTTTCTTCATGATTTCCTTTAGCTTGTTTGAGTTACGAATCTGAAAGGGTTGTTACAAAAACAGTTAATAATGATACCTATAATAATTCCGTATGTTGTATTCAGGCAGAATCTAAATTGACCTCTTCACACGAAGCGTCAACAGCATACAAGCTCTTTCTTATATCGGCTGTCTGAAAAGAATATGAGAAAGAGAAAAGTTTATAATGACTTTTCAAGGATAACTTACTACATAGTAAGGAGAAAAAAATTGGTAAAAAGAAAACAGAACCTGTGCATTAAACTGGATTTTAAAACAAAAGACCCCTAACTTGGCCTCTACACGAGGAACCTTCATCAATTCAAGGAAGAACTACATCACAAAACAAGCATTGGTTATGGTAGTTAAAGAAGTAAGGATAAAAAATAAAAATGATCAAATCATAACAGACCTTTTTTTGAAGCTATATTACTACATACCCAAAACAAAGAAATGTGTTATTGTGTGCATGTGCACATAAACATACTGATGTGAATCAAGATAGGAATTGAAATTAGAATTTAAAATGAAGATTATTCAAAACATTGTCATCACAAATTTAACTACCAACGAAAGTAAAGGATTAAATCGTTCAAAGTAGTTAACTTGCTTAGGCGAAGATATGCTTTTGAGTTTACCAAACCAATCTTATCATTCAAAGATAAAAGAAACAATTAAATGCTCATAACGACAATCCCGCAATTAATAATAAAGAAATTCACCTTGAGTAACCTCTCTCTCTCTCTCGTTCACTCTTGGGCTTTAGCGGAGAATAAGGAACCATGCAAGGATGAAGAGCACCACTATGATGAAGGCGATGGAAGACTTTGTTGCCGGAAAAGTATTCACCGGAGAAGGTGGTGGTGGATGACGTCCAATGATCGTCCAAGTGTAGCCACGAAATCGTCGGTCAAAGATACTTGCGAGGATGGGAACGACTCGCTCCAAGTATTCTTCGACTGTGGTTTCGTCTTCAAATCCGACGTCGAAGCAAGGCGAGCGTAGGATATCGATGCTCCCGTCGGCGTGGAAAACTAACCCCCACTCAAGCTTCGGATCCGCCATTCAACATTGAGGCGAGGCGGGAAGGAAGCAAGGGAGGGGTCGGCAAAGTGCTAGGGAAGAGCAAGAGAAAAATTCTGAAATTTTATTTCAGATTTCTCTTAGTATGGAGGGAGAGATTAATGGCAATGAAACATCCCAAAATTTGAATTAGGAGGGGGGCGGGTATTAGGGAGAAATAAAGGGGAAATTAATGGGTGCTTATGTGGCAAGTAGAGAGAGAATAAGCTAGCTTGGGTGGCCGGCCAAGCAAGGAGGAGATGGAGGGGATTTGATTAATTGGTGGGGCCCATGGGATTAATTAAAATCTGAGTTTTAAATTTCAGATTTCAATTAGTTAGGGAAGTTTCAAATGAGGCAGAGAGAGGGAGATTTGAATTTGAATTAAAAAGATTAATCCTCACTTAATTTCATGCTTAATTGAGAAGACAAATTAGGAAGCAATTAATGGGGGATTAATGGATGAAATTTGAATCACCCAAGGGGCAGGACGGCGGGATTTTCCAGGGGAGAAGCTCGGCTGGGCTGGAGAAGGGGGCGGCGGGCTAGGCTGGACCATTGGCTGACTCAGCCGGCGGCAGGGAGGGAGACGGGATCCTGGGACGGTGGGGGGTTGGGGGGGGGGGGGGGGGGGGGGGGGGGGCTTTTGACGGGGAAGGATGCAGGGAGACGGGAAGAGGGACAAGAGGAGGGATCGGGTGTATGGAGGCTTGGGAGGGAAGAATAAACAGTGAACCACATAAAATAAACCAAGAGCTCACCGACGTGGGCTGTTGGGTACTTCGGGTGGAGCCTCTCCTAGGTCTCCTCTCTTTCTCTCAAGCTCTCAAGCAAGAAGAAGATGAAATCTCAGAAATTTTATTAATTCAACATTAACCTCATACAACAAGAAGAGACCCCTTTATAAAGGTCTCAAAGCATGAAAAGAGAAAAGACTCATATGCCCCTTGGTCTACAATAGACACTACGCCTACATAAGGGCGAAATCGTCACTAGTACATGAAAATAAAAGATACATGAAATAAAATAACATGATAACATCAAAAATATAAGCTCCCGATCATAGCCGTCGATCTACGATTCCTTCGCCGATAAATCTGCCTAAAATGTCTGTCGATGACCTCATCACATACATAAATGTAATTTCGTATAAGGATCAGGAACATAATCAAATAAGTAAAAGAACCATATTTCAGGTCAAAAATACAGTATTAATTGCATATTCAGTCAAAGCAGAGAGGACATCTTGCTTTAGGAGACAGCGACAAGTCAGCTATATTTGAAACATGTTATTGCTGAAAAATGCGTAAAAGAAGTGTCTATAGAATGTTTAAACCGAATTAAATACAACACAAGAAAGCAATTCAAAACGATATAGAAAGTACAGTTCTGAACAGAGTTCAAAATTCAATCACAGATGCAAACTTAACACAGTAGGCTTTCAAGAATCTTAATGAGCTTGCATTGTCTGCATTAAAAATGGATGAATATCAATATTCTTCACTAAAACTACTCAATTTTAGTAAATAAGCGACTTTGTAGCACCCTGCATAGTCAGTGTAGTGAATCAATCAAGCATTACAAGAATGACTTCTCTTACCTGCTCACATTTTCCAAGATTTCCCCGGTCTCCAGTATAGTTCTGATATCCAAAAGGTTGAAGTGTTAGAACACAAAATGAAAACTATAACACTCGATTGATGCACTAAGACGAGAGAGATGAACAAAGCAATAAAATTAAATGAAGCTATTGTAGACTTCTGCACCTTAAGGAGCTCCATCTCTTCTTTAGTTGGGCAAAATTTAATAAGATTTTCAACTTGATCACCATCTAGGAGAGAATCATCCAATGTTAGAGCAGCATTCTGCGGTAAAAGTAAACTGCATTATCACATAAATCCCACATATTGCTGCATTCAGGCTTAAATAAGTTCATTTAAACATAGAAATTACTTGCTTTTGTACTTGGAATGAAGCTACAGGTCAGTAGATCTATTAATCTTAAAGATGTTTTAGTGTGAAAGTTACCTAATTTTTAAAAAGGATCATCGCTGACCCCAAAATTAGCAAATGATTGTTAACTAATTTAAATAAAAAAAAGATAAAAAACACAATTATAATTTTTTTTTTAACAAAAAAAGAAAGTTTTTTTTTTTTTTTTTAACTTTGTACTTTTTGTCAACAGTAATTAATTAAAGCATATGTCACGAGGCGCATAGTTTTGAAGGCAGCAATTTGAGGTTTTATTCCTGTTAAAATTTTAGATATTTTAATTAATTAGCAAAAAAAATCTTTTTTTTTTAAGTTTAGGTCACTAATGGCAAAAATTGATTCTCACATAAAACGCAAAACATAATTGAGTTTTTCACGTATCATGCAAAAAAAAAAAAAAAAAAAAACCTTTACCGTAGCAAAATCATTTTTTTTTTTGCATTTTATAAAAATAACATAACTTTTTTTTTGCTTTTAGAAAAAATTTAAATTTATTTTGTATTAAGTCTTTTTCTTTTAATTCCTACATAAATTTGTATGTATATATTTAAAATTAAATTATATCTGCATTTACCATTTCTTCCCTGCGTTCTAGTCACATTCTCTCTCACATGCCGTAGTACCGGGGAAATTATTAGGTTCGGTCACCAGACGTAGAGATAGGTCCGGACACCAATAAAATATTGAGATGTGGAATGTACAAGTGTCCGCGGAATTTTAAGTCAAGCGCGTCAAAAGCGTAGGTAAAGTGCAGGTAAAGCGCAGGTAAAGTGCAAGTAAAGCACAAGTAAAGCGCGGGTAAAGTGCACCTAAAGTGCAGTCAAAAAGCGCAGTCCACGTGACAAGTTTTTATTGGATGTCCGGACCTAAAAAATAGGTCCTGTGATCGGACCTAATATTTGTCGTAGCGCCGCCCATGTCAGGTTCAAGTGATTAAAAAAGAAAGCGAGAGAGAAGATTTAATTCGTATCACGTCACTCTCCATCTCTCGTTTTCCTTCCCATATTGCTCTCTACCTCTACCTCCATGGGGCACCCTCCCGATCTCCCGTAGCTGAACGTACCTGGAACTCTTGCACATCCCGATCTCATTCTCTCTCAGACAAATGACAAACGGTCATCGGACGTAGAGATAGGTCCAGACACAAATAAAATATTGATATGTGGAATGTACATGCGTCCGTAGAATTTTAAGTCAACTGCGTTAAAAGCGTAGTTAAAGTGCATATAAAACACAGTCAAAAAGCGCCAAGCTCAGTCCAAGTGGCAAGTTCTCACACAAACACGCTCCAGCACTCGATCCTCGTCTCCAGGTGCAGCTCGAGCCTGCGCGATCCCGTCTTTCCCAGCTCCTCCGCCTGATCGCTATCCGGTCTTCCTCTTGTCTTCCCTTCTCGGTCGCACTCCGTCACCTCGCTCTCCCGCTCTAGATCGAAGACCCGTCTCGCTCGCGGTCGCTTTCTCTCTCTCTCTTTCTCTCACTCAAACGGCCTCCTGTCGATCTATTTCTTGAGCTCCTACCTACCCGAAGTCATCGTCTTTGCCCCTCTTCAGCTCTTAACCAAGATCCCTGAACCCTCCACGGAAGCGGAGTGAGGAAGTCGCTACGAGAGCTAGCTGGCGTAGTCCTGAACGGGACCAGCAGTGTACGAAAGAGAATAGGAGTTCGTTTGACGTGCAAGTATGGATTGAAGCTTAAGGTAAGCGAGGGAGAAGCGGGATTTAAGATTCAGTTGTATTTAAGGATTGTTTGGTGTAGCTTTCTTTATGTTTTGCTTTTCAGATCATTGCCACATTATTTTAGTTAAATCTTGCAACCAAACTGCCACCTACATATTCAATTGTCTACAATAGTATCGTTTGCAACAGTATCATCTACAACAACATCGTTTACAACAATATTGTGTGTGAAAGTATAATGTTGGGTTTCTCATTTAGGCTTTCTTTGGGACTGCTTTCTTACTGCTTTATAAAGTAATTTTTTAATAATTTTTTTTTTGAATTTGAAATTTTTGTACTAGAAAGCTTCTTCATAAAACAGTAAGAAAATTGTCCCAAAAGAAGTTTTAGTTGCGCGAATTATAAGTATCTTAGGATCAATTATACATGCTTTTTGAAGCTTTATGAGAAGGCTTAGTACTCTCCTAAACACCACCTACATGGAAAAGATGCTGAGTGTTGGCAAAATCTTTTAGTGACAACTTAAAAAAGAACAAAATGAAAAAAAAGTTTGTGGGCATAATGTGACAAAAAATGATGAAAATAAATGATTATTACTCTATGTTCTCTCTATAATGTTACAATTGTGTTCTATAATATTATTTATGAATGTTTAGACGTAGAGATTGTTGATGATTTAACTTAGTTCAACTCAACTTCAAGAATATATTATTAGTTTAATTGGTTTAATGGATATAAAGTTCTAGCTTGTGCTTTCTTGTCGAAACAAATCGGAAATAAAAAGATTTTTCTCCTTTCTCCAGAGTTTATTGTTTTCCATTCTAGACGTTATAGCTCTCAAGAGGACTTTGATATTTTAGGCCTATTTCTCTCTTGTGGATAGATATTACTTGCTCAGCTTTTTAACTATTTTGATACAATTTATTTTGTCAATTTGTTTTTATGTTGCTTACTCATGTAATATTTTCAATGAACGGTAATAGGATTTCATCGCTTTTAAAAAAGCACTTAATATATGCGAGAGAGCTTTTGCTGTACACATTCATTTATCAATAGTTCTTTAGCCAATGCAAATAATCCAAATAAATGCATGGTAAATTTGTAATTTCTAGAGTGCTGGGTTACTCATATTCCTTGTATATTTTACAGCTATCAATTTTAATAATATCTCAAATATGGTAATGAAAAAGGTGGCATAGTTATTCTCAACATTATTGGAACTCAAAATAACACAAAGCACTAATCAGACGCTTGCTTTACTTTTGACTAAAAAACTTGGAACAAATTTAACTAGGTGATAAGCTATCAATTTAGGACATTCTACCATAAAATGAAAAGAGATAACAAAAGTCATAATAATAAAATTCTATTAAGAAATCGTAATTATAATCAACAGAAACATTTTGATTTTTGTCATTGGATGGGTAATAACCAAAATCATGATAGAAATCTAGTATAAAAGTACAATTTCCAGGCAATTCAATATATTCTTTCAGTTAACTAGCAGACATACGGTCCCAGAAGGGGAAATTTTAGTGCAAAGATGCTTACCATCATATCGGGTAGCGGCATTTTGATTTTTGTCAGCATGATTTCAGTGTTATTAGCCCGTTTTAAATCAATCTGAACAAACAAATCGTGAATAAATTAGCAAATTGCTTATGTAAGAATTAGTAGTTCCATATGATGGTTTAAATGAGATTTTTGATTGATTTTGTCAATCATTTGAAGAAAGTTTATGATAAAAAAAAAAGTTCTCTGATTCAGTTCAAATAAGCAGGCGTAATACGGTTTCCTTTACAGAGCTAATCACTACCACACTAAAAAGATTTTGAAAAATTGGAAAATTCTCAATCTTTAATCTGGATTTCTTAAACTTGGTATATTTCACCCTTAGCAGTACAGTAAAAACCAAATTAATAAGTGGGACAAAGATGTTCCAGTCAAATAAGTACAATGAAAAATAATGTACAGAGTCAAGTGCAATTACGCTTATTACGCATACAAAGACCGTTGAAGGTTCATGCATAATGAGTCATGTAGAACAATTTGCTGGATCAACATGTAGCAACTGCGACATTAATTTAATAAAATCCTTCTTCTCAACTATCCTCATGCAACAAGTTGTCTTTATACGTGCGAGTATCTAGTACAACCAAATTAACCAACTAAATAATAATTTGTTAACAAACTAAAGTTACTGTTGGATGGTTAAAATGGAGAAGTGCAACATGGGTGTTATACAATAAGAAGGTACCTTAGAGACTTAAAGATAAATTTCATAAGATTGTAATTAGGCAAGTAGTGTTATATTGATCCAAATATTGGGTGATAATTGCAATTAGGAAAGCAATATTTCATCCATATTCTAGGTAATAAGGATAAGAGCGATCACAACCTTAATTTGAGATTGTTTTTCTTTATATATAATATGACTACTTGGATGGATTTTTAGATCATTGGCAAATTATGATGGTTCTTTTCTTCCTTTTTTATCCAAGATATGCATGAAGATTGCTCTAAGTTGTGTATCTCAAGAAATTATCTTATCCTTTTCTCTCTAGTAATTTGCTCAACATCAATTGGTATCAAATGTCTACATCAATTTGCTATTAGAGTAACTATCATCTGCATCAACTGATATTAGAACAAGAAGTGATGATTTCTTTGTGTCCTTTTTTTACCTTCTCCTTGAAAATTTCATGCCCCTGTACTTGATTATCTTAGGTCCCTAACTCATAATTTTTTGATATTAAAAATTTAGCATAATGAGATTACGAAATCAAAAATATTAGATTGTGGGAGAGAATCTATCATCTGTATCAATTTGGTATAAGAGCAACAATCTTCCCGCCCTAATCCCTTTTATAACATTTGTTGAACTTTGTAATGTAATATTTTCAAATCATTTAACCACCTTATAATCCAACATCTAGGAAATCCCTTTACATCCCTCTTTGCTCACTCATGATCTTATATCCCATGAACATGCAATCTTATTACATTAAATTTACAATCTTGAATGGTTATCTCAATCCACTATGGGTCCAGTTGAGGCAACATTTTTCATTGCTTTCCTTTTTAGACTAGCACCACATTTTTATTTGCTATTACTTTCCTATCACTTTTTCAAAAAAATCTATGATAGAAAATTACTTTTTACACCTTCGTGAAAAGTTGCAGCGTCCCTAAGAGAATCATTCATATATTATCCCAAAATCTAGTAACATAAAATATCTCATCTAGTTGTTGCTTCACATAGCTCCTATCATCAGCCACCTACATCCAGCGGTGCTTGCTCTTAACTTCCTTGACCACATCGTGCGACTCCTATGATTCCTTATGTGAACCCAACGTATAACTCAGGCGCATCTCTTGGTCAAAAAACCTTGACTTTCTATGTTATAAATTACTAGCTAGAAATTTCAACTATGGCCTTCAAACTCCAAGGCATCCTATGACCTTCCTTACCAATTATAACCACCAGCCATCAAGGGACAAACTCCTCACATTTTTCTCTCTATCTCACTCTTCATTCTTAAACCTAACATCCAGACTCATTGAACAACTAAATAGAGAAGATTCTACCATAGAACTCTCTTCAAGAACCCAAATCTTCAACCCACAGTCGGGGAAAACCACCAAGATTTCTTATCATAGTCAACAATAAATACTTAAACATGTCTATTCACCACCAATTTCTCTCTGCCTCGCAAATTTCAATATTGCCATATCATTATAATTTATAAATAAAAGATATTAGCATATTATGAAGTCTATCCTAATTATTCTAATTTTCACCCTCATATACTATTCTTGGGGCTGTCAATCTTTTAGATATAATTACGCATACACATATAATAATGACAATGATTCTTATTATTGTACTAAGATTCATACGTTGTCTATGATTATACTAATTGTTGTCATTCTAGATCATATATAATCTTTTGATATTTAAGCATGTTATGATCCATCTTCTCGTCGTCATTAAAGATTATAAAAGGCATCTCTTGCAAAATCTTTTGGTGATACTCTTAGATTTACATCTTCAAAGAAATTTCTTCCCTTTAGTCTCATACAATCTATTCTACAAGTTCTACATGCTTGTTTGACCCACACAAATCTTAGAACATTTTCCAAATCAGCATAAAAAATCATAAATTCATGATATGTCCCTCTAAAATGGTGGTATTTATGAAGATATTTGTGATAACAAATATTATTAATGATGAAATGGGCCTTAGGAGTAATTGATTTTCAACAACCTTCTTACCTTCGTATATTATTGTTTGAGGTTGTGTTGGAAATGCTATCAAAAGTTAAGTCAAAGCTTATACTGAATGAAATGCTTAAGCCTAAGAGTGTTATTGAGCATGAGAGAATGTTTCTGTCTATTAATTATAGCATTGAGATATTTGTACATGTAACACCTACAATTTATCTTTTCCAAATTCATGTGATTATTGTTTCATTGTATTAATGTTAGGGCATTCTCTGGAAGCGACGCGCTGTATGGCCTGAATACAACAAGAAGTGTGCAAGGGCCGCTTCATCGGTGCCCGGGTGCAGTGTTAAATAGGCAAGGGTTCTCACATTTTGGACGGAAGTGAGAAAAGAAGCTAGTCCATGCAAATAGAATTCATATAGGATCTTGGAATGTAGGTTCTCTTACAGACAAATTAATGGAATTAGTTGATATTATGATTCATATGAAGAAATATTTATACATTCAGGAAAATAAATGGATTGGAGAGAAGGCTAAGTAGATTGATAGTTTATGATTTAAACTTTGGTATTTTGGTAGAAATCATATTATAAATGGTATATGTGTGATTATGCATAAGATTTTGAAGGATAATATTATAAAAATTAATGGAATTGGAAACAATATTATAGCTTTGAAGATTGTTGTTGATGCTAAGATGATTAATATTATAAGTACTTATGCTCCTTAAGTAGGTTTGTGTGAAAGCCAGTTTTCTTGTTTTTCCTTCCAGGATCGTCCAGGACAAAGTGAGATCGTCCTGGGACGATCAGTACAGGATCTGTGAACTGTGAGGTTCGTCTCAGGACGAAATTTGGTTCGTCCGTACGAAGGTTGTCCAGAGAGCAAGTCGTCCAAGAACGAATACACTTCGTCTGAATGAAGCTTGTCCAAAGGGCAAATCGTCCAGGGACGAATAGGATTCGTCCCGTACGATCTGCATGTGTATATATTGGATTGAGATATTTTTGAAGAGAGAGAAAGCCCAGGAGAGAGAAAAACGATGGAAAAAGGAGAAAAAGTGATTTTTGGGCGACTTTGGTCCGTTTTCGTTCGTCGCCGTAGTTGGGAAAGTTGCTCGACTCGAGATAAGGCACATTATGCGTTTCTCTATTTTCAGAAATATGAATTTTGACGACTTTTCTGTTTCAAATTCGATTTCCATTAGCGAAAATCTGGTATCATTTTGTCCTGGTAAACTTTTTACCGCGTAACTTTTGATATGTTTCTGAGACGATGTTTTTACATGTTTTGAGCATTTTCTGAAAGATTTTCACCGGGTATTTTGAATTCTACGGAGTTTTTATCGAATAGCGAATTATCTGGATGTTGAAAAATATTTGTTTCAGTACAATGAAAGTCTTGAAATGATATTTTATGCTATATGTGGTAATTTGGTAAATTTATGAAATTGTGAATTCTGTGAAATTTTCGTATACTACCATTATGCCGCTGATGATTTTTCTGATTTGAATGTTTTGATGTGCTGTGATATCAGAAGTGAGTTATAAGGGGTCAGAATCCTTTGCGATTCCGTTGTCTTGGTCCGGGAATCTGAAAATAAATTATGATCTGAAAATTCTGTATATCTGATAAGTTTTGGTGCTGTAAGCACAAGGGAGGCATTAGGGGCCAGAATCCGTTGAGATTATGTCTGTGTCAGGGAAGGGAGGCATAAGGGGCCAAAATCCATAGAGATTCTGTCAGGGTCTGGGAATCTGATATATGTTATCTGATTTTATCTGATTTGAAATCTGATTTGTACGATTCTGTATGTTCTGTATGATTCTGTTTATTTTGTACAATTCTGTCTGTTCTGTGAAATCTGACTTGAATATTCTGTTATATGAAATGAATTCTGTTTGTGGTTTGATTTCTGTTTGATCAAGTATTTGTATTCTATCTGCTTATACGATTTCTGCACGATTATCTGAGTTCTATACGGCTGCTCTTCTGATTTATTTTCTAATGTGTGTTTATGGAGATTTTGATTGGCTAGTGTAGTTTTGCTGAGCTGTTAACTCATCCTTGTTATTTGCGTGATTTTCAGGTTCTGGGAAAGGGAAGGAATTGGACTAGCCATTCAGTGTCTGATATGAGATTAGGTATTTTGTACTTTTGATTTTTATACAGTCATGGCTTTTCTGTTATGTTCTGTTCTTTCTGTATGTAGCCATGCACTGTATTGTATATGATTATTTTGATGAAAGAAGAAAATATAGATGAACTGTTCTATATATTTGGATGTTTATAGTAGCTCTGTGTTTTTTGTATGTTTGAGATTTGGAAGAAAGTTTGAAGCAAATTTCAAAGCTAGATCCTGGACGTTTGCTTTGTCACGACCCAATGCGATGGGATTCGTTCCGGTCGGGTTGGGTTGTGACAAATTTTAGTGATATCAGAACAATAATTTTAGAATTTGGATTGTAAGACAGAGTTATAGGAATTGATCTGTAAGTCTGTCGGAGTAGTTCTAGTTTGCTTGGATTTTCATTATTGTTGTTTTATATGCATGTGCATAGTTGCATTCTATGTGATTATGGATCTGCCAGACCCAGATATGATTGATGGGCAGAGTGCTAGTCAGGTAGCTCCTGTGAACAGTACTGCCCCTGTGGTTGGTTTTGATACAGTTTTGCAGTTTGCTACGTTGGTTGCTCAGATGATGAGCGAGACACAAAATAGAGTATCTGTTGTTCGATTTGAAGATGTAGATAGACATCTACAAATGTTTCTGAGATTGAAGCCTCCGAGGTTTAAGGGCACTGTTGAGCCCAGAGCAGCAGAGGATTGATTGAGGAGGTTGGAAAAGACATTTGACGGTATGCAATATCCTCCATATAGGAAGGTACCGTTAGCAGTTTTTCTGTTGGATAGCGAGGTAGAGCGCTAGTGGATGGGACAGCAGGATGAGAAATTCCAAGGTAAACTGAACTCTCTGATTATTTGGGAAGAATTTTCTGAGGTATTTCGATTTTGGTTTGTACCCCCTTCTGCAAGACAACAAATGCAAGAGACTTTTCTGAGGTTGGTTCAGGGGAGCAGGACGGTTATGCAGTACAAGGCAGAGTTTACTGCTTTGGCCAGATATGCTCCGCAGTTGGTGAGTACTTCTGCTGAGAAGTGTTATAGATTTCTGAGGAAACTACAAGATAGTCTGAGGCAACCCCTGATACTGTTTCATATTTCTGATTTCTCTAAGCTGGTTGAAAGAGCTCAACTGATAGAGAACGATCTGATGGCTACTCAGCAGCAGTGGACTGCTAGTAGGAAGAGGTTCAGTGGTGATACATCTGATAGCGATTTTTCTAGAAAGAAGAGATTTGTTTCTTGAGACTCCAAGAGTGGATAGTCAGGATCCACTACAGTTTCTGGTAGTTGCAGTGTGACCAGTTCTGGGTCAGTCAGTGGGGCACCTGTGTGCCAGAGTTGTGGACGATAATATTTTGGCCAGTGTTATAGGATAATTGGTCAGTGTTTCAGATGTGATCAGCCAGGACATCGGATAGCAGAGTGTCTACAAGCCGGATTTGATCAACGATTTGAGTCTATATCTGAGAGTTTTGTTAGACCTGCTGGTCTAATAGGAAGGCCGAGGATAGTTCCTCCACGCACTATTTCTGAAAGAGGATTATATGGTAGAGCTGGTGGTTCAGGTTCTGTAGCGAGGAGACCACATAGTGGAAATCAGAGGGAGCCTAGTAGTTATGTAGCTCCAGCTCCAGTTCAGCCACGTGTGTACAGTTGGAATTAGCAAGAGCCTCGAGATGCTCCGGATGTGGTGACAGGTACTATTTTCATTTCTGAACACCCCTGTCGTGTTTTGTTTGATTCTAGAGCCAGTCACTCGTTTATTTTCGAACGCTGTTTTGATGCTTTGCATCTGGATTCTGTGACGTTGCCTGTTTCACTTTCCGTTCTTTTGCCGGCTGGAAATAATTTGATAGCCCGGAAGTTTTGTTTCTGTGAGATTGATATTTATGGCAAGAAGTGGAAATCGTGTTTGATTTTGTTGTCGATTTCTTCGTATGACGTGATTTTGGGTATGAATTGGCTGAGTCTGTATGAGACTCAGATTGATTGTTTGAAGAAGCAAGTTAGCTTGTTCATCGATGGTGAGAAGTGTGTATTCCAAGGGTTAAGAGGTGTTTTATCCTGTTTGATTTCTGTGTTGGAAGTCAGAAGAATGTGGAAGAAGGGTTGTATGGTATTTTTGGCCTCAATACAGGATACAAATACATATGCGGGTTCTATTTCTGATATCCCGATTGTACGAGATTTTACAAATGTATTTCTTGAGTTAATTGGTTTACATCCGGATAGAGATGTGGAGTTCTATATTGATGTATTTTCGGGTACAGCTCCGATATCTAAGGCTCCGTATAGGATGGCACCGAAGAAACTTACGGAGTTGAAAGTTCAACTCTAGGAGTTAATGGATAGAGGATTTGTTCGTCCTAGTGTTTCTCCTTGGGGAGTACCTATTCTGTTTGTGAAGAAGAAGGACATGACAATGCGTATGTGTGTTGATTACAGAGATTTAAATAAAGTCACAATCAAGAATAAGTAATCGTTGCCACGGATTGATGATTTGTTTGATCAACTTGCTGGATCTTCTGTATTCTCAAAGATTAATTTAAGATCTGGATACTATCAAGTGAAGGTGAGAGAAACTGATGTGATGAAGACAGCTTTCAGTACTCAGTATGGACACTACGAGTTTTTGGTTATGTCATTTGGGGTAATCAATACACCAGCTGTTTTTATGTATCTGATGAACAGAGTGTTCAAGGATTACCTGGATTAGCTTGTGATCGTCTTTATAGATGATATTCTGGTATATTCTGCTTCTGAGGAAGAACATGCCAGACATTTGAGGAGTGTGTTGGAGACTTTGAGACAACATCAGTTGTATTTTAAATTCTTCAAGTGCGAATTCTGGCTGAAGAGCATTTCCTTTCTAGGGCATGTGGTGAGCGGTGAAGGTATTTCTGTTGATCCCCAGAAAATTCAAGCTGTTGTCAATTGGCCAAGGCCTATTACGGTATTTGATACGTAGTTTCTTGGGTATGACTGGATATTATAGAAAGTTTGTGAAGGGATTTTCTCAGATTTCTGCACCTCTGACAAGACTGACTCAGAAGTCAGTAGCTTTTGTTTGGACACCGGAGTGTGAAGCTAGTTTTCAAAGATTGAAGGATTGTTTGACTTCTGCTCCAGTGTTAGCACTTCTATCTGGTACGGAAGGATTTCAGGTATTCAGTGATGCTTCACTGAAAGGTTTGGGTTGTGTTCTGATGCAGCATGGTCAGGTAATAGCTTATACCTCAAGACAGTTGAAACCACATGAAAAGAATTACCCGACGCATGATTTGAAATTGACTGCAGTTGTATTTGCTCTGAAAATTTGACGTCATTATTTGTATGGCATCAGGTGTGAGATATTCACGGATCATAAGAGTTTGAAATACATATTCACTCAGAAGGATCTGAATTTGAGGCAAAGAAGATGGCTTGAGTTGCTCAAGGATTACGATCTGACGATTCAGTATCAGCCTGGTAAGGCTAATATGGTAGCAGATGCTCTGAGCAGGAAATCCTCTGTACTATCATGTGTTCAACTCACTTTTAATAAGTATCTGATACGAGACATGGAAAGATTATAACTGGAGGTGATTTCCTCTACTGGTTCGGATTCTAGTGTTTTGACTCAGATGAACATTCAATATTCTTTGGAAGAGAGGATTCATGAAGTTCAGAAGTCAGACTATGAATATTTGAAGTTGATTAGTCAGATTGAATCTAGTAAGAAACCTGAACTACGACTTTCTGATTATGGTATTATTTTTTGTAAGAACAGATTGTGGGTTCCTATGTTTGGAGATATGAGGAAAGAGATTCTGCACGAATCTCACCATTCAGGCTATACTATTCATCCAGGAAGTGGTAAGATGTACGGAGATATGAAAAGTTTGTTTTGATGGCTTGGAATAAAAAAGAACATAGGGGAGTTTGTTTCGAAATGCGAAGCCTGTCAGTTAGTGAAGGCAGAGCATCAGCGACCAGGAAGTCTTTTGCAGTCGTTGCCTATCCCTGAGTGGAAGTAGGAGGTAACGATGTATTTTGCTATGGGTTTTCCTTGATCAAGGCAAGGACATGATGCTATTTGGGTGATTGTCGATCGACTAACGAAGTCTGCACATTTTCTTCCGACCAGACAGACGGATCCGGTGGATAAGTTAGCTCAAATCTATTTTAAAGAAATTGTCAGATTACATGGTGTGCCAAGAGTGATTGTATCTGATAGAGATTGACAGTTTACTTCCAGACTTTGGAAGGATATTCAGTAAGGATTAGATACGAAGTTGCATTTCAGTACATCTTTTCATCTGCAGACTGATGGACAATCTGAAAGGACTATTCAGGTACTGGAAGATCTTCTGAGGTTATGTGTTCTGGATTTTGGAGGCAGTTGAGAAGATCACATCCCTTTGATAGAATTTGCTTATAATAACAGTTATCAGTCCAGTATTGGTATGACACCTTACGAAGCTCTATATGATCAAAAGTGTAGAACTCCTTTGACTCTGACTGAGGTGGGAGATAAACAAGAAATGGGTTCAACTTTTGTGGATGAAACTGTTATGAAAATCACTCTGATTAAATAAAAAATGAAAGCTACACAAGATAGTCAACATAAGTATTACAATCAGAAGCACAGACTGGTTGAATTTCAAGTTGGTGACTTTGTGTATGTCAAAATCATTCCGATGAGAGGCGTCAGCAGATTTGGAAGAGTGAGCAAGCTCAGTCCAAGGTATGTCGGACCTTTTGAAATCATCGAAAGGATTGAAAATTCTGCTTATAGATTGTTATTATCTGATCAGATGTCTGATATACATAACATGTTTCACGTATCCTCTTTAATAAAGTGGATATCTGATTCTGAAAAGAAACTTTCTGCTGATGAGGTAGAAATTCAGGAGAATCTGCAGTACAAAGAAGAGCATGAAAAGATTTTGGCTTATGATGTGCGCAAGTTGAGAAATAAATAGATTCATATGGTTAAGATTCAGTGAAAACACAGAACAGCAAGAGAGGCTACTTGGGAGGAGTCGGATATGAGACAGTTATATTCGCATCTGTTCTGACTCAGTTTTATTTTGGAAATGTCGAGGACGACATTGTTCTGAAGGTGGGGAGATTGTGAAAGCCAGTTTTCTTGTTTTTCCTTCCAGGATCGTCCAGGACGAAGTGGGATTGTCCTGAGACGATCAGTACAGGATCTGTGAATTGGGAGGTTCGTCCCAGGATGAAATTTGATTCGTCCGTACGAAGGTTGTCCAGAGAGCAAGTCATCCAGGAACGAATACACTTCGTCTGAACGAAGCTTGTCCAGAGGGCAAATTGTCCCGGGACGAATAGGATTCGTCTCGTACGATCTGCATGTGTATATATTGGATTGAGATATTTTTGAAGAGAGAGAAAGCTCATGAGAGAGAAAAATGAAGGAAAAAAAAAGTGATTTTTGGGCGACTTCGATTCATTTTCGTCCGTCGCCATAGTTGGTAAAGTTGCTCGACTCGAGGTAAGGCACATTATGCCTTTCTCTATTTTCAGAAATATGGATTTTGACAATTTTTCTGTTTCAAATTCGATTTCCGTTAGCGAAAATCTGGTATCATTTTGTTCTTGTAAACTTTTACAGCGTAACTTTTGATATGTTTCTAAGACGATGTTTTTACATGTTTTGAGCATTTTCTGTAAGATTTTTACCGGGTATTTTGAATTCTACGGAGTTTTTATCGAATAGTGAATTATCTGGATGTTGAAAAATATTTGCTTCAGTACAATGAAAGTTTTGAAATGATGTTTTCTGCTATCTATGATAATTTGGTAAATTTCTGAAATTATGAATTCTGTGGAATTTCCGTATACAACCGTTATGCCGCTAATGATTTTTTGATGTAATCCAATTTTTCTGATTTGAATGTTTTGATGTGGTGATATCAGAAGGGAGTTATAAGGGGCCAGAATCCTTTGTGATTCTGTTGTCTGGGTCTGGGAATTTGAAAATAAATTCTTATTTGAAAATTATGTATATCTAACAAGTTCTAATGCTGTAAGCACAAGGGAGGCATAAGGGGTCAGAATCCGTTGAGATTCTGTCTGTGTCAGGGAAGGGAGGCATAAGGGGTCAGAATTGTTGAGATTTTGTCAGGGTCTGGGAATCTGATATGTGTCTGATTGATATCTGTGAAATGAATGTGATTTATCTGATTTGAAATCTGATTCTGTACGCTATTCTGGTATTTTCTGTCGATTCTGTTTGTTGTATAATTCTACATGTTCTGTGAAATCTGACTTGAATATTCTGTTATATGAAATGAATTCCGTTTGTGGTTTGATTTCTGTTTGATCAAGTATCTGTATTCTATTTGCTTATACTATTTCTGCACGATTATCTGAATTCTGTACGGCTACTCTTCTGATGTATTTTCTGATGTGTGTTTATGGAGATTTTGATTGGCTATTGTAGTCTTGCTGAGCTGTTAGCTCATCCTTGTTATTTGCGTGGTTTTCAGGTTCTGGGAACGGGAAAGAAGTCTTGGACCAGCCATTCAGTGTCTGATCTGAGATTAAGTATTTTGTACTTTTGATTTTTGTACAGTCATGTTGACCCCTATATCTCAAACCACGTGAGAAAAGACTCCAATTGGCGAATAAAGCATTACGCACCTTGGCGCCATGCGTCACTTGAAAGTTCAAAAAAAAAAAAAACCTCTGATTGCCAAACAGATTGTGTCGTTGCGATTAGGACGTCGAATTCTGCTAGGTTGAGGCCTCTCGTAATTGAATCAGATGAGATTGGTCAAAAAAGGCGACCGACACCCAAAATTAAAGCGCGAGGCTGATCAAATGATGTCGGATCAACAAACGGACTTCGTCATTATGTTTAGAATATTGCAAATACTCAAAAATTATATTTTATTTGTTCAATTTGGATCATCCTAATGAGTGACATGAATTTCGAGACAACACGTATTTCGAGGAATCAGGTCTTGACGTCGCTCAGATGACGTCCGATCAACGGACTATGCCATTGCGTCAGGAACGTCCTCGACATTCAAAATATACATCTTTTTTTGATTAATTGGGATCAATCGTAATGGTGACATGGATCCCAAAGTAATAACACGCATATCAAGGAATTTGGCCCTCAATGTCGCCCAAACAATTTCAGATTGACAAACGGACAGTGTCATTGCGTCTGGAACGTTGTCTACATTCAAAATATATATTTTATTTAATGAATTTGGATTGTCTGAGATGGTGGCGAATTTCTATGCAATTCAAATATGATATAAAGGCATGCGTTATGATGGAAACGAGGTCTCGAAGATGCTCTGATGACGTCCCGATTAACAAACAGACAACGCCATTGTGTCTGGAACGTCGTCAACATTTAGAATATGCATTTTGTTTAATAAATTTGGATCATTTGAGGTGGTGGTGAATTTCTAAGCGATGCAATTATGATTTGAAGGCCTGCGTTATGACGGAAACGAGGCCTCGAAGATGCTCGAACGATGTCCGATCGACAAACGGGCAGTGCCATTACGTCTGAAACATCGTCGACATTGAGGTTATATGTTTTATTTAATAAATTTGAATTATCCGAGATGGTGATAAATTTTTTAGGTGATGCAAGTATGTTATAAAGGCCTGCGTTACGACGGAAACGAGGCTTCGAAGATGCTCGAACGACGTCCGATCGACAAACGGATGGCGTCGTTGTGTCCGGAACATCGTCGGCATTAAGAGTCTACATTTTATTTGATCAAATTGGATCGTTTGATGTAGTGTCGCAAATTTCAAAGTTGATACAAATATGATGCAAAGGCTCGCATTACGAGGGAAATTAGCCTTGTCGGAAACGACATGAAGTCCGAACGACAAACGGACAGCTCCATTGCATCCGGAATGTTGTCAACATTAGGAATATACATTTTATATGATTAAATTGGATCATTTAAGGTAGCGTCGTAAATTTCAAAAGCGATTCGCATATGATCCAAAGGCACGCATTACAAGGGAAACGAGGCCTCGACGATACTCAAACGAAGTCCGATCGACAAACGGACAGCGCCATTGCGTCCAGAACGTCATTGGCATTAAGAATATATATTTTATTTGAATAAATTGGATCGTTTGAGGTGGCGTCGTAAATTTCAAAGGTGATTCAAATATGTTGCAAAGGCACTCATTTCGAGGGAGATTAGCCTCGACGATGATCAAACGATGTCCGATTGCAAAACGGACTACGTCATTGAGTCCGGAACACCGTCAAAATTATGAATGCAGTGCCAATTTATTCGAATGAGGTTTTGCGCGCAAATCGAGACATAGGCATTCCGAAGAAATTAAGCCTCGTCTCCACCCAAATGGTGTCCGATCGTGAAACGGACTGCGTCGTTGTGATCGGAACATCAGCAATACCCTAAATTCACTATTAATTTGTCCAATTATATTATCGGCAAAATTGGCACGAAAAAACGAGGCAAGATCCACGTAAATCGAAGAATCATGCAAATCGAGAAGACCTTGGAATGATGGATGATACATTTGTGTCAGCTCGAATTAATGTAATAGTGACATATCATTAATTTTTTTTAATTCAATTAACAAAATGGGAAAGTCAAAAGCAAAGTCAGAATCAAATTAAATGCAAAATATCTCTTTTTGGCAAAGCTTCAGACCTCATATCTCTGGCTAAATCCCGTAAATCCAGCTTCGAGTGTTGTTGTTCTGGTTTCAAACGGAGCTCTGTCACTAAAATGAAGTTAAATGAGCTTTGCCTCTTTTGGGATTTCTGGAAATCCCATATGCAAACTCTTCTCTGTCAAGAGCCTCAACCCATGCAAGAGCTGCTCCAGTACAAATCCTTCCTCCAACCTCAGCCGAAGCGGCTCACATAATCGAGCTGCTCTCCTACTGTATCTCACGTCCCCCTCCACCTCACGTTGAACTATTGCAGCTCAAGCCAACATCCATTGATGATCTCAGCCGTTATCTCATCCTTCATATCTTACCTTACCCGTCTACAGCAAGATGCCCTCCTTCACGCCAAAGTCACAAACAAACCAGCCATTGCAGCCTCCGTCCAAGGCCCTTGATCACGTCAAACTTCACCTACACAAGCCGTCCTCTCTAAACCTGCAGCCTTCTCTTCTCTTCCACGCAGCAACTCTTCCCTCCCTTCAGCCGTAGAGGCTCAAATAGTAGCAGCCCCTTCGCCTGCTGTTAAACGAGTTCCCCTCTACTTCCTTCGGTTTGCTTCAGGCCGAGTTCATCCAGCCAAAACACCTATGGTCAGGTAGTATCTCCAAGCCGCTGCTCTTCTGCTCACATTCACATAAGCAGCAGCTTTATTTGTCTCCTTCACACCAGAAAAATCCACTGATTGGCTACACGTGGATTCCTCTGTTTTGTTCCACATTAAAACCGTTTGCTGAAATTTCTCTCTTAGTGTCTTTTATAGCCCTCTACAACCTCTTAACCAAGCCCAAATCAGCCTACGATAAATCCTCTAACCCACTCATAAATTCAAAATCTGTAACAAGCTTTCCCAAGATCAAACCCATACTCCAACCCATTCCTATATTCAAAAGACACTAAGAAGCTCCATACATTCCATTTAGCAAACGTGGCAATAGAAGTCTGCTTCTCCACTTTCTTCCCAACTATTTATCTTTGTGAATGATAACTGTTGTTAATTAGTTAATATGTTCTAACACTTTATTTTGCATAATGTGTATGTAAAGAGAGGAAGGGTTATCTCTAATCCTATGTTTTACCGTCACTGTTGTCATTGTTAGGCTTAAGTCTAAACTTTTCTCTTCCTTTTGTTATTAGTGTTGACTGTTATGATTGATTGTTAATGCTAGTTTTGCATTTATTGTACTATATAAAAAAAAGTTATACAAGGAAGAAGAGTGAAGGATACTAAAAAAAAAGAAAAAAAAAAAGCAAGCAAAAAGAAAGAGAGATTGTTACAAAAAAAAAAGAGAGAAGGAAAAGAAAGTAAAAAAAAAGGAGAGGTGTGGAAAGTTTATAAAAAAAAGAGATTTAAAAAAAAAAAAAAAAAAAGGTTCTTACTCGATGTTTGCAACGGGCCGGCAAACCCCCAAGGCGCTCACGTAGCGTTGAGGGTGGGAAACCGGTGCAATGCTTGCGACGATTTAAGGATCCCTCTTCAATGCTAGCAACGAACCGGCAAACCCCCGAGGCGCTCAAGTAGCTTTGTAGGGTGGGAAACCGGTGCGATGCTTGCAACGAAGGGGATAAAAAAATGTGTCTTTATTTTATTTTATTTTTATAAGTACCCCCGAACGCCCACGTGGTGCAGAGGGGGGAAATTCATGCTTATTTCTAACATGTTTTCTTCTTATAATCAACAAACATAAAAACCCTTAAATGCTCACGTAGCAGGCGGGGATAAAAAAATTTCATTCGCGATCGCGGTGTCATTTTTGACACCTACCTGAAGCGCTCACGTAGCGTCGAGGGAAGGTTGCCTCTTGGTTTTTCTCTAAACGGGGGAGACGCCGGAAGGCTGCTGAAATTTTGTCTGAAAAAAACAAGGACTTGAACATTTTTTTGGACAACAGTGGACTCATTTTTGGACAGCAGGGGACATAAAGTATGGACTCAAAAAAAAATGGCTTGAATAATTTGAATAAAAATTTGACCAAATAAAGAGTAATAAGACTCATCATTGCAATAAAATGAGCTCAAATGGACATAAAATGATTATGACATTCGAACTCAAATGATTTGAACAATTGATAAAGGACTCAAGCTTGGACATGCAAAATTGACTACAAATGACATGAATTAGAACTTGATTTGAACAATCATGTAATACTTGAGCTCAAAGTTGAGCTTATTTGGATACAAAGAAGACATGACATGAACTCAATTTGAACTTGGTCTTGAACCTTACAAAATCATATGGAACTTATTACATACAAAGGATAATAAATTGAAGAAGATTGCTTGAGCATTGAATGAGCAACAACAACTCAAATGCCATCTTTGATTAATAAGAATGTGTAGTCTAAATTAAAATAGATACACAAAGCTACTTTAATGAATATTATAATTCACATGTGAGATATTCTCTCACAAATGATTATGAGACTTGTGCAAATCAATTTATTGTGTGACACATGCAAGCAAGTGAAATCCATATGATGATTCAAATGAAA